>BMAW01090638.1:52372-315983 GCA_019974015.1 Nephila pilipes | reverse complement strand
GGTATTGCTTCGAGACTCTCATCTAAATACGCAAAGACATAGTAATTGTGCTTTTCCAAAAGGTACGGATATCAAAACGTGTCCTCGACCAACATTTAACATTATTCGTACAGAAAGAAAGGTACGTTATTATTACAGCATATTGAAATAGCTGCAAATGCAAGTTAGTTTAATATCTCAAAGTTGATTATCTTCGTAACTTTTTCATCGTTGTTTATCTGAGTTATTTTCATTAAAAATATTAACGTACTGGCTGCATTTAATATTGCTTTATCAGAAGAGTTCACGGACTTCGATCATTATGGGTTTTATCTGTAGTGTTCAAAGTTGTACTTCGCTTAAACGTTAATTTTCATTATTCTGTTCAAGTTAGTGTTCAATATTTTACTGTTTCAAAAGTAGAAATTTATTCTTTGTTAATTTAAAGTTCATTTTCGTTTATCTCTGACGTATTCTGAGTTAACGGTTTTCTTTCATCAAATTATAACCAGTACCACCACAATGGTTCAGTACACATGGTTTCAATATTTGCACTTGAGTTTATATTTGAATGCTTTCATAGATTACTACGTATTATTGTACGGTCCACTCATTTCGGTAGAGAAAGCGTGGATTAATGTTTATTAGTAAAATTATAAATAACTTTCGTTCGACCATTAAAAATAGAATAACTTCAGACTGTGATATTAAAATTTCAAACAGTTATTAACAACATTACAGGATTTGAAAACAAATTTATATAAATAAAACTTGCTTATCTGGTTGTTTTAATACAGTATTAACATTTTGACGTACAAGCTGATTGATATACCTGTGTTATCCTTTCAAATAATTCTTAAATTAATATTAACAATATTTTTAAGAAGATGAAACAATTTTGTAATTGCAGACTTGTTAAATACTTTCTATTTTTGTTCAGATAACAGACATGATGAATTAAAGACTATTAGCCTGTGCCCTGTATTTTTGGTGAAATACAGATTTTCAAATTGATATAGCCATGTTCATTTTTGTATTACCACATCTAACATATTCTGCAGATTAAAGTATATTTGTTCGTATTCTCTACATTATCATAGTTTTGTGAGACATAGTTATATTTAGAATCATCATAAATAAAACTTTGTCATAATATGGTTCAAATATGCTTATAAGTATTTAATTATTAGGAGAACTCCGAAATATGTTTTCAAGTAGTGCCTGTTGAAATTGTCAATTTGCGCCAAAAATAAATTGAAATTACAAAATTATGGTCTCGAGTTGAAAACATTGAGTCAAGCTCATCAAAGAATAAAATGATCATATTTTTGGTGGTTTTGAGTACGAATGTAATATTTATTTGAAAAGTTATTTTTAAGAATGTACAAAATATTTCAAAACTGACCATATTCGTCTCTAAGAGTCGTTAGTGTGCTCACTTTAGTTTACCAACTGAATAGGTAATTAGCTGTACGAATAATTTTTAAAACATAACAAGAAGACAGTTCGAACAGTTTCGCCCCTTCATTATCGTTGCCAACCATTGCATATGTTCAATTGGTCGTTTGCAAAATAAAATGGAACATAGGTGTTATTTTCAATATGAAAAATAAAATGTAAATATCGCATTCTCCCTTTATTTTATCGAATTGTTAGAATTTTACAGAGAAGTCATTCATTTGAACGTTCAAAACGCAGAAATTGCCAGATTCGGAGCGACATTTACGCACCACTGTATGAGTTTGTGCGCTTAACCACTCAGTGACTGATCGGGATTTCCAGCTACTTCGTCTTTGCGTTGAAGGTTGTCGTCGTTTTTCAGGTCAACATAATGACAGTCATATATTTGAATGCCGTTTCGAACATAGAATCATTGCTAGAATGGCAATACCGTTTTGTTTTAGACAGCTCATTTCGACATCACGGCCGTCTCATGAGAGTTTTCTCCGTTCAAGTACCATTGATGAATGTTCACTATGGTTGCATATGATGGATTGCAACATCGCCAAATTGGGCAGATGCCAGCATGCCGATTGGCTGGTATCTGCCGAAGAGACCAAACTTCATTAACACAAGCATGGAACAAATCATTAATCTAGTCGATTTCGACTAGTGAATCGTGAGAATGATATCATCGAGAAAGCAATGCTGGGTATAAACAATCATGTTGATTTTCACCAAATTTTCTGTTTATTGCACCACGATATGTTGTCGCATTGTCCATTATCGCATTAAAAGTTATTTCAGAGCCATTTTCCTATTTTAGGTTACATGATTAATAAATGGCGCATTGAGTTTTCACGAGAAGGTGTTGTCGAAGACTCAAATGCAGCCTTCGTTTCTGACACATTGACTGAAGGGTATTCATCAATTTAATCAATCATGCCACAGCCAATATCATCGTTGCCTAAAAATCAAATTTTATTGATTATATTTGTATAGCAACAGCCCATTGACACTATGCTGAACAGGTCATGCTTCAGCCAGGGCCAATATTCAAGAAATACCTGAGAATATCTTTGAATTAGAATGTTGCACAACATTAATAATTGTTCTAACGGCTGTTCCTATTTCTTTACAAAACTCGTACACAAATGATAATTCCTTACCCTCCTTATTTTGCTGCAGCCAGTTCGTTGAAAGGTGGCAGAACACCTTTGCTTTGCCTGCAAACCTCTCGATTGACAGCAAAATACATTAACATTAGTAAGCCTGTATGAATCGCCACTTGGTCGAGCCGAGTTTATTTTCGGTCAAAGTTTTGTGATATGTAAAGACAAATGCGTTTTCATTTACCTCAGAATACGGAGATTCACGTTAAAATTGAACTTTTCATCTTTATTAAAGTTGATTGCTTTAAATGTATTTCAGAGAGACAGGTTCAAAGTGTCTTCTTTCTTATTGAGAAGAAAGATGGAATTGATACTGTCAGCCTGGGATCAAATAAAGACATCATAAATTCCAAAGATCTACTTCAAGTAAAAGTCATTAAGGTTTAATTATTACCAAGAATAACCGAAATGTTTATCGAAAATGCATTATTTTAAAAATAGCCTATAATCACGGGAAGACATAACATTAATAAAATATAAGAATGGAAACCTTGGTTTTTATTTGCTGCATTCTTAAATCTTCGTTATAGTCGCTCATCGAGAAGAGATATCATATTTCAGTATCTTTTAGTGCCCAGAAATCAATGGTTGCACCATATGAAATAATCAAATTTGAATATACCAAATCAAATTACTGTTACATCATGTACATGAAGACAATTCATGAAGCTTAAATATTCGTACAATTGTCAATAAATTATGATGCTGATACCATACCAAAATTATTTTAACTAGTACTATTATTGAATATTGTGTTGTCGAGGAAAATATTATCGTTTCTCATTTTGCCAACATTTTTGATTTAATTACGAAACAAATACCAATTGTTAAATATACTTAAACAAACACAGATTATATAATTTCAGTTATTTGAGAAAATAAATATGTTAGATATTAATTATTTAATTGTTTATTCATCAATGTGAAGAAAATATATCTAGATGATGAGACAACACTTTCAGAAGCTGATAATTGTAATGTCAAACAAGAAGGAGATGTTGTTATAGACGAAAGATTTATTGAATATTCAAAGTCTTTTTCTATTTATTTGTTTCATTGATGCACGTAGTGTCGTGATATTTAAACTGAAGATGACCAGAGTTATAAGAGTTTATTTCATCCAAAATTACATTTTTGATATTATTTATGTTGTTTTTGTGGGTTTCTAGTCATTTTACTAAAAGAATGCTATATATACATATATAGCATATACATACATATATACATATACAGCATATATTCTTTGAAGTAAAATAACTTTATTTTAGAAATTTTAAAAGTAACTCTTAAACCAAATAATAAAATATTAATTTTTGAATTGATTTTGAAAGTATTAACTCAATAACTCTTTGACAAGCATTAAATATTTTAATTCAAATGTCACCTATCGAGCTGATATCTCATTCTTATAACTTCTACAACTTTCGATTTAGAGATTCGTATCTTCAGTTTAAATATCTTTATTTTACGACTTTTAGAAGCAGAAATCAAGTAAACAAAATAAATAAATAAGACTTTTGGATGGCTATTAAAATCTTTCATTCTATAAGAAAATTGTTCAACTATTCACTGCTGAACTCGAACGTGCATTTTACAATTTAATAATCTTCAGAAATTGATTTTATTCATCATCATGTAGATTAAATTATGTGCAAATGTTTTCTTGTGTATTGAGATAAACTAATTGTAATGATATACCAACACTATTTTGTTTTTCTCTTAAATGCATAATAAGAGAATTAACCTATGATAAAAATCTAATGATTTGTTTAAGTATAAGATTAATATTATTTATATTTGCTCACAAAATTGGGGCTTATTTGTTAAATGACGTCTCATAATTAAATCAAAAAAAATGTTGAAATATGTGTAAGATATATAAAATGTAAGAAAAGAGAGAGTAAATAAATTTTCCTTTAACTACACAAATGACGTAAATAATGTCATTGACAAAAATAATTTTAATTATGAACACTGGAACATAAAAGTTTAATTATTATTAGGAATTAACAGATATTTAGAAAACATTTTCTATATTGATTGATCTATGTACATGTGTAAATTCAGCAATTAGTTTTGATTTATTTTGTTTCAGAATTTATAGATTGAAGACTGGATGGAGAAGAAGATTTTAATACATTGAGTTCTACTAAGACCTTCACAAGATCTAGAAATGCTCGGTAATATATTTCTATGGTGAACGATATAACGAAGATTTAGAATCTAAATAAAAATAAAGTTTCATTCTTATTATTTTATTAATAATTAGACTTTATGATAACCTGATTATAGATAAATTTTAAAATAATGCGGCATTTTTTCAATCTGTAGCACATTTCAGTTATTTCTAGTAATAATTAAACCTTAATGATACTATCACCCTATGCGAGTAGATCTTTTGATTTATATAAACCTTAAAGACATTTATTTGACTAAGAACTGGTAATATATCAATCATGTAAAACAATTAATGTAATAAGAAAATTGCTGGATTTTCTAATCTCTAAAAGTCAAAAAAATAACAAAACTAATAAAGATGAAAAAGTTCAAATTTTAAGCATTAGATATCCATTAATTCTGAATTAAAATGCAAAACACGTATCCTTCTACATAACATCTAAAGCGATTTGAAATAAATCTAATCACGTTAAGTGGATTCCTTTACGAACACTTTACTAATGTTAATGTATTTTTGCCTAATGATCAGAGACTTACATGCTTACTCGATTTAAGAATTAAAGTAAAGGTGTTCTACACCTTTCAAACGAGACTGAAACACGTAAATAAGAGGAGAATTAAGGGAATTATTTAAATCAGCTTGTGCTGTACGAGAGTTTACACAGAACTAAAAGAAATAGGGACCGTAGAAATATTTACGTTGTGGATGTTGGAAGTATTAATAATGGTAATGCAACGATATAATGTTCAGAATAATATAAGGAATTATTTCTTGAATGTGCACGAGGAAATTTCAGCGCAGAACGAACTCAGCTTATTACTATTCAGCGCAAGACAATGCAATGCGATGACATGTACAAATATGAATAATAAAAATTTATTTTTTTTTTAAATTTAGCAATTAAATGGCTGGAAATAACAGTAGCATTGATTGGGAATTAAAATTGATGAGATACTATAGTCAAATGCTTTATTAGAACTTGAAGAACACGTTCAGGTCTTCGAGAATACTTTTACCTTCTCGAAGCCCAGAACTCAAAGCATACATTTGTGCCAAAATCATATGTAACCCTCTAGATAGAGAGAAGCAAAATACTGAAATGAAAACTGAAAGTTACGGTAAGAAATGGACGAGAGTGCGAGCAGCGTTATATCGCGAGGTTACTTAATAAACTTCGAAAAGTTTGGATGATGATCTCCAACATGGTTGTTTACTTTTCTAGCATTTATACTTCTCATGATGTTGTGTTGACGAGTGCTGAATTCTCTTTGGTTTCTTCATGAGACGTCAATCAAACTATATTAATGGTTGTTTTATGCTTGAAATTCATTAATAAGTTTGTGAAGGTTCTCTTCGACAGGATGCAGAAGTTGAAATGTGATGGCATCCCACACTTGAACGAATGTTTACATGTAGTCGATCAAAACTTATCTCTCTGTATATAATTAAGACACGAATTCATCATTAACTATTATTGAATTACTGACGGAGAGAGCCATCTCATATAGAGACAGCTTATGATGTCAAATGGAAACTGTCTAAGGCAAAACTTAGCACTACAGGGAGAGGATGAAGAGCAATTTTGGTATAGCTTTCTATAATATATTCTATATTCAAAAAATAGCATTCTATAAATATCTCTCATAATGTCGTTCCCTGTATCATTATGTTGGTACTGGAGAGGAAATAGGCGGCGGCTCTCTTCAACACCCTCGACAAAAGTTATAATGTCTTAATAACAAATCCAATCGGGAATCCCTTTTGGAGTAATTGTTAAAAGCACTGCAAAAGAAGACTGAACGACTCATACAATTGGAACATAAATGTCACTCAAGATCAACAGATTTTCTTGGCTTTTGGGTAAAAAAAAACCGTTCCAAGATGAGGTAGAAAAACACTCTCACATAAAATTCTATAAATTCAATAAAATAAAATAGAGGAAAGTTGTACGTGAAGAAACAACACATTTTTTTTATTTTTCATATTAAAAAAATAACTGCGTCTTTTTATATGTTATTTTATTTTGAAAATTTGATGAGTAAGACATATGCCACAATAGTTTAACCGTACCAGGTCATGAGGGGGGGGAAACCCCATATTCAAGACTTGTCTTCTTGTGATATTTATGTTTTAAAAATTATTCGTACAGCTAAGGAATTTTGTGATATTTCGTTTTTTTTTTATTAAACTAAAAGAATATTTTTTCTTGACTCTTGAGTTGAATATGGATATGGTTTTTCAAATATTTTTGCATTTAAGTAACATTTTTAAATATAACTTTTTTCATAAATATGCGAAATATTTTACTCATTATATAGAAAACAATGTCCAAAATATAGTGAGCCTATTCTTTTTAATGAGAACGATGAATGTTTTCTTTCAAAAATTTATAGATTTCGTAATTTTGGAAATTTAATTTTTTTCCTTTTTGAAAATAGATTAGTATTTCTTAAAACTTAGGCACTACTTAGAGAAAATATATTTCAGGTTCACTATATGAATAAATACCTTATATAGAAGCATAAGAAATTTGGAACCATATTATATTAAAGTTTTATTTTATGACGGTTCCTAAATACTAATATATCTCACAAAACATGTCCATATTCTATTGAGAGGGAACACTTTCTGACAAAATATTACTTTTGTAAATCTGCAGAATGATTGCGATAGTATAATTAAGTATGCAAAAATAGAACTCTTCTAATAATTTGAAAATATATATTTCACAAAAACAAGGAGTTTTAGGTATGATACTTTTGAATTCCTCGAATGTCCTGGTATCCTGAACTTAAAAAATCGAAGAAAATTTATGTAAGTCATACTGACATTTTAAAATTGTTTCATCTTCTTTAAAAGAATATGTATTTAATATTGGGTAAAAAAGAAATTAAATTTTAAAAAAGGATAAAAATACAAAATATGGAAAAGTCAAAGCATAAAGAATGAATTTATTTTACATTCAGAAATATTTATTGCTGCTAATTTAAAACCATGATAAAACTTAAAGATTTATACATATAAATTTATTTTTCATATGCATGTAATGTTTAGTTAATATGTTTGTTAGAAGAGTTTTAAATATCTGATTGCAAGTTCATTACAAGATTTTAATAGTCAGACAAAGAAAAAGTAATTTATAATTTTACTAATAAATAAATATTATCCACACTTTATACGAAATGGGAATTTTAAGTGGTTACAAACACAATAGAAAAATACATGAAAACAAATCTATGGAAAGCATGTTTCAAATACTAATCTCCAAGAATTTTTAACTGAGTTAAATACTTTATGTAGTGAATTATTTTACGAAATTAATTTTACTATAATTTGATGAAAAAAACCCATTGTTAATAGTTTTTTAAAGAGGTAGACAAATTAAACTTAAAAAAAAATTGTTTTAAATTTACCATAAAATAAATTTCCTACTTTGCGAACGAAGAATAAAAAATATTGAACCATAACTAAGTATTGACTCATTGATTAAATTAATAAGAAATTAACATTTAAAAATATGTTAAATTTTAACTTTAGGGATATACAGATTAAAAATTATAATGATCAAAGTCCGTGAAACTCTTCTGTGCAGCAGAAATATAAGATTTGTACTATAACAGAGATAAGCCATGTAGTTTTTGCATTGAAATATTTTTTTATGAAAATATAGATAAACAAGCGATGAAGAAAAAGTTACAGATAATGTAGCAATTTCTTCTGAAACTCAAGCTACTCTGCAATTTGCGTAAGTATTTCATGCACAAGCAATAATGACATGCCATTTTCGTTTTCGCATTACGAAAGATAATATTCATAATGTTAGTCCAGGGACACGCATTTTGAAAGTGGGCGTTTGGCAAATATCCATACCTATTTTTGCGGAAGAAAACAATTACAATAATCTTACGGTAATGGTTTTAGCTACAAAGTCTCAGAATAATTAAACCACGAGTTGATTGTTGCTGACTACAGCACATGCATTTTATCAGTGATTTGTCTAACAATTACAGAAATTTCAGACATAATAGAAATAAATTATGTAGCATTTGTAGGCTATACTTGAAATAAATTATATTTTATTATATCATGACTGAAAAAGATAAACTTCTGGGAGAGTCCATTTTCAATACTTTATTTCTGACTACATCAAAATTACAAGATGCTGAATCCAACATTAACACAACCTGCTACAAGGCAAAATTAACAATTAATATAATAAATAATAACAAAATACATTAAACTAAAAATAAGAATAAATTGCTCATGTGCAATGTTTTTGCAAAGAACAGGTTTTGCCAACAAAGATGCAAACTGTTTTAAACATAATTGATATTGAAATATTCCACATACAAAGGTTAAAAATAACTATATACACAATCATATAATAACAGTAATTTAATTCTGTTTCAAGACATTTTGTAGAAAATATAGCTTTTGACGAACAAACACAATGACAATTTTTGAAAAAAAAATACAAAACAAGCAATTTTGCTATAAAAATCAATTTATTTAATTAAATATCAAAGTTAAAGCAAACGGTAGAGTATTTAAGTGGAAAATAATTTTGTTTTTCGATTTTTAAAATTAAAGAAATAGTAAAATGTAAAGCAAGCGATGAATTTTAAATATTGTAAGCTAAATGTAATTATTACTGCTGTGAAATGAATTAGCGTTTAGGTACTGATTCATTTGGGATCTGCAGAATTTCAGCTTAAATTTTGGTGTAAACATTTGGTGATAACCATTTTTTTCTGGTAGCCGGTGATTTGGTATTTTGATTTTTGTAACCGGCAACTCTTTATTTTGTTCCACCCACAACGTGCGCATTTTTCTTCTGCGCTCTTCATCGATTTTATCACAAAATCTGTACAAATTTTATTAAGTGAAATTAGTAAAAAAATATTATATTTAATTCAAAATTACATATTGATATTATTCTTCTCATTTTGGAATGATTATCAAACAATGCAGTTAGTAGCAATGTAAATTAAGCATGAGATTACATTTGTAAATCACTGATATAACACATTGCTACCTCATAGGCTGGGAGCATAAGTTAAAACACACTTTTCTTGTTTAGCCGTCAATAGCTTGCTACTACGCCTAACTTTTTTCTGGTTAAACTTTTAAACTAAATGTATTTTTTCAATTATCTTTCCTCCTTTTAAATTGTAAATATAAATCTTCTCCATTTATGCCACAAAATATGCAGGTTAAGTCCGAAACTATGCTCAAAAATCTACCTGATTCGAAGATTAAAAATCAGTAAAGTTAATGCTCTCCTGGAAATCCATCAGTCATGTTTAGTAAACTTTCAGTAATTTTAAAATTACTGGAAAGAAATGAAAAAAAAAATTACCAGAGCAAAAATAGGAGATGTTGTCGTTAATAAGTACCAGAAGACTTTTCTTAAGACTTCAGATGATTTCTCTTTTTTGTCCTATATAGTGAGTGGGTGTAACAAACAGACATTTTTTAAAATAAACTCTTGAGTAGCATGGATATACCGGGTGGTTATAATTAAAGTTACATTATTCAGAGGCCTCTAGGACCTGTATTGCTTATCGCATTTTGATCAAACTTGGAATTTATGCTATATGGACCACGGGGGGAAGATTTATTAAATAAAAAATAGTACAAATATTGACCACCAGGTGGCTTTATCGATATTCCTTATGTAAATCCGTAATACCTCTATATCAACTTGCAGTCATAACCAGAGAATCATTCAGATTGCGTTTGTCATTGTTAATCATGCTTTTACGAAAAAAAAAAAAAAAAAAAGATCGAGCTTTTCTGGTAAACCTGTTTTATCAGAACGGCAGCAATCACTTAGCTGCTCTGCGTGAATATCTTAGTTTAAAGAATCTGCGAAAAGGCAGGGGGGATGGCTACTGGAAGTCAAGAGGTGTACTCATCGTGCTTGCTTATTAGGTTTATGGCTAAGTGCAGAGTACTTTTGCCGGTCTGGTCTCGTGAGATGCTTAAGGATTTCATCACAGATGAGGGAAAGACTGAATTTTGATTAGTTGGCTAGGAAGTTGAGTGGGTTTTAACCAAGCAAAGTATTTCTTGGTCTTCTGGCATGATCATTTGGAGTACATTTTTCAATTTTATTGAGATATTTTTTTTTTCTGAGATATCAATAATATGAAACAATTTTTAGGAAATTTTGTAATAAATTGTTTTATAAAGGGAAAACGGCTCTTAGTTCAACATTTCTCAAATAGCATCTTATGCTAGTAATTTACTTGATGAGAAATAAATATTGAGCTTTATCTACAACATTTGTATTTGTTTTTACTGCAAACGCCCAGAGAGGACGGACATATCCACTGATAGGTCTTAGAATCAGAGTAGAGATAAGCATTTTGTTTGTCCGGCTTAATTTGGGTTTCCGAGAAATTAGAGGATACAGTTTACAGGCTATTAATCGGAAATTTTCTTGAACTTGCGTTAGTCTGGCGATGATCAGAATGAGGTATTTGGTTTGCTTAGACCAGAGAATTTATTTTAGCAGAGAAAATGCTTGTACTGACCTTTTTCCTTTTTTATGTGAAGAAAATTGCTTCAGTTTTCCCTACATTTAAAAATATATTCCAGTCGATAAACCAGTTTTCTCTGGCCGAGAGATGTTTGTTAATGGTGCTTGCAATTGTTTTTGGGTTTTCGCGGCGAGCGAGATTCGCAATACCATCGGCATACATGCATATGATGGTGTAATGCTTTTGGGGATATCATTTACGAATAAAGAAAATAATTTTAGTGGACTGTCCTGAGGTATCCCAGCAAGGATATTTTTATTTTAAGCATAAGAATAATCAATTCTTACTGTGAAGTTTCAGTTTGGGAGATAAGAATTTACCAGGGTGATAAATTTAGCGATGATGTTATATTTAATATGTTTAGAGATCAGACCTATGTGCCAAACACGGTTTAGCGCTTTTTAAATGTATGAGAACATTGCTCAGGTCAATTGATTTTGCGTTTCAGGATTGCCTGATCTATCAAATGCATTGCGTTTGGAAGTAAGACAAATAAGTTTAGTTATATTTGTATGATAAACCTAATATTTGTTAACTGTATATTCACAATTACACTCTAATTATTTATAAATCTGTTTTTCATGAACAATTTGGGTTCGGATGCAGTTTTACTGCACCACTTGGCATTATGGTAAACTCGTCGACGTATATGCAGTACCCTGTAAAATGATCAATTTGGTAATTTTTAAAATCGCCCCAAGTGGTTTGGCTAAACTTTATTTTTACCAATACATCTTTAAGGCAACTGAGATCTATGAAAGATTTAAATTTTGTAATATTAGTTTTTTTGTTAAAAGTTAGGGAATGCTCTACAACTTTGATTTATTTTTTTAAATTTATTTAATGAATAAAATATAAGAAAATGAATTTTAAAATTATGATCCTGAAGTACAATTACATGCACCGTTGAGAAAAATATCTTTCAGTTTTTCTCAAAATGTGTTTTATTGGGACTATGATAAACTTTCCTCAAAATATTCTTTGTCCGTACAGTTCATGTTTTCTATATGATAAAATGAGATTATAACCTAGTTTAACGTAAAACGTTTTTTAATAAGTTCTCATAAACTTCAGATATATAGTTATCTCAACAATTGTATAAAAAACGAAGGAAACTTTCAATTATAAAATTTTATTAAATTCAAATCTACAACTAATAATTATATGTAGTATATAGAATGTTATTTTTATAAGTATATTGGTATATTTTTAAGACTTTTAAATGCAGTGGATTTTATGTAAGTTATACATAAATGTAAGTATATAACTTTCAATAAATATAAATATAGTTATTGATTATTAATTGTTCATACACAGTTATTCAAGCGATTTTCTTTACATAAGCAGATGCATAACTATACACTTATATCAATAAAAATATAACTTCCATTATTTTTAATTAAAAATAAAGAATAAATTAAACTTGACATAAAAACGCTCATTTATCACTGTCAGATATGTCTCATTTACTTTAAAAAATCCATCAGTTGCGATTAATTTCAAATGTTTTAATTGTTATAGGAAAAACAAGAACGGCATTATTCTCTCTTCCTTGTGACTAGATATTAGAAGATCCATTAGGATCAGCTGCCACCTGTGACTGAATGAGAAATTTTTTTTTTCTTATTACCAAGACACTGAAAAAAGGATTTTTTTATGATTGATGTACTTTATTGTGGTTTTCATAGCAGAAGAAGAGAAAGTTAACTTATAAGAACGACATCACAAGCAGTGATTTTGGCCTCTCGGTGATTTATTGGGACGATGGAAATATGTTGCCAAGAGCACATGGTTAATGGTGACAGATGATACCGATGTCTTCTACCTGCATAAATGTAAATGTGACTGTTAGAACTAGAAGTATTCCTAATTAAATGGAACTTGGTGCTGCATATCTGGATTTGTAGATATTGAAATAGCTGATGTGTTACATAGTGTAATATAAGTAAGAATTATATCATTTTTTCTAGAACAAAATAATACTTATTAAAATGGATTGTTTGAGTTACTTTTTCATTCTACCTGTATGATCTTTTTTCAGTTTTTAAGGCAACATATTAAATCTATTTATTATTATTTAAGTGATGTTAATAATTTAGAGTTGTTACTTTCCTAAGAATAGTTTAACTCTAATTATTCAGAATATTTTAACTTTGCATTTGGAATGAACTACAATTACTCATTCCAAAAAATCTTATTTTATAACAAAAAAATTTGCGACAGTAAAATAACCATATTTTCTTCTAATTTTAATATATATTATTTTTCTACAAAAGAAAAATGTGCTTTAAGTTATCGTGAAACTTTGCTTGATTCCATATTATAATTAACTCTCACATCGAACAGTGAAATTGAATTATTTGGGACCGTTTTAAGGCATATTAGACAAATTATCTATTAAAATCTTCGGAGTGAAGCCCTCCAGAGAGTAATATTAACAAATCTGCTAGATATATAAAATATTATTTTTATTTGAATCGCAAATATAATTGATAGAAAATGATTTTGATTTGAAAGAAATTTAATGACGTTTTCATGAAAAGGTTTTAATTTTCTGAATTCATGTTTAACATTTATGTATTTTTGGAAATTGAAGATTTTAGCTTCACTCTATGAAGAAAATAATTCTATGTACAATAAAAATATTTTTTAAATGAAATAATTATACATAAATATATTTTTTGAAAATAATTTCTTTCAAAGTTATAGTTATAGATAGTTTGTTTACTAACGTCGTGCTTTGGTGAAACACAGGAGCTATTAGTGATGGACCTCTTAATTCTGAACTTCGGTCAAGTGAAGAGGACGACACCATAGGATGCCCCGACTTTCAAAATTAACATATCATGCTAATTTGAAAACTCGGGTTCTCAACAGATATATTCTGCATTCATCTTTCTTGGTACAAGACGAGTCTTTAGTGGCATCAGAAATAAAACCATGCCTTGACGAAAACAACGTTGGCCAACAGCTCTCGAACATGACGAACATTCCTTCATTTACGAAAGTCGTACACAGTAACACCAAAGTACAATTAATGATTATATGATTATTATTAAAATGTTGAGAAGTATATAGTATTTGATCTGTGACATATTTCTATCAAAAAATGAAGCCTGAATTAGCGTATCCTAATATACTATTTAAAACTCTTTGAATATTTTTATATTCGTAAGAATTTTAGTACAAAACATTTTTTTAGGTTTCTTTAAATCAATCAATCTACTTGTGTTGTTTCATTGAAATAAAAAAAAAATAATCAATTTTTATTTGCGTGGTGAATTCTTTCATAGAGTAGAGAAGGTACGAATGTTCATATGAAATTATGTGAAATTAGTCATTTTCTTAAAAAATTAGTTTTATTCTCTTAATTGTTTTGCTTTAGTATTGGATATTGTTCAAGTGTTATATGCTCTTTGGAATGCAGTGCTTCTCGCATCCATAAACAAATCCGTATAGCTTTAGCCTTCAACGCATTAGAGGTATTTTTTTTGTTTCGCTGCCGAAAAAATGATAAGTGTAACAATAGAGCAAGGAATGATTGTGAAATTTTACATTGAATTGGGAAATGCCACTTCTGGAACATATAATTTATTACAAGACGCGTATAGTAATGAATGTTTATCGTATGAACAGGATTTTGAGTGGTTTACGCATTTTCAAGATGGCCGAGAAGACGTTGAGGATTATTAACGATAAGGACGTGGCTGCGGTAGCCTAGTGGATAAGGCAGCTGACTCGTGACCTGCCTTTTACTTCGAGTCATAGTTTCAAACCTGATGCCACTAATGATCCGCCGTGTAGTTGGACGTTAAATCTGTCCTTGCCTAAGGTCCTCCCTTTGACATGGTGTTGAAGTTAAGAGAGGGAGTGATAACTCAGGTGTCATCCTCGTTACTTGAACGAGGTTCAAAGTTACGAAGTCCGTCGCCAATAGCTCTTGTTGCTCTTAGTGCGACGTAAATGAAAATCAACCTATCAAACGTAAAGGACGCACTTCCACGTCAAAAACAAATAATAAAATAGTAATACTTGAATTTTAAAACATCAAAAGATGTATTTAAAAAATTTAAATTGTGTATTCTTATGTTGATGTCATCTATGAAAATGGTTTCATAAAAAATCCCTTTTTGTTTTAAAATTTAAGAAATAGTACTTATATACAATATTAAGAGGAAAGATCGTACTTTATTGCCTTCTCTGCGGAACGACGTTTGTAGATGGAAAGAAGTCAGAATACACCTGCTGTAATGCTGAAAAATACACGCACAACACATGCAGATATGACCTTGGCAACAGACATGCTTATATATTTTTTTCACCAAATAGCCAAGTTCGGAGACAAAACTTGGTCCTTAGAATAATTTTTGAAAATGTATGTATGTATATGAACGACTGTTTGATCAGTTATTTACGTAGAAAAAATGTGCTCAGATAATGTTGCGATTCCGTATTTTGTATTGTTGTGATTGTACAAAATTTTAGTGCTATAACTTATACACACTAAAGTTTTTCATTTTACAGGAAACGTATTGTATTTTCTAGAAAGTCATGTAATAAAATTTGGTTTAATCAGAAAGAGTACCTGCTTTTCAATTGCATGGATTTTTTTCTGTATTTGATAGCTTACCAACCACGTATTAATGTAAATCTTGTTTTTTGTCATGATTAACCGAATATCTTAATCGCAAATATTTACACGCTAAAAAAAACAGAAAAATGCTGTAATTATTTTCTATTAAAGTGAAAGATTGCGCATATCCAAATATACGTGGCACTGTGTCTCGTTTAAAAGGAAACATTTGGACTTCAAAACGATGCTCACAGAACTGAATGAATGTATGCCCATTCTATAAATTCTAGCTTGTATGATAGTACAAATCTCTTTTAAAGAAATAAAATTAGCCTATTTAGATAATTAATTAGATACATTTAATATCTCACATTACTAGGTTTACGTTTCTGTAAGATTTTTATAACAAAATATGTAAGCAAAAATAAATTATTTGAATGACAGCTTTTCAGAAATTTATATTTTTACATCAATGTATACTTTTAAATTTCAATCAAATATACTTTCACAAATTAAAGGATTATATCTAAACTTTATCATATTTTAAGTAAGTATTTTAACATTGGTCATAGACACGTTATTGACGTTAAAAGTAAGAAATTGCAGCGATATATGGAAACATAAATCTATAGTTAAAGCTGCGAACTTTGAAATGTTTTCCGCAATTTTTTAGAATAGTTTTAGCTATAAAACGAGATTGAACAGAGAGTGCTGAGATGCTCTGAAATTACTCGTTTTTGTGATTTAAGAAAAATGGTTTTCAAAAGAAAAATCACAATATTTCAATTCACAAAAGATTGAGTTATACAATTGCAATCATTTGGAAATGTTGGTTTGGAAAACGGTTTGAACCCCACTCTTAGTAAAGAAATATTTGTTGACGATAATTTACCAAATGTGGCAACCTGCTCTCCTTTATGGTTGTGTTGAACAAAGTCGTAAAACATATCAATCCTAAAATTAGTTCTCGGCTTTTTTCTTCATCGTTTTGCGGGCTATTGGAAGTTGAGTTAACCACTTCTTAAATAAGTCAGTGTGATCTCCTTTGTAAGCAAAAAATCTTACTATTTTTTTACCAATTAGAAGGCCATTTTCCCCCCTTGTATCCTGTGGATGTTTTAAAACTATTGATAGTTAATTAAAATGTATGGATTATTAATTTAAGTTCGAACACGCATTTTTTACTCGTTTCCTTCCTAGTCTATCTGACTGAATGTACAACTACAAGGTTCGTTCAATAAGATACAATAAGATCCAATCTTAGAAAATCCAAGAAATGGCACTCGTACCAACGAAAATAATTTGTTTTTGAGTAAATATCATGATTCGCTTGACAGCTATCTAAGTCTCAGTTATTCGTGCTCGTGATCATGACACCTTTCGCACCTAGAAAGTTGTTTTTAATAAATTTTCCATCCGATAAGATCATTCTCGCCTTCTTTGGAGCAGATTAACCGAAGCAAACAATTGCTTTGGTTGTTACTTGCTTTTTGAAGTATAATAATGAATTCATTTATCAAAGACGATGTAAGCTTAACACATTTTGTTGGTTTGGCTTTTTAAAGTAGCACTAGAAGCAACACGAGGACCATTGGTAACGGAAGTCGTAATTTTAAACCTCAATGAAGTGATGAGGATGGCACCTGAGCTGGCACCCTACATCCTAACTTCCACACTACGCCAATTGGAGGACTTTGGGCACCAACAAATTTAACGTGCATGAGCCCCGACTACATGGCGGAAACTTAAAAGCATCAAGGCTCGAACCCACAACTCAACGAAAAAGCGGACACGTGTGCAATGCCTTTACCTCTAGGCTACCGCGGCCACGTGAGCTTCACACAAATATCATCAAGAACTTGAAGTAGTAGGAATCAAATTTTGATTTGTACCAAATAACTATCAAATCAAAATTAATTTATGAATCAATATCAAATTTGTTTCTATTCCATTTATCAGATGACATCACTAAATGGTAACAACAATTAACCTTGATGATGCCATCTACCTTGAAATACATATACTTTTTGAACCACCCTCGTAGTTTTTTCTAATTTAAAAATTGAAAAAAGACTGCCCTGTGTCCTTTTATTGAAATTTACGTAAAAGTTGCATTCATCTACTTATGTCTCAAATGTGTTAATGTTTTAGGATATGTAAAGATAGATAGATAGAGAGAGAGAGAGAGAGAGAAAAAGATACAACAGAGTTGGATAATATATTTAAACAATTTCTTAAGGTTTTAAAGACGATCTAGAAGCCTATTACTAAAGATTCATTGAAAATAGGTTAGTATTTTTTTTTTTTTTTCATTTTCTTTTATTTGGCTCTCAGTGTGTTACCCACGTTATTTCGCTATATCTTGCCTATTTGGCGATTTTCAAAATCGTGCAAAGAATGGGGGCTAAACCGTATTTTCACCAAAATGATGACAAACTTATATGATAACTTACTGGGTTGAGACTGAACATGTACTAATGGTTGTTGTGGTTTAAAGAGGATGGAAAATCCCCCACAGATAATGATTCTCCAAGAATTTCTCTCTCAGACTTGTTTAAAGAGAGGATAGTGAACAATAAGCGGTTTACGCCATTTCTATTCATCATAACAAGTTTTAAAAGTGTCAGTATTAAGAATGGTATTTCCTCCATGGCGATGAGCCAACAAAGTGGTCAGTAATGGTCAAAGTTTCTCACCATAATGTCTAATCGACATCCTGCCTATTCACTAGATTTCGATTCTGCTAAATCTGCCACATGCGAAACAAAATTCTGCTTAAAGAAATTAAATGCACAATTGCCTAGTTTATTTTCTCATAAGTCGTAGGTTTCGCTAAGCCTTTCGCCTTTGTTTGAGAAAGTTAGGAGAATCGCTTAGTTATTCGTAACTCTGGCATCTGTTATGTGAAAATGTCTAGGTCAATGTCAAAAAATAAATAAATAAAAATAATGCATAGGAAAATATTGTATCTGTCTCTCAAACTTTCTTCAGAAGCTGCTTTTTCTATTTATATGACATAAACCGAATTTTTAGCATGTATTGTAAGTAGTTAAAAAGTTGTGTGTAGCAGTAGATTGATGGGGCACAAGTAAAAGTACATCTACTCCTACTGAGAGGGATTCTTCAAATTTGATTGTAGATGAGATGTTAAGCTGTTTTAAAGAAGGAATTTCCAAAACGTTTGTTCCTACCCCGGCAGAGAAATTTAAGTCATCAAAATAATCCTTATTGTTTTTTATTTGTTGTAATTCTCAGTTACATTTTGTTATAAATTTGACTGTCTAACTATTCTCTAGATTAGTTCCCAACCAATTTTGCCTGCCATTCCCTCTTTAAAAAATATTACTCACCAAACCTTTTCACAGAAAAAAATATCCTCACAGACTCCCAATTTTGAAACCAATTATGTACTTGGGAGTTTTTAGATTTTAATGAATATTTTGAAATGCTCAGAAATTGAGGAAAGAAAAGTAATCACACAGAAGCATTTCTTTTTTGAACTCTTTTGAATATATGTTATCCTATGCAAATGAAAACAACAATCTAGCTGCGAGAAGAAAAAAGAAAATTCTCCATAGGATTGACATTACACTAAGATATTTATGATAGCGTGTCGGTCGAAGCTTTACTTTTGTTGTGATTATTATAATTCTTTTAAATATATATTTTGCTGTTCAGAGAGGGAATATTCCGTATTCATTTGGTACAATGCACATGTTGTAACTTGTTGTAACATGCGCTCTAGGATCCTTCAGTGACTCGTAATACATTATCATTAGATGTAGAAAAGCAAGTTTTTCCGCAAACAGTTCCATACACAATGCGGAAATGAATCTGCAATCCAAGTACACTTTGCGTACTGCCTTTAACACTGAAATATCAGCAACATTGCATTTAATGGTGCCAAGTCAGATAAGTGTGGGATACTTCATACCAGTAATGGCCGTTGTTCAGTGATTAATTCTTGTTCGTTTGAGGAACAGATGGTAAACTCGAACGGGTGTTGAGGCACCCTAGTGAAAGGTACAAATCCACCACACTTTCCGCATAGTTAGTGTAGTGGTCTAGGGGGTGCACAGCCTATGATAGCAGGTCCACTGCGAATTGTGGTACACAAAATCTTAAAAGGCTAGCGTTATGTTGATAGCATTCTTCGACACAAGGTGTTATCCTTTTTAAATGTGCTTCCAGGATCATTTTTTCTCGAAGAAAAAGCTTGTCCACGTTCAAATAGATTAGATCAAAACTTTCAACATCAGATTCTTCCATAAGCGCTCCACTGCACGGAGTTCTACTCGTATTATTTCGAAAGCCCATTCATTTTAATTTTTTAATTTATTAAATCATGGGGTTGCCAAAAATGCTAAATTAGCATTTCCCCCTCTCTGAATGAATAGGGATATGCCCTGCCTGTCAATTAATCTTCGTGTAAAACCCCTACAGATCCCTACATCGATTACCATGTTTTATCTGTATAGTCCTCATTTTAACTTCCCTGGAGAAACAAACAAGGAAAAAAAAAACTATCTTTTCGAACCCAATTGCCAGAGAGAGTAGACGTGTGCGTCTGCCAATATTCTTACTGTATTTGTTTTCATCTCGTGTTTACATAAAAAAATTCGTTATTCGTTTATTTTCTTTGTATACTATGACTGCCACGATTATCCTCATTCTGCGTGATTAACCTGTATTTTTCATCTCGAGTAAGTTTATATTTTTATCTGTTTTAATCTTCAGAGGAATCATTCATATTCATTTTATTTTTTGCTTATAGTATGTATCTTACATATTTCTCTATGTTTACATGTGTTTAAAAGTTTTCTTCTTTTTTATATCTTACATGTTTAGAAGTTTTTGTTCTACACCACTTGTGGTGGGTCTATCCGCGACCACTAACAGTCCTCTAGGGGAATTTTCAGTCCTTAGAAATTATTTTTATTAGAATGCTTCCTCCGAAGAAGAGAACGTGATCATGTTAATTAAGACTGATATATATATATATATATATATATATATATATTGTATAAGCTTGCAGAAAGTGGGGGAAGAGGTGAGAGAGAGAGAAAGAAGGGGGAGAGAGAGAATAGGTTTCTTCTGTAGCTGAGTTTCTGTTAATAAATTAAATTGTTTTAGAGATGTCGACCCTTCCTTCCGTTCCGTTCGACCAAACATTATTACACACTTTATATAACATTATACTGTCTGGAGAAAGTGTTGCAAATAAAATCCTGCAAATTTGTTTTAAACCAGTTGCCGAGTTCAAAAAAGTTATGTTTCAATATTTTCTTTCTGTTTATCTCTGACTTTTAAATTTTTGACCTGAACATCCTATTGCACTTTTTTCTTATCTTGCCATCATTTTCAGATATAATATTCTTTTTGTAAATTTTGTAATATTTATTTTTTCATTTGTATATATGTACTAAGCATACAAAAAATTAAATCGTTTCCATTTTCTTATTATTTTATTTCTATAGTCTAAAGCTTTTATGAATGGTTTATCTTTATGTCTATAATTTTTGAATTATGGTTTAATAATTCCTCTTCTTTGATTTTAAAGAGTTCATGTTAGAAAAGAACTTTATTTAAACTTTACTTTATATGAACGCTTAAGGTGTAATTTCTTTGCTGAATTATATCAGTAAGATACGCTACATGTACACTAATATTAAAAATAATGTATATAGCAAAATACAGTTTTTCAATTGCTTGTTCGCTGCTTATGAAATCGTCTGAGAAGCAAGAATTCTTAAGTTCTAATATAATGCGAGTTGTTGTAAGAAAAAATATATAACAGAACTTAAATACACGACTGATAAATGCTGAAATGTTTAATTATACGATGATGAGCAAAATTAGAAGAAAAAAAAATCTGAAATCAGTGAATTAAATGAAATGGTATGACTAAAATGAATTATCGAACTCCTCTCAAATTTCCCAATATTTACAAATATTAACGATTATAATCATTATTTTAAAATAAATAATTTATGATAAAATGCTATGTGCCTAGCGATTTTCTTAAAAATTTCACTAAAACGACCGAACATGCATTTCTTAAGTCATTTGAAAATGCTTCATACTGGAAAATGAAATCTAGAAGTAAATTTAAAATTTTCTTTATATATATATATATATATATATATATATATATATGTGTGTGTGTGTGTGTGTGTAATGAGATTTTCTAATTCCCCCCCCATTTAACCTAATTTTCCCCATACTTTATCTATTACAGTAAAGAGTTCATCTTTATTTCTTGGTACCGTTCCAATTTACCTATATATTTATGTCATTATGTGCTCTTAAATTCTGTTCAGTCAATTATTTCCCGTGGTTAAAAATCTGTAGGGATAACCCATACTAAACATTCTGTAGGCAGCTAAAATACCTAAAATTCCCTTCATCCAATATTACGTGATTTGAAGAAATTCTTGCATATAAATTTAAAGAAAGGTAAACTACCTACACTTCCGCTTTAGCCTAGCTGGCGAATCAATGTATCTGGCATTCTCCATTTTCACGATGTAATTCTCTGTAATAGCCTCTCGCTTGTGAAATAAATTACTGATCATTTATTAACAGTTTATTTCATGAGCATTGACTGCAACTTTAAGATAGATGTGTCAAAAGTAATATTTTGAAATTAATGACAAATTATTATCGTCATATCACTATACACCGCACACACACATATATAGTATATACATATATATGTTTTACACGTACATACATACATATATATATAATACAAGTAAATGTATTAAAGTTGTATATTAAGGAAATTAGAAAAAAATCGAATATAATTAATAGGACTACAAAAATATAAGCATTCGAAATGTTAAGGAATATTTTTTAAAAAAATTCTTTCAGAGAATTTCTGTAAAAAATGGTATTAAAATAAAACCTAATGTACTTTTTTTTTTACTATACTATGAAAAAAATACATCCTACTCAAAAACACGCGAGACTCCATGCATAACATAAACACTACATACAATCACGTTTTCCCACATTTCTGAATGTGAAATAAAAAAAAATAGAACACAATTTTTTTTAAAAAAAACATGCCTAATGTTTCAAAATCTATTGCTTTCAAAAAATATCTCGGGGCCGATTATTTCAAGGTTTTGCACTCAAGCGATTAGAGGTCATGTATTTTTTCAACAAATGGTCTTTTTTTTTTGCACATTTATCCGAGTGTTTCGATAAACATGTCCTCTCATCGATTTATGTATAAAAGATGGTGTTCATGTTATGGGTTAGTTTCCGAGAAAGTTTTCTCAGTTGATGTGTAAACGATTATATTCGCTCTTAAAAAGATTGGTGGGTTTTTTTTTTCTATTCGGTCATACATATAAATATAAAAAAATCTGAAATAATCTGAAAAAAAAATTACATTCAGAAAACAAATCTCAAGAACTTTTGACTAAAAAAAATTCGGGTGCATAAAAGGTTTTTAGGTAGTATACATACTATACAAATGCATTTTTATTTTAATCCGGCTTTTGATTCGAAATTTTCTTGAAGGTTGTAGAAATTTTCTTCGAAATTTTCTTGAAGGTTGTAGAAATTTAAGTTAAGCCTTTATACTTCGAACTTTTATATATCGATAATTTTTAAGGATGAAACATTTTGGGAACTTTGAATTGTCACTATAAAATTATTTTCTATGATTCGAGCAATTCTTACACGAGTACGATTATGTAATAGTGGTTGATGACCTTGCCAATCAGGACATTTTGGATGATTGCTCTGATCAAAATGAACTGAATGGTGATGAGCAAACAAAGAAGATGAATTAATTGAAATTTCACGATGAAAGCATTCTAAACTGTTTGAGAAACTACTAGAATTTTTTTCTAATGTTCCTAAATTTTTTTATCTATCAATGTAAAAATGAACATTACTTTGATTGGACTTAAGTAAAAGATTATTGATGAAAAGACATGGAGCTTTTTTGTCTTAAAATGAGCAAACTTTTTATCTTGTTTTTTTTATACAATTTTTTTTATTTTTAGATTATTATTTACAAATTTGCAAATTACATTTTTTCCTATATGCTCTAAGCTTTCTTTACACTCCAAAAATAAACTTTACAAACACTTTTCGTACGAATAAAAAAAATTCGAATTGTATTCCTCTCATCAAAACTTCTATATGTCATTTCCAAGGAACTAATGATCTCGACGAATAAGTTCAATTACACTCTATTCAGGATGCAAATTTAGTAAGATAAGTTTTTGATTAATTACTACATTTCTACATTCGTGATAAGTAAATTTATTTTCAGAAATTTTACTTGGATATTGCATTATGTTTAATTACAATTCAAACGTTTTCATTTGTTTCCTCAATTTAAAATTTTTCCTGTTAGAAATATCATTTGAAAGAAATTTTACTATTGAAACATTTTCAGATTGTTTCAAACAAAAGTTTATTAAGATGCAAAATGTTGAATATGTTAAGTTCTTAATTCTCTATTCTGTTACATGACGTTACATTTAACTATACGATGTCATAAAATATGCCCAAGTATTTGAAATTATGCAGAACAAAAGTTATATGGGAATTGATTGTGGTATTTTAAGAATTAACAAATTCTTAATGTATTAATGTTCGGATTATCTTGTTAAAAATATGTTCAACGTATAATTCAAATAACTAATATTCATAATTTTATGTAGTAATTTCATGCATAAAAACAGGAAAAGGTAATTTGATGCAAAATAAAATTAAATATGTGAATAAGATCGAAGTGCTGGTGAAGAAAATTAATGTTTTGACCACAAATTCTGCTTCTAAGGCTAGTTGGTATTACCATTGTGAACAGCTGTCTGTAAAATGCGCCGAAACTAATTTAATTTTAATTCATAGATTAGTCTTGATTATTGCCCTTTCGAGTCGTCCCATTAATGTTTCCTGGTTTCTTCATAATCATACACCATAAACAAAACAACAATCAAAACTGCTGTGTTTTCAGGTGAATCTGCTCTAAAGAAGGCGGAGATAGTCACGTCTGCGGCAAAAGTTATGACAGTGATTTTTTGGGATAAGAAGAGGGTTATGATCATCGTCTTCTTAAATAAGGGTGAAATAATCACTGGACAACTGCGAGTTACTTCATTTCCCATTCTTATTACATGAACCATCCTCGTACTATAAGTATTGTATGAAGGCCATATGTTTTTCTTCAACATCTAATGGATGATAAAAAAAAAAGACAAAAGTACATAACTATATGAATGTTTTACCAAAATTTATGAAGAAACATTATTAATTTTCAACAAAAACTTCTTGAATATTCAGGCATTTGTCATGTCTGTGAACGAGCTTTGTGTTATTTCTTCGAGGAACGTTGCCACCACTGATGTGAAGTGGACTTGCATTTTTTCTCTTCCATTTCTCTTCTTTTGTTTTAAGTGGCTCTTCACTGTCGTCTAAGGAAAGAAAAAGTTATCTTGGCCCTAGTCCCCATTCCATAAAATTAATAAGCAAGACATGTTTTTATCCATAAAAAACATTGCAATAACCTTAATGCTGTCATAGATTTGTTTGAACTGACTTGCATCCATATTCTTCTTCATTGTGAAAGTTGGTTTGCTCATCGGTGAATTTCTGCTACAATTTTCTCTTCCGCTTGAGAAAAATAAATCTCAACACTTGCATTTAGCGGATGCATCGAGTGTACCAGCTATATTTACTCACCTACAACTTGGCTTAAAATAGTGAGATTACGTCAGTAATAGCAGATATTATAGTTAGAGAGATGAGCAGTCACCCATTTTGCTTCCCTAACAACTACCACTTGTGTGCTTGTTTAACAGTTCCATCGGAGGTTGAAAAAATGACTTTCGCATAATAATGCATTTTTTATTAATATGTTAAGCTATAAGCTATAATTATTAATATGTTAAGCTATAAGCTATAATTATTAATATGTTAAGCCCTCAAGTATAGAGATGAAATAATTTGTGTTAAAATATTATAAAATCTTTTTTTTCCCTTTCTCGAAATTGTTCAGCCCCAATTGTAAGGAAATATCTTCCTATCCCCCTTTAGAATTATTTTCCGATTCAAAATTCAATTCATATGTAAGGAGTGCATTAGATGTAATTCATATGATTTTTTTTTTCTTTTTCCTTTTTTTTTTTTCTTTTTTGAATTTGTCATTTCACAATACACGTTTTGAAGAAACATGTTGCAATCAGAGAATCTATTTGGAAACCAAAATTACTATGAAATGATTTGAATCAAATTTATCTATAAAATGAGAGAGAAGATTTTAAAATGTTTTGTCGCTAAAATATTTTTCTTAGAGACAGAACTTTTAAAGAAAGTATCATTATCAAATTACTTTCTGTTTATAAAGAAATATAAGTTTAAGTCATTCTTAACGAGAGCTAAGAGTATAAAAATGTAGCGAAATCAATAAATTAATTCGACGTTTCTGAATTACATACTTTATTTTGAAAACAATGATTAAAATTTATTTTAATGTATAGACTTTTTTAATAACATTCAAACTTCAAAGGTAAATTTCTAACTCAAAATACTGATAGTAAATAAAGATTTTTCTTTCAAATTTTGCAACAATTTTTGTGGAGTATACATTCATGTTTTATTAAATTCCATAGAAATAACATCCCACGATATTTTTAGTTTTACTAGAGTCAAACATAAACTGCTGTTTGTAGAAAATGCAACACCATGAAGGAATCATCAGAATCAAATGAAATTCGCAGCAAATGTCAATTATAGGATATTATGCAAATTAATAAAGTTTCAGAGCCATCGCGCGTGCGCGGCGCGCGCAGCGCCCTCTGAATTGATGCTGAAAGCGTATAAATAAAGTGCTGTAGCGGGACGTTGAAAAAAGTCTATGATTATTTGTTAGTGGCAAACGTTTAGTGAGACCTGAGTATGCCTCCACGACGGAAGAATAAGAAATTCGAGCAACTTACGGAGTTTGAACGAGGGAGGATAATCGGCCTTCGAGAAGGAGGATTTTCCTATCGCGCAATAGCAGCTCGTATGCAGCGGAACAGTTCCACAGTGATGCGAGTTTGGAAGCAGTGGACCGACGAGCACCGAACAACTCGAAAAACAGGCACTGGACGACAGAAGGTGACGACAGAAGGTGACGTCAGAGCGCGATGATCGACACCTGCTCCGCATGGCGGTGAATGATCGCACAGCTTCCTCCAGGCAGCTGGCAGCACGTTGGTCTACTGCTACAGGTGTACAATTGTCGGCTTCGTCAATTCGTCGTCGTCTGCTGCGCCGTGGATTGCGTGCAAGGGTGCCTTTATACAGGATTCCCCTCACGGCGAATCATCGACGGCTGCGTCGGCAGTGGGCTCTTGAGCACAGAGACAGGCGAGCTGATTGGCACCAAGTTGTCTTTTCAGATGAATCACGCTTCAATTTGTGGACCCATGATGGCCGTGTTCGTGTTAGACGTTATGCCGGTTAACGCTGCCTTCCTGAGTGTATTACTGAACGACATAGTGGTCGAACACCCGGAGTTATGGTCTGGGGTGCGATTTCGTATCATGGACGATCCAATTTGATACGAATTGAGGGTAATCTCAATAGCAACAGGTACGTCCGTGAAGTGCTACAGCCCGAAGTCGTTCCTTTCCTTCAAGGCATCCCTGGAGCTATCTTTCAGCAGGATAATGCACGCCCACATGTTGCGCGGACTGTTCGAGACTTCTGTTCAGCACAACGCATGCAACTTCTTCCTTGGCCTGCTTATTCACCGGATATGTCGCCTATTGAGCACGTGTAGGATATGGTTGGTCGGCGTCTCGCTCGTGATCCGCGTCCTGCAGTTTCCAAAGACGAACTTTGGTTGCGCATACAAGCGATATGGAATTCTCTTCCTCAAGCAGATATTCAACATCTGTTTGACTCCATGCCACGTCGTATAGCAGCACTTATTGCAGCGCATGGTGGCTGCACCAAATACTGATTTCGGACGCTTAATTTGTTTCTTTTGTTTTGAAAATTTCATCATTTATTTGTATCAGTACAAGTCGTTTCTGCATTAAATTTCATTTGATTCTGATGATTCTTTCATGGTGTTGCATTTTCTACAAACAGCAGTATAAGATCTTAGTTTGAAACAATTTTGAAAACTGAGCACAAATGTGAAACACGAACTATACAGAAATTCTTATTTTAACGCCATACAAACAGATTGTATACTATTTAATTCAGTTTTAAAAAAAACTTCTTTAACTACGAGAGGTACATAAATAACCCGAATTTTTTTTTTATAGATACGAATATAATTTTTTTTCACAAATCAACCATATCATCTTTTAAGTACTTCCCATTATATGTAATACATTTGTCTAATTTGTGATTTCATTATCAGAAAAACCTTAGATGCTCATCTGCATTGATGAATTACAGGTCTTTCCTCGTTTTTTTCCTATCACTTCTTCATCATCAAATTGGGGTACATTCATGCCCCTTTTCATGAAGAAAAAAAAAAAAAAACGGAATCATTCAAGGTTGGATCAGGAAAGCAAGAGGCATAGTGCAAAGGAGTCATTCCTGGTCTGGCAAAGAACTTACAGACTACTTAATATGGTTCTTTCTGCTGGTCAGTTAGAACCTCATACACAAATTAGTCAGTGATCCTTAAAAATATCTTCTATTACACCGAGAGGCCAAGCAGAGCCCGAAGACAATCCAGATATTCCCCATACGTTCAATGATTTCGCCTTCAGTCTTCAAGTCCAAGTGTATAGATTTGCTAGATATTTTTGTCTGTTTGAGTAGTTGCTGGACTTCCATAACGTAATTTGTCCTGAATAGACATGTCTCTGTTTTTAAAACATGAAAATGATTCGAATGCATGATATATTTCCAAAGTGTCCTATTTGTAAATAGCTTTCTACACCACTAAAACACCCTGAGTAGGAAAAAAAATTCCACAATCGTGCATTTTTATCTTAATGATCCCGTCTACTGGTCATTTTTATTTCAATAACGTAATGTTGATTCCATGGAATCCCTATTATGGTTGTCAAATCTTAAATATTTTATCCATTTGAATGCAAAAAAGTGCATCGAAAAGAGCAAACAACAATAAAAGTTTCTCTGTAATTATAATGTTATTCCAATTTCAAAAACAAATATTTTTATCTCTTTTTTAATGATTCGTTTGTGGAGTTTATGATTTCACAAAAATAATTCTTAAATATTTTCTAAATTCAGAGAGAAATACACATTACATCATTCAAATAGTAAAATAGTAAATATTTGAGAAGGGAAGTAGAAGTTCCATAGAATTAACATTACGTTCTCGAAATCAAAATGGCGGGTAGATGGGAGCCATAAGTTTGCTATCTTAAAAGACAAGAAGTTTCATCACATGTAGACAAATTCTCCCCGTTCGACATCACTGACAGTGTGGAACACTCAAGGAGCTATGTGACTACCTCTAAAGGAAGAAATACGCCACACAAACAAGTAGAAACATGCTAAATTAGCAACAAAAGTCTATATGAAATTAGGAGCATGAAAACACGATGTATTAAATCTATTTTATCATAAAACATATATCATTTCTATCAGCTTTAGTATAAGTAATAATGAAGAATTGATTTAAGTTATGGAAAAAAATATTCATAATGACGGACAGAAAGTATCTCATAATGAAAGTAGGCGTTTGAAAAATATTTGTATTTATTTTGGAATACAAATTATATTAATAGCGATAAAATAATGCTTCCAGATATAATTTCTCCAAAATCACACATAATTGTTTTCTACAGAGCAATCATTTCCGCTTCGCTTATTCAATAATATAAATAAACTAGTAACCTTAATAATTAAGTGAATGAAACTCCATAGGAAATAGTGTGAATAATTAGTGACTAGCCTAAGCTATTTTTTTTTATCAATTGACATGGAAAAAATACTTTACACCGAAACAAATTTTTGATGAGGCTATTATATAATTACCCCTTCTCTCTATCTACTTATCAGACCTACACAAATTTAAATACTTATTTCTTGAAAATTTTCATATTTGAAATTCACAATCCCCTTTTCAATGTAACCATAGAGAGAGAAAAGGATTTTGGGACTTGGATGGGTTTTGTCACAAATAAAAGAAATAGATCTGCTATTGGTATCAATATTAGTAGCTTTAAAAGTGGCTGAAGAAAAAGTATATTGATAACAGCGCCATAGCCTGCGAATTCATTTCATCAATGACTGATTATGAGGATAAAATTATGCTGCTACTTAGGCGTTGTTAATAGTGACGAATGATATTATTTTTTCAATTGCTGAAATATAAAATACAACTTTATAATTACAGTTTATGTTTCAAAAAGTGTATAAGAAACTTTTAGTTGTCTATCACTGTGTTATTTATAAAAATATAATTTAATGCATTGAGTATTCATTTTTGAGTATGACTAAACTTACGATAAAATTGCATTTTTTTTTGCATTCTCTACAAATATCTGTACAACAGACTGTTCTATTGCAAATACACATTAAAGATGCATAAAATTTCAAGAAGATTATTAAATTGCCCCTGCTGACAGTAAAAGTAGTATAACTATAAGTATTATATAACTTTTGTTTTTAATTAATACAATTCATATTAGCTTCTTTTCCATTTCTCACACTTCATTATTAACTCGTTTCATCACTTTCTTGCTTACATTTGCTAATCATCAGGATATACTATCGCAGATTCTGTTGAGACCGTTTTCAGATAGGAGCTCACTCACCACTCTAGTACTAAAAACACTATATATATATATATATATATATATATATAGTTATATAAGCCAATAATAGCATCTGTAAGGAATTAAGCTATTAATAATTAATATTATTAAAAATAATTATTAAGAAAATTTGATTCATGATTACTATGGACTTAGTAGAAAAAAACTATTCCTAAGAAAGATTTTAAAAGTAGAAAAACAGAAAGAGACATACAAGCAAATAATTAAAAGGAGTTGAAAATAAGAAAATTCCGGTTTCTAGGTTAGAACAGAAATTCGTTTGTGGCTCCAAACCTTCGAAACTACCAAAATACTTTCTTACAAATTTTACAGAAAAACCCAAAAAATTCTACACTCTAAAACCAGAATTCCAAAAGATGGAATAAAAAGCCAAAAATTAAGTAGAAATAATGTAAAACAAAATTTCCTATATCTATTTTAGTAAACTTAAAACAATCCATTAATTCACGCTCTAAGATCAAGGAACATAATTTAAGTTGTCTTAAAATAGTGCTGTATTATGAGTGTTATATATATATATATATATATATATATAATCCAAGTAAATCCTTAATTTCAAAAACTTAACTTGTTCCAATGATCCTTAACACTTAAAGTGGCAAGAATTATTCTTTTCTTGTATAGACAGTTTTATCATCCTTATCTCTATTTTTCTGTTTACACCATGCCTTTCCGGCTTTAAAACTACGTTTATCTTCAAGATTATTTTTAGCTCTAAAAAGTGAAAGCTTTAGCGCCATAGGGATCGATCTTTTTGCTCTTATTGTGTCAAATGCGTATTTAACAACATATTTCATTTAGGAGTATGTCTAAGAATTTGATCTGTAAAGTTAAGATTAATACCGTCAATACTTTAAAGGACAATTCTCTACAAAAGTAAAAGAAAGTAACATTACAGCTTTAAGACCTGTTATGTATGATGCTCAAACTTTATAAATTCTTTGTTCTTAAACAAAGTACATTTTTATCAATCTTTGAGTTATTTATACACGCACATTTTCTTATTTTTATTGAAATACAGTCATTACACGCCATTTTTCTCTGTTTGTTTCTTACAAAGAAAAACTCTTGCATCACGTAAAACATTGATAAAAACAAATTTTAAACTATGTTTTCAACCAGATTAAATCTGTATTATTTTTAAATGCTAACTACTGCATGATTCTAGTTTTAACGAATTCTATATTTTACAATAACTGCAATAAATTTTGATTCTGTCATATATTTTATAGAAAAAATACTGTAAGGAATTGGCAATGATGCTTAAATTTCAAAATTGAATATTTGATAGTTAATGAGTACTGAAAATTAAATTTTAAGATGTTAGTTGTTGTAAAGGTGTATGTATAATACTTAATCGATGGCGGAACATTCACAATTTATTATCATATGAACATAACATTAACAACATCTAGACAGCACTCAACAAAAACATATTTGTAAACTTAGAATTATGGGGATAGTTTCCTGCTGCAATTTTGACATGCGTCTGCTTCCAAGAAAGTCCTTTCTGAACTTCTCTTTCGCACGTGACTTGATAGTATAGTGCATACAGAGTCCGGACAGGCCGTCCGGCTTTGCAATATTGAAAAATATTCAAAAATGTTACAATTCAAGTTAAACATAATTACAATGCAGAAAATAGAAATATACCGATGCCATTTTTTTTACAAAACAGGAGCGAATTACATAAGATATAAATTCAGCAAAGAGAGAATAACTTTTTTACTTCAGGATGTAACCTCAATAGGTAAAACACCTGATTTAGAAATAGGTCTCTTTAAGATGGTATTTGTAGGTTTGACATATACTACCCTAATCATTCGATTCTTTCCAGCATAAGTTTTTACCATGTGTCACAATAATTTTTTAGACGGGGAGGGGGGGATTTTCTTCATTTATCACAAGCATGTCACCCAGTTTTACATTTTGTGGCCACGATAGCCTAGTTCGAATTCTTGGCTAGCGGGTTTCATTCAGTCGAGAGTTCAAACCTTGGTCGCTAAAGACCCTTTGTGTAGTCGGGGATGATGCATGTTAAATCTCTCTAGGCCCAAAATCCTCCCGTACCGTGGTGTGGATGTTAAAAGAGGGGGGGGGGGGGTCTGCTCAAGTGTAGTCCTCGTCTCTTGACCGAGGTTCAAAATTATGAGGATCTTCGCCAATAGCCCTCGTGTTGCTTCTAGTAATAAAAATTAAACTAAACTAATTATATTTTGTTTCTCAAAGTACCACTTTCTGCGCTGTTGCAAATTATTCAGAATTTGTATACTTGAAAATTTGCAGAGTACTTATAAGCACATCTTTTTTTTTTCACTGAACATAATTCTAATTTCCAATTTGAGTTTAATAAATTAAAAGAATTAAATATTAAGATTAAATTTTCCCTTTTTTTTCTTTTAAACACATTTGTGATATACCTAAAATTTATGAGAGTTTATAAGAAGAAAAATTGTTTTGATTTAATATGGAAACAGCCTCGGTTTATAATGTGCAAAATATCAGCACTATGGGTAAAATGCGTTTTCAGGTATTTGTATCGCAACAAAAAAAATACATTTTGAAAAAAAAAAAAAATAAATAAAGAAAAAAAAACACAAATTCAGATAATTTTCCTTGGGGAATATCACAGTTATTTTAAATTATAAAATTCAATTATAGAACATTCAGTTAATCCAATTCTCATAAATACTGGATGTGTGGATTTACCAAGGCATTCTCTATTATTTTAACTGCAAACAAAGTAAATGCTACTTTACTAAACATTTTATTATCTCAGTTTCCTCAATATTATTTTAGATTTATGCATAAATTTTGATAAAAAGTTTAAAAATAAAGTATCAAAATATGAAAAATTTAGACAATATTGCATTCCACTGTCTCCAGAACAAGTTTTTTTTTTTTTAAGTCAAAGATATTATGTAAATATTTAATGCGTCCATATGAAGATTTTATTTACTTAATATCTAAATTTTTGTGATTTAATGCATATAGTCTACGCGAGTTTCGTCTATTGAGTGTCTGATAAAATGAAATCGTTTGGTAAAATATTAATATATTTTATAGTCTGCTACGTAATTAATTTTATCTTAAAATAATTCTCTTAATTTATTAATATTTTTAAAATTTAAAAAACATTTTCACAATTTACGGTTGAAGTTTTCTTACGCACGCCATCTTTTAAACTATTTATTCATAATAAATGTTACGAATATTTCATTTGCAACCGTTCTTTAAGAAATGTACTTCATTTCTCGGCTAAAAACTTATTTATTCCATTATATATTCTATAGCAAAAAAATCGACGCATCAAGAAGGAGTTACTCAATTGGAATGAAATTGCGTGTGCAAAATCATTAAGACTGAACATGCAAATGATTAAACTTTGGTAACCATTGAAGAATAGCGGGAGCTCCAGCGCATCGGAACTGTGCATTCAGCAGGTGTATATCTGGAGCTACTCTCAGTAGGATGGCCAAAATTTCGGTTGCATTTCGACTGTGGATACCTTATGTTGGTTGTAATAATGTCTCTTCGAAGGATTCGTGCGCATTACATGCAGACGTCAAGGTTTGAAAGAGGTCGTGCTATCTGAATGAAAGAGGCTGGTTGGATGAATCGAACAATCGCTCGACATCTGGATCGAAGCGATGCGGCGAATAGACAATGCTGTCTAGAGTGGGTCAATAAAGGCAGATATCAGCGTCAAAACTGCAGCAATTGACCAAGGACCACAACAGAACAGAAAGAGAGAGCTATTGTCAGAGTAGATGTCATTGCACAGGATTCATCGTTATCAACCAACCACCGTCAGGCTTGCACACATGTATCCAACATGACCTTCGACAGACAACTTAGAGAGTGGAATTTACTCTCGCACTGACCGTTACGCTGCTTACCTCTCATACCGTCAAGTCCGATTACTGTGGTGTTCAGCTCGATCAACTTCGAACTGCCCTGACTGGGAACGTATAGACTTTATTGACGAGTAACGTTTCCAATTGTGTCCTGACGACAATAGCACACGTGTCTGGAGACATCCATGACAGCGTGGGAATCCTGCCTATACTATCGCATGCCACACAAGCTCACCTCAGGGTCTTAAGGTATGGAGTGCCATCTCTTTTAGTCACCGTTCCCCTTTGGTAGTCATTTCTAGCACACTGACAGAACAGCGATGCGTAGAGGACTTTCGACTTCCGGTTACGTTACCGTTCCTTTGCGACATCCAGGACGTACTTTTCAACAAGAAAATGCCCGGCCGCACACGGCACGTGTTGCTATGAATTATCGGCAAGCTTTTCCAACACTTACTTGACCACCTAGATCGTCTGATCTCTCTCCTACTGAGTACGTTTGGGACTTTATGGGAAGGCGATTGCAACCGTGCCTGAATGTTTACGATATAGCCCAACAGTGGGAGAAAATTTGGCTCAATATTCCGCCGGACACAATCCGGGAACTTTATCAGTCTATGCCACGTCGGGAGACAACTTGCATTCAGGTAACAGGTGGACCAATGCCTTATTGACTTCCTCCGTTTGTAACGACGAAACTCTGAAGTAATTCATTCAATTGTTATGAAATTTTAATCGTTTATTTTTCTATGTATGTTCTGTACATATAATAAATGTTACCGGAATCAGACAATTCCTTCTCGGTCTGTCGTTATTTCTGTTATAGAGTGTATGCATAAAATCATAACATCTCAAATAGTTTAAAGTATTTATCTATTTAGTTGCTTATATATTGATAATCGAATCAAACAAAATAAATTTTGAATCAAATCGTTTAAATTTTAACTGAATTATTTAGGTTACTTTGTACATTTTATTATATTTTATACAAATAAAGTATTATTTAAATATATATCGTAATCCAGTTTACTTTTTAAAAGAACTAAAAATCATTTGGGGATCAAAGAAAATATTTATGTAAAATCATATTGCCTCATTATCAAAACAAATTATATATATATGCAACGGAAGTAATATTTCAGCAAAAAAAGAAATAATGGTGAAACAAATTTATTATAGAAGCAAGAATTAAATATAGTAATTTTTTTTAAACTTACAAAAAATCCCAAGTATTTTTAGCACATAGAAAAAGTATGTAACACATAATAAATTTTAATTGCTAAAAACTAGAGAAAAACCAAAAGAACAAAAATTATGTAACCAAGCAATTAAGAGAGACATAAATATATCGGAAATAAACTAAACATGTAAATAATAGCAGGAAAATTATATTAAATCATAGATAAATACAAACCAAGTCATAGAAAATAAAGTGAAGGAAATCCATAATGAAAATGCAATATAATTTACATAAATTCTGAATATGTTCTTTGACTGAATATTGCCTTATAGATATGCAATAATTCCAAAAGAAAAATGTACTAAATATAACCAAAATGGAAAAATCATAAATTCTGAAAGAAACAACAAATTGCACAAAAAGAAATTAAGACAAATAAACATATATACAAAATGACGTGATCAAACTTTACCAAATACAAATAGGAAAAAAAAATCATTTAAAAATTAAATCATTCAGATTGAAAAGATTACATAACTTACCTAAGACGAAATGCATAGTAATAACCTTCACACAAGTTTTCCCACTTATTATTTAAAATTCTTTCGCTCTCAATTTTAGACTGAAAATATAATAATACCTTCTTTCAGAGAGAAAGAACATTTATGCAAGATAAGTTGAAAAGATTTAAAAACAAAAATCGAGAGAAAAAAAAAATGCAAAAACAGAAAATAAACTAAATTATACAAGTGTTATGTTTTAAATTTCTCTTGACAAACTCAAAAATAAAATCTTTTATATTTTAAATTCTGTAATCTTCTATTTTTTAAAAAAAATATCTAAGTATTCCTTTTCATTTACATTAACATTAATTTGCAATAAATATAAATATTTAGATAAAAAGGTATGAACATTTTAACATGTTTATTATAACTAATTTTGAAAGAAAATAACATCATCAAAATTTCTAGATTTTTTGAAATTAATATAATTGAAAAATTATCTTTATAAAAATGTAAATAAATAAATATCAATTATAAACTTAGACTTTGGAATCTTACAAATTTATTCCACATTCACTGAAACTATCGCATACATTATTAACCAATTTTGTTTAAAAATGGATACTGAAATAATCACACCATTTCTTCTATTATATTTAAATGTGCTATTTTTATTCTTTGAAAGTAAAAAGAAACGATTGGGAGAAAAAAAAAACTTTTCAGAAACATTTTTTAGATGAGCAAGGAATGAAAAGTGTTCTGATTCGCTTATGATTTTTTTTATAATCCTATGATATGATTGTTCCAGCTTTAATTTCCTTTATTTAAAGTGAGTAAATTAGTGTTTTCGTAAAATATTTATGTGACTCATTAAAGAAAAACTCTTTTCTTTGCACAAATTAAGTACTTAGTTTAAAGTCCGTTTGTCCAACTGGGTTGTTGATGAATCTTTTGTCAGTGCAAATGACATTTGTTTCTATTTTTAGAAAAAAGGATGTAACTTAAAATGAAACGAGGATTTCAGATATTAATATTTTATACACTATATCTTTTTTGTTAGTAATTACATTTCTCTAAGTACCATCAGAATAAATGCGTCATTTAATTACAGAATCAAGTTTTTGCCATAAAGTATCTCTTTTTAAAAATGAATAAATTGCTTCTTTTGTGTAAATAGCAAATTTATCGATTTAAAAATACCATCTAGCAAATAAGACTTTTTTTTTTTACAAACTGAATTTTAAAATCAAAATTACGACTATTACGTTATATTCCGTTTTTAATTTTAATGATCATATGTTATACAAAATTAAAATATTTTAAGGAATGCACCTAAGTGAAAATTTGGGTAGGTTTCTCAATACTTCAGAACCTTCTTAATGCAATAAGAGGCTCAACAGCCAGTTTACCCATTGCATCTTTTGTGGCCGCGGTAGCCTAGTCTCGGATACGGAACAGGTGTTGCTTTTGTCATTGGTTCGACTCCTGATACCACTAAAGACCCACCTAGTAGCTGCGCTGATGCACGTTAAATACGGTCGAGATCCCAAATCGTCCCGTTTGAGTGCTGTGAAAATTTGAAGCGGGAAGTGCCAGTTCAGGTGTTGTCTTCATCGCTTGACCTTGGTTCAAAATGACGAGGTGCATTGCCAACAACCCTCGTGTTGCTTCGATGCTCATAAAAAATTAATTAACATTTAACGCATCTTTTATTAATGAATACATCTGTCGTAAGAGATTGTAGCAACTCCTTATCTAACAACGTAGATGGGGCTGTACTGCCTAACAAATTGTGACGGACGCACTCATAGTGCTCTTGTTAAAAAGCATAGTATATTTTGTTTTTTCGTTGTACAAGCAAAGTATATTTCTTGATGCTTGTTAGACAATTATTTAACATAATTTTTATTTCTGCATATATTAAACCAAAACATAATTTCATAAGAATAAACTAAACAATCTTTGTATTTGTCGTTCATCTCGTCATTGTGGTACACCGGTCAAAAATTCTTTTTCATCATTAAATCATTATAAAACGTCGTTTAGAGGGAAGGAGTAACTTGTATGAAATAAAAGTGGAATAGTGGAAGAAATAAAAATTATTACAAGTAGTCACTTTTTACCATACATTAAAAGATATTATCAAATGCACTTTATGGGGAAACCTCTAATTTACACACATGTACCATAACGGAAAACAAAGCGGTTTATACCGAGAACACTATGCATCATTGTATCATAATCAGTGCATTAAGCATTAATGCATCATAATCAGTTAGGTGCCCTCGGGTTTTCTTTCAACTAACTTCTTGGTGTTTCATTATGTGTTTCATTAAATCAAATAACGATTTAAGAACGTCTCCTTGTGAATGAACTTATATATATATATATATATATACACACAAGCACACACACACACACATATATATATATATATATATATATATATATATAGTTATATGTGTGTGTGAAGAAATACACGGGGGGAAGAAAGATATTTTAGCCCTCGAAGTTCTATAACTGAAGTTCACACTTTTACTAAAATTGATTTCGTTCCAACTCGGACCCTAGTCTGTGAATAAAATTTTAAGATACGATTTAGAGGAGAGGATGTGAAGGCCCCTGTTTCATAGTCGTAACATCTATATTGATTATTAATTTTTCTTAAACAAGAACATGAATAGTTTAGATTTGTCTCTCTGATTATTTAGATTACCTTTTGCTTGCGTGCACGCTATTAAGTTGTGATGGATTAAGTACTTGAAATTAATTAAATATACAAGAAGAAGATGAGGGCACCATGGTCTTACTCGTAGGCAAAACGCTGGATTGTGGAATTACTAATTTTTACTAATTTTATTTTACAAATCATTTATCTAACCAGCAGCCACTTATGAATTATTTAAATAAATATATTTTACGAATTAACTACATATTTCAAGAAGTGTAATTGATCCCACGACCAAGAGATTTATTTAAACAAAATTAATATATTTCACGACCAAACGATTAGTTAGAAATATATGTAAATTTAACCTACCAAACAATATTTTGAAGGAAGCTGATCATATTTCTGTAACAGTTATTTAATTATAAAGTGAAAAAAATATTTTTAATACATTTATTCCGTAACGCAATTGGTAATCTGATTACATCAATAGGAAAAATGATGAATGATATTAAATTTATTCTACATTCAAGAACCTTAACAGTCAACTTTTAGTTTCAAGATTTATTTAAATATTTAGTTAGTGAGAATTATACGTTTCCAAATGATTTTATAAGAATTTTCTAACTGAAAATTTTATTAAAAATAGAACACAATCCATATGAGATATTTATAAAGCAAAATCCAAAATATTATAGCTTTTGTAATGCTTGCTAACATAGTTGTAAATTTGCCTTGGGTGCATAATTTTTTCATGAAAGAATAAGAATTTCGTTTATCAGTCAATAAAATAATTTCCCTCTATATATTTTCCATAATATGTTCTATAATGGAATTCTAAAATAAAGAAAGTAATTTAAAAATCCAGTGAAATGTTTCAAATAAATATTGCATTTAAGTTGATTTAGTTTTGTATTATACACAGATTAAAACAGTATTAAAGTCTTTTTTACAATAATTTAATTACATTTTATCTTAATTTTAATATGCTTCAAAATACATATATTTTGTTCTGTGAAGCAGAATTTAGAGCTTTGATCTCATTTGGAATAAAATAATTAGTAAAGTATTTCTATCTTAAGAAACCTCCATGAGAATGATTAATGATATCTTCAGAGTTGTTTGGCTGATATAATTTGAAAAATTAAATACTTTGTCCATAATGGTATAAGCAGACCATTTTAAGATAATTGTTATTTTAAAAAATGGTGAAATGTAAGTTTCCGAAAAAATCGTTATTCAAGATTTTGCATTTCTTTTCAAATAATTGAGTATTTGAAGGAATCTTACTCCTACAATAATATCCAACTGGTAAATTCATGTATTTTGTATACATTGTCTGTTTCTGCATCGAAAATCCAATGAAATCTCTAAGATAACCATTTAAGTATCGTCTGCAGATTATTACTTTAATTGTTTTTACAGAAATCATACGTTTATTATTAGAAATTATGACATAAAAATAAACTTATTGATGAACATGTACTATGAGAGAATAATTTTCAAAATATGAACTTCCTGCATAAATATATAGATTCTAGTGCTTTTTCCCATCTTCATGCATTGGCTGGAAGTTAGCAAACACATAGCATTATAAGCACCATGTCCAAACCTATATATAACTAACCGAAAATATCTATATACTATTATTGGCATCAAAATTAGCCAATGAAAATCTTCGCCACAAAATGCAAAAAATATTTCTTTTATAATTATAATTATTACTTAGAACCACCAAGCACTAAATATGTTTTAAGATCAACTTTGTGATGAAGAACTATTTACAGGTTTCTTTTGACTAAACTCAGGAACTTTTTAGTAATTTGAATTATGCAAAATTACAGTTTTTTGAGAACCAAAACAAAATGTGAATAAATACATTATACAAAAATAAGAAGTATAATATATTGTATTATGAATAGAGTGATATATAAGAGAAATGGGAATGAAATAATAGGGAAGGGTATACAGGTTCCGACTACCTGATAAATGTTTGTAAATTGGAGTGCATCATTGTAGTTAATTGATTGTTTTGAAATAATTTAGAAGTAACTTCCGGTAAGAGAAATAGAAGTTGAACATATGATAACTAAGATGTGCTTGAATCTTAGAGAGGGAGTAGGTAAGCTGAGTCTTTATACTTTAAGCTTAATCTAAGATTAGAATCAGTTAAGAGGGATTTGGAAAAGAGTGAGATCTTGAGTATTCTGTGTTTAGAGATAGTAAATTGTATTGTCCTTTTTCTGACGTCTAATCAATTACATTTTTGAACTTATTAATTAGTTATTTAAGTTTAGACATCTTAAAAGATTACTGTGGGATTTAAGAATGAAAGGTAGACTTCACAACTTCATTCGATCCGATTTTAAGAGAATAAATGAATACAGATTTGAAAACAAGTAAAATTATAATTTATTAGCAATTTCATTATGTATTCTAAAAAATGCTTGAATTCAGACTCATTTATCTGCTCAAATTCCAATGTATTAAATTACTTTTCTAGATCTATATTTGCAATAATAAATGTTATTCAGTTGGAAAAAGAACACTAATCGAAATTTAAAACATGCTACGGTTTTATATTCAATTGTCACAGTAAAATTAAAAGTTTAGCCAAATATTTATACCTAACAAACGGAAACTAATTTAACTTTAGCGTGATTTTGAGCTTGAAATGTCTTTCATTTTTGTCATTAATTAGGTAATTCTTGACTTTGAGACCTTGAGATACGTACCTATGGACGATACCTGAGTGGAAGGGTGGAGAAAGGTCTCGCGAGGGAGGGTCAGCAGAGTAAAAGAGGATACACCGTTTTCCCATTTTCATTCCTTCTAGGTGATGATAAAATATTGGAAAGGGAATGTTCAAATGGAGAGAAAACAAAAAGTGGAAGAGTGTTTTTTTAAAAAAAAAAATGAGAAAGAATATTTTTTTCGAATCTTGGACTTTTAGATCAAATCAAATAACAACAAAATTAATTGGAAAAATAAGGAGTGAAAAATCTAATCAAAAGCATTAATATTAATTATGTATGATTTGAATTTTTCAATCATTACTTTTTATATTCGTATAATTAAAAATTACAGGATTCAAAATTTTCGTTTTGTAACAGGTAAAAATAAGTTTAACTTGCTTCCATTTTCGTCAAAATCAGTTTTCCTGCCTAAAAGAAAATTAATTTCCAGACAGAATTTTCAAAGACCCAGAGTTAAGCTATTAGGAAATCAATACAACAATCTTTCATTAAAATATATTATTTTTTATATTCAATGAAGTCTGGGAATATTGAAATAAAAAAACAAGAGTTTATTCATAAGATAACTGATAAAAACTGTAGGAAAATTGTGATAGTGTTTATTAATTACCAGTGTATTACAGTTTGAAAAAATACGTATCTGTTTAGTAAATATATGTAACATGCATACCAGCACCATATGAAGTAATTATTTTATTTAATTCTTCATCTACGAAAGAGTATGGTAAATGTTTAATTATTATTAAGAAATAACCATGCTATTAAATGCTGGAAAATGTATTCTGGATATTCATTTGATCTCATGTACATAATGTTGTAAATTACAGTTATTCCTGTTCAATAGTTAAGGAAGCCATAGACTAAAGTAACCCATAATATGATGGCATTAGAAAGGTCAAGAAATGCTGTGAGAAATATATAGCTCTGTATAGAGACTATGAAAAGAAGTCTTGAGAACAATAATAAATAAAATTAAGCTTCTATCTGAATTATTTTGGTAACAATAGAGATAGAAACTTAATAAATATATGTGCGTGTGTGTGTGCGATACATCGGGATTATGATTAAAATCTTACTATACTGCGAATTACTTCATTTCATGACATCCTGAAACTAAATAAAGTTTAGCAGCTATTATTTTTACAGCATTATGCGTATAAAAACCAATTAATATAGATATATTTTTTATAAATTGTTTCGAAATATTTTGTTAATTTCTTAACACTAATAAAAAATTTATGTCACCTCTTCATATTCTGGTGTTTAACTCATGAAAAGACGTTAGAAAATAATTCATGAAACGTTTTATTTTGTGGGATTAATGAAAATGAAACACTTCATAAGTTATTTTCCGTGTACTAAAATGGTCTTTAAAAGTTGTCTTCATGATTCCATTTTCACCTGAAAAAAACTTAATGCTTGAAATAGTTTTCTTATTTATCATCATACTAATTTGTATTACACAGATGTTTACATTATTAGATTATTTATTTTGAAAATATGTATTTTGCTAATTCTTATATGAAGTAATAATTAAGTTTTTCTATGTCAGTTATTGCTCTACATTTATCTTAATTTACTTATGCTTTTTAATGTATTATGTTGAGATCATGAATTTGCATTACTCATATTAATATTTACAATCTTAAGACAAAGAAAGGCATTTTAAAATAAAACAATATGCTTACCTCTCATATTTAATACAGAATGATAATAAGACTCATTAATAATTTCAAAACAAACATAAATAAATAAAAATTACAATCTAAATTGTATTAAAACAGCAGGATTAATAGCGTATACTGCTGAATACCTAATCCTCTTGCAACTGGATTAATCGACATTGTTGAAAGTATGCAAAAATATGTGAAATATTTGTAACAGTTCCCCTATTAATCTACCTGCACTGCAATGAATTCACTCGTATCTTCCCCTTCAACTAAACTTTTATGCTACTTAAAGAAGTTATTTGTTGAGAACCTCCCCTTGTGAAAGAATCTTGTTTTTCTGAATTGGCATACTATATAAAATGTATTGAATAAGGAGTCATCAGATTAAGATATTTGGAATGTTAGAATGGATAAGAGGAAAAGTAGCGAGAGAGAGATAGGGGAGCATACGATATACTATATGCAAGTGTGATTTGACCTAAGAAGGGATTCTTAACTCGAATTCTATTTATAGGAATATATTTGAAATGGATTTGGTTTTACTCCAGTTAGTATTGGTAGAATTTTCATTAACAATCTTTGGCTTATGGCACGATTAAGTTAACACTTTACATCAATAATATAGATTTTGAGCATTCTTTTTCGAAGTAAGAATAAATTATTTGATAGTTTTTTGACTGATTATTTAGATGTACTGAACGATAAGCCCAACTTTCCCCCCTCTCACACATTTAAGACATGAGTTTTAGAAAATTGTCATTCAAGTCTGCTAAAGTTGCTATTTTATTTGTGTAAAAGAAATCAAAATATGGGCTTTAGAAGTATTAAACTGAACAAAATTCGTCGATGAAAGATACTGATTATTATTTTTAGAAATGTTAAAAAAAGTTACTTTATCTTGCTGCTCTTTTTCCATTTTGTTTTGCATATAATTTACGACATTTAATATGTAATTTTCTTTATACACGGAATAAGCTCTCTTGTTTAATACTAATTGCTTTATAAATTTAGGGTAAAAAATTAACAATTTATAAATTTACTTCAAATTAACCTACATATTAATTGCTTGAACCAAAACACAAGCTTATGGGTTATCAGGTATTGACATCTTTAGACAAAGAAGTTAAATCTGTGACTTTCGCTTGAGATGACTTGGGTATTCAAATCTGCTTTCTGCACAGGTTCATACACAAGCTGTTCTGAATTTGAGATTTTTTTTACATTACTTATTTACCTTCACAGGTGTGCTGTACAAGTTTAACTGACCTAATTTAGTAATTGAGCTTCTCTAATAGGGTTGATACAAAATAGATCCGTATTTTAATGTAACGCCCTCACCTGGTTACTAAAGTCCCGAGCAATCGAAACTCAATAAATTTCCAGTAAAAAAAAGAACAGGTTTTGATTTCTTCTATTTTAAGTACTAATCACAAAGCTACAATTATTATAAAATAAAGTGGTTACTAACTCGCTTCCTTAACCAACGATTATAAAGTACTTTCAGTGATACGGTAGTTATTGGATCACAGTACTGTCAGAAAACTAGAAAATAAAGAAAATCTAGTTTAAACCATAATTTAAAATAAGAAATAATGCATTAAAATAATTTTAAAAAAATAACAATAATATTTTTTGTACAATGTATTATTGCGTAGAAATTTATGTAGCACATGCAATTAAAAAGAATATCACATGAAATAACTAAAACTATAAAAAATGTACCATTTTGTGATGATAGCATGCATTATTGCAATGATATAGAAGGTACAAAATAATTTCCTGGGATTTGTCAACTTATATCAAACTCGAGATATTTGGCAATGACGAAATAGCGAAGTGCTGAATTATAGAGGAAGAATTGTGATTGAAATTTCAATGATGTCCCTGTTTTTCTTAAGATGGACTATGTAGGCATCTGTGGATCAATCGTCATTATCTTCGTCTTCTGATTTGTTTTTGCACTCAATTCTGATTCCAAATAATCTCTTCTTTCTGAAATGTGCTTTTCATCTGTATAATTTTCATCTGAAACTATGTTCTTCTCCACATCGCTGTCACGAAAAGACTGATTCTTATTGTCTCAAAATTAATTATGTATATTTAATATTTTGTTTAAACCCACCATAACTAAAAAAAAAAAACGGAAATAAAATAGGTATCATGCATGAACAATCGCACGTATGTGACAAATGCAGTGTCTCTATTCTGACAGAGAAAGCTATTAAACACAAAAATTACGTCAAATCAAAATGTTTAAGTCTGAACCAATAAATATATTTTGTAACACAAGGAAAATTAGATATAATAAAAACTTTCCTGAACGGTCGTGCGCATCACTAAAATACAAAAAGCAGATTTACAGAGCCCTATTAATGCCTCGAAATCCAAATAATGACTGAAAGTTGGTCAAAAGAAGCGGGAATAATCGCTTAGGAAAGGAGCTCGTAATGCCATCTGGTGTAAGAATATAAAACGAATTTGATCTCCTACATAAGCGCATCTGCTCGAAGGTTAAATATTTACTTATCAAGAATCATTTAACTTAATCCCACTAACATAGCGGGCATTACAATCTTGCTAACTTTGTGTCTTCTATCAGAAGACAATCAAACATGCTTCTTGAATCTTCCAATCTCTCTATTTGATAATTTCCCAGTCACAACTAGTCCAACATATATGGAAATACTAGTATACATCAGTCACGGTTTATTCACAAAACAAAGTCTCAAATCAAATGATTTCATAACGTTATATAATAGGGTGTTTGATGGAAAAAACGCATGAGTACCCGTTACAATAATACTTTTAAATATTAAGGCACATTCCAAGTCAATTCGAATTTTTCAGTGAAATGTTGCTTCTTCATTTGCCAAAGATATTCAAAGTAAATAATGTAATTTTTATTTCCTGTTTTTTTGCATTTGTTCTCATACATTTCTGAACAAAAAATTGCTTTTGTACGACTTACTACCCCTTATATTTTGTGCCGTGAGATCTATGTAAAATCACAAATACAAGTATTGTTAAAATCGCTATGTCAATGTTTGAATAATTTTACAGAGTATTTCATTTGTTTGAAACATTTACGATATCGTTGAAGTCTTTCTTCATATTGTTTTCGGATCTATTGTTTACTATTGTCGTCACGCAACTATCAAACATTGCAATTTGTATCTCTTTGGCATGATCATTTATTTGTTCATGGAAATTCTAAAATAATTAAATATCAGAATTTGTAACAGTTCTAATTTCATAGTATATTTATTTACATTGGGTACATTTGGGACATTCTAAGAATTTATTAGAATTTGTTACCATTTTATAGATTTATATTCGTCTCGTTTGGGGTTTGGAAGAAACTATTTTAAGAATATTGCGTTTTCTGGATGATTAATCTAAATATTGACTTCCACGTCCAGAACACTTCATCGGTTTATCAGGAAACGATAGAAATCTTGTTAGAAAAACTTTCTTATAGAACACTGCATTACTTTCTAAAAAAATCAATTCTTCGGAAAATTGAGAAATGAAAATGCCTGAGGCGTTTCAAAAGATAATATTTTGGGATTGAATTCAGACTATTTTTTAAGTTATAAAAAAAAATTTAGTTAAGAAAGAAAAAAAAGAGTTAGTAGTCTAGTTACTTCATTTTGGTGTAAGTAGGATTTTATTCCATTTTATTGATTCTATTTCTTTAAGATAGCCAAGACAGTACATTTTACGATGAGCGGCAGCGTTTAAAAATTTTGATAGAATTGATTTTAATTGTAACGGTTTCTTTATACTCATTAATTAAATTACTTTAGCTTATCGCATAATTAATGCCACAAATTGTTAAATGGCTACACAAAAGCAACATTTTTAGCCTTCAAAACGATTATTATTTTACATATCCACAAAATGTTGTAGCTGACCTCTATTTATACTTTTATCGCGTTTTTCCGTATGTAACTGATGCCTGTTTTCACCAGTAATGAACTAAATCTTAGAAAATATTGCATAATAAATTTTATCCTAAATTTGTTTGCGTATATGTTTGATAAGTGATTTCACAATTAATGGACTAAAATTTCAAAATTATGACGTAACAAATGTCTCTTAAACTTTTTATTGGATTGAAATAAGACACATTTAAGTATATTTTTTGCCTACTGATTGAAGTATTTCCGTAACACATATGTAATCGGGAATCAAGAAATGACTGAAAATGAACAACACTATTTAGAATTTTAAGACAATTAAAATATAGCCATTTTCACAACTTAAGTTTTTCAAGTTATTTCTTATTAATTTGATTTCCTAATTGAAATGTTTCAATTTCAAATGATTATAATATTGACTTTCTATTATAAACAAAAATGAGATTTTGTAATAGATCCCTTTATATATTAACTTAAATTAGAAAGAACTCCATTTAATACTCTTCAAAGGAAATAGTCACTTTGGTGGTGAGATCTGATCTGAGCATTGCATTCCATAGAAGTAAAAGTTTGTCCTTATGTTATCAGTAATAAGAAATAAAATAAGAATAGATAACGGTCAGAAACCTTTGACAAGCTATTGTTTTATTACATACAAATATTATAATAAATAAATATATTCAGTAAATAAGTGATTCAATTATAACTAAGACTTTGTCTGATTATACCTTCAAAACTGCTTCAGATCACTTAGGCATAGGCTCTATTAACTCGCGTACCTCATATGTAGTCAGCAATTTTCCGTTCGTGACACTTTTATAATTTCATTTGGGGTACAAATTATAGATATCCTTGCGATTTATCTTCGTTATTAAATAAATATAAGTAGAAAAAAAATTAAAAAAGGCTTTTAATTAAAGTTGGACAAAAAGGTATGAAAATAATTTTTTTATTGTAAAATAATATATAATTTATAAAAGCTAATAAAATAATATGTAATTAATAAAAGCTAGTAAAATAATATATAATTAATAAAAGCTAGTAAAATAATATGTAATTCATAAAAACTAGTAAAATGATATGTAATTTATAAAAGCTAGTAAAATAATATGTAATTAATAAAAGCTTCAGACATTAGTACTTCTTTTGTTCTTATATAAAGCAGGTAGCTATTGTAATTTTTCGGTAATTACTTAGCTTCAAAGCTTATAAACTATATTTTATTTTACATACTTTGAAAAAAATATATTTATATTATAAGACCAATTTTAAATGAAAGCATGACTAAACAATTTATTTTAACTTATATTTATTTAATTCCCTTTAATCGGGAAATTAAAAACCAGAATACTATAATATCAGCCATATATGAGTACTAAATTTCAACTGAATTGGATTTTAATAAGTACAGAGCCTAAAACCACAGACTCACCCTCTCCTGAAGTCCGCCACTATTTGAGTTTACCATAGTATTATAATATTAAGAGTTACACATATATGTTATGAAAAATTTATTCTCGATAGAACCATAGAAAGTGGGTACAAATTTGAGTAAATTTTTGATTTGATTTGGTTTGGTTTAGTTTTATTAACATTGCACTAGAAGCAACATTGGGACTATTGGTGACTGACCTCCTAATTTTGAGCCTCGGCCAAGTGACGAAGACGATATGTGAGCTGGTACCTTCTTCAAACTTCTACACCGTATCAACAGGAGGGCTTGAGACTTAAGCAGATTTTACGTGGATCAGCACTGGTACACAATTAATCTATAGTGGCATCAGATTTCAAAACCCACGTATCGATGCAAACAATGTCGGGTGAGAGTTCATGATCATGATCTCTAGGTTATAGAGGTCTAGAAATGTGATAGGGGTACATACGCGTTAGTGATTCGATACGTGCGCATCAGTAGTTATTGCTGCTATATGTAAGAAAATTAAATTTCTTCCAGACGATGATCACTGATCCATTTAAAATTTGTAGGTCGTTGATAGCTTAGAGATCGTCTTATAGGAAATATATATGCTAAAAATATGAAGATTTGATGAAATTTTATACATCGTCTTACATGAAGGTCGTCTTACCTGCCGAATTGTAAGGTTGTCGTTTAACCTCAGGTAGAAATGTACTTTAAATTCAAAATGAAGTCAGATGAACCAAATTAACTTATTCTTATTCAAGTTATGAGTTTTTAAAATGAAAGCAATCTACTCTCTCTATAGTTACTCTGCCCAAACGTGAATGCACTAACGTTAAAAATATTAAATTAAATTACGTCTTACCGATTCACTTGGGTTAGAGTGAGCAGTGAAAGTGGAACTAGGGGGGGGGGCGCTCGATTCTTAAATCATTTTTCAGTTTCTACTGCTATGCTTCTGATAGCCTCCTAAATTAAGAACGTCTGGTACATATGTTTCACATAGATTCACGAACAACAATTAACTCCCTTGCAATTCCAATATTAAATTCTTCGCCACTTTTATATATGCATCAGATCAAATATATTCATTATATTTCACAATAGCTACCTAATCTACATGGATTACGTTTCATTGCATTCGAATGCACTTTAAATTCAAACACAATCAAAAAGAAGTCCAAAGATTTGTTTGATGAGGAAATCACGATAAAGCCGAATATCACAAAACTACCAAACTAATCTTTGAATATTTTAGTGACAAAAGCTCTGCTGAATAAGACGTTTGGCATGTATTATTACTAAAGACAATTATTTCATTCAGAATTAATGAGATAGTAGAGCCACATTTCAAATTTATTATTCGATTACAAACAGAACTTTCAAAATATTGTTTAATATTTCCGTTTTAATTAGCATTTACTATATTAAACACAAAATTTTAGCATGCGTACAGAACCCCAATTTGCCAAAAATATGTAGGTTTCTTATATATGGATAATAATAAACGAGGGTAATTCAAAAAAGTATACGTGTTTGAAGACATATGACGTTGCTATGACAAAATGGTATCATCATTGTGTTGTGTTCTGCCACCTGTTAAACGTCGTCAAAGCAAAGTTGACTCTACTTCATAGTTTAGTTTTCACTGTTACCGCATCGAGGTATCGTCTTCATATTCTGTCGAATTAACAGCGTCGATGAGACCTTGTTTCAGTATTATGTATCGGAAACTGAACAAAAATCAAAATAATTGGTGGCTTCCAGTGAATCTGTTCCAAAGTAGACAAAGACGGTCTCATCAACCAGAGAAATGATGGTATTTTCCTGTTTACTGTACTTTACCCTGCCTCCTGAAATCCATGGTAGAAATGACGATGCTTAAGAAAACTTGCATTTAATACTTTCCATTCCAGCCCCAACTAGCGGTTAATCTCCTTCTCTCCGCCTATGCACTGTATGGTGAAAATTGCTTGATTAGATGTTTTATTTCACCCCTTAATCTTCGCCAATGACTTTCGAATCACCCTAAATATCACATTTTTAAAGTAATTTACTACTTTATAGAGATTTCTAAACTTCATTTGGGATCTTATAATAAGTTTATACTGCTTTCCAATTTAAAATCCGTTTAATTGAATTAGGAATTACTGCATATTAGATTCTTAAAGTTCTGTACCAAATTTATATTGCTATAAAGTTTTATTTAAACTTCACCAATTAAACGCACATTACTACTTTATATTATCTTCTTATTTAAATTAAGAATCCGCTTAGATGAAGGGGTATTATTATATATCATATTTTTAAGGTCATTTCTACTTTATACTTCTTTCTAATTTTTATTTAGAATTCGGGAACTACATTATACTATATGTTTAATTTAGAAACTTTTCCAGATGAAGAGGGAATTACTGTAGATGAATAGGGAATTACTGTAGATGAAGGGGGATAACTGTACATCGAATTTTATTACTTTATATGTAACCCTTGAATTTTTTTTTAGAATTTTAATTTAGAATATTTAGAAGAAAGTAGGTACTCCATCATTTCAATTTCTCAAAGTTGATTTATATTTACTACTCGTTAATTTTTATTGATTAATAATCTTCTTTTCGCTATGGAGCGCATAAGAAAATTAATTTACGTTTGAAGTTATATCCGTGAAAGGAGAACGAATAAATAATTTGTACTTTAAAATAATGAGTATTCGAATAAAACTGGAATCTATTTTTATTCCGATTTCCATGACCGTGTCCTTTCCACACTCCAATGCAACACTAATAAAAATCATCGCTTTTGTGGAGAGAAAAATCATTTATTAGATTACGTATTCATCGCACAAACGACGCATTTCGTGCAGAAAGTCCGCAGAAGCACTGGTTCTTTCCCTAATACCTTGAATATTACATTGAGCACGCATAGCTTAACACGCATTTGTGTCATTACTTACCGTTCAGGAGAATTGCGTTTTTTATTCGCTCATTCGCTGCTCGTAACTTCTTTCATTATATTCCCAATCCGTGCACATTCAGCACTCATTCGACATGGGAAGGGATGGAAAGTAGGGTTTTAATTGGTGGATTTTCGATTGAAGTAAGGTTGCCGAGGGACCAATAGGCATGTTGGATGAGGAGGTCTTTGAACTAGATCTAGGCTATTTTTATTCTTAGTTTCTGGATTTCTTTTTTTCTTTTTTTGCAAAGATAGATACAATTGTTTTCACTTCATTGTAATTGTTACCTTTTCCTGAAATGCAGAAAATGAAGAAAATAAAATCTTTAGCTGATCCTAAATTCAAAATAAAAAGTTTTCTATTTTATAGTTGAAATTGCACAAAATTCTTTTAGCTGATCCTAAATTCAAAATAAAAAGTTTTCTATTTTATAGTTGAAATTGCACAAAATTCTTTAGAATTTATCTGTAAATTTTTTACATTATTTGAAAATTATTTTGAAAAAAAATATTCATATTCTTTTACATATTTGGATAAACTGATTTTGGTGATATACATATAAATCACAGTCAGTAATTCAAAATTTATACCAATATTTAGACAAAAAATACAATATTTCATATATGATCTTTCAAATGATTAATAACAGATAGAAATTATTAAAAATATTATTGGCATTTTTTTTTGTTAAAAATAACATTGAAAAACACTATTTTCAGTTATAAATTTTTGAATAAAAATATTAAAATAATAATAAAAAAAAACACAAGCCTTATATTTGCATTGTATGACAAAACATAAATTTTAAAATTTAACGTTTTCCAAGCTAAGAGCATCTAAAATGCAAAAAAAATAATTTTGAAAGAAATTAATACAATCAAATGAAAAATATAGAAAAGTTTTAATTCCTTTTAATTTATATGAGGTATTGTTAAGTTTTAAATATTACTTAAAATTAACCGATATATATTTTTATAATATACTTATTAACAGATATATGTATATTATATAATGCTGCATACTTCTGTTGTTCATGTTAATTGATTAGGTTTTATGAAGCCATAGATTGAAATAGCCCGCACAATCATTAAGTTGTTTAAGTTAAGTTTTAACACTTGTATATTTCAAAATTAATAAAGGTGTACCGTAAAATTTTAATTATTGTTATAATGATCTCAAAATAAAAATTTAATTTGTATTTATTATTCATAAAACATTTTTTCACACGTAATTACTTTGGAGGCATATAACACATGGATCAATAAGTCCCGAGACTGTGCGGTCGTTTTATTTGCGATTTCCTCCTTCAAAAGCACCAGCAAGTGAATATAATAATCACTGTTGATCGATTTACCTTTTTCGAGGTAGTCAATGAAAATCACGCCATGCGTATCCCAAGAAACTGACGCCATTACTTTCCCAGCTGACTGCTGCGTTTTCGGACGCTTCGGACGGCTTTCGCCAGCTGTGCGCCACTGCCGCTTCGAATCTGGAGTGTAGTGATGTATCCATGTTTCGTCCATGGTCACGTAACGACGCAAGAAATCTTTTTTGTTGCGAGTAAATAGCGATAAACAGCTTTCTGAATCATCGACTCGTTGCTGTTTTTGTTCCATCGAAAGCAATCGCGGCACCCACTTGGAAAAAACCTTTTTCACTTCACTTCAAAAAACCCTTTTCAGTAAATACACTTCCATATGATATCTGTGTCATCTCAGCAATCTCACGGACCTTCACTTACGATCTTTCATTATAATTTTTGTCACTTCACTCACATTTTCCGGTGTAACGGCTTCCACAGGTCTACCCGAGCGTTCTGCGTCATTTGTGTCGGTACCACCACGTTTAAACTCGGCAAACCACCGACAAATCGTTGCTTTTGATGGACAAGAGTCCGGGTAACATTTTTCAATCCATTGTTTCGCTTGCACGGTGTTTTTACCCATTAAAAAACAATGTTTTATCAGAACACGAAACTCGGTTTTTTCCATTTTTTAAACAAACTACAAAACGACTTTACTCCAACCTCGATAACTCAGCTGTTTCTGGTCCGATCGACTTAAAATTTTGACACGTTTCAAACAAAGGTTAGTACTCTAGAAAGACTTGATTATTGGTTTACTACGAGCGCCATCTCTGGATTAGTCTTGGAACTTATTGATCCATGTGTTACATTTCTTCCAGAGTTCCTTAACCATACAAAGACCATTATTGTAGAATGAAACAAATTGAAATCGTTCTTCTCCTTATTGCTATTTACTTCAATCTATAGATTTCTAAAACCAAAGAAATCAACATTAATAGCAGTAATTTACAGCATTATCCACATAATAATCAATTAATAAGCAGAAAAAATTTATCTAGGTATCTTGGTTATTTCTTTATGATAATCAAAATTTTACCATACCTCGTACAAGAAAAAATACTAAATGATTAGAACATATCCTGATATCAAAACTTTTATTTTCTCATTATAAATAAATGCCTGTAGTTTATATTTTTGTTAAATTAAGAAAATCGTAAATTTATAATCTTTGTATCCCTTTTTCTCCGAAGGTATCAGATCAGTCATAAGATTTTGATCACATGTACTCCCAATTTATACACATTACTGAACATATATAATACATTTATATGGAAATACATTTTTAATAGTTGTACATTTTCAAAAAATATTGAGCCTGCTCAGACTAAAATAGTTATAATGGGTTCTCATGCATATTTCTGTTTAAATAACCCCTTGGTTTACTTTACTGTTATGTTTATAAAAGAACATTGTGAAAGAACCGCGTTATTTATAAATGAACCATACTTTATCAGTATGCCTTAAGTAAAATAAAATACATCAATTTTTAAAAAAAAGTAATTTGCAATGATTTAAAAAATAATAAGGCTTCAAAAAGATATATTTTTAATTCTCTGAAACTGAAAAAATGCCTTTAAGTCAATGCCCAGTAAAGTTTCAAAATGGACGTAAATCCACACATGTAACGTATAAATATTTGAAAATGGACTGTATGGGCACAAGTATGCAGTCTATGCCCGGCATAAAGGTATAACAAGAAGTGATATTAATGAATAGAAGGACAAAGAAGAATTGGACAGTATTATTGACTTAAATTTAGGTTTAGGCTGCACGAAATAACTTTTGAAAGGTACGTAACTACCATCATTTTTATATAATACATTCTTCTTTATCTATCTTTTCAAAAATGTAAAAAGAAGAAAAACAATTGAGAAAAATATTGTAAATCTAAAAATTTTAATAATTTAAAATTTATTTTAGTTATTCATGTAAGAAAACCTTCATAATTATAAAAAGAACTTAATTTTAACAGTCCATGGCTTTATAAGTGACAATATATCTGCAAATCTAAACGTAATCTACGCTTTTGACTCTGTGACTACACTTGGCGATTGAAAGTGACTCCACTTTGAATGACTATTTCATTGAAATCGACAGGAATATCAAACAATGGTTGGTGTCAAATTATTCAGAACAATCCATAATACATAAAAATATTATTTTCAAAAAATACATTGTTTGAAAGTTTTAAGGCTCCTGACACCCCTTAATAAAAACGAAAATATATGCGTTGATTGTTGATTAAAGTCCCGTTTAGAAGCAACGCGATGGCTTAACGTGATGGACATAATTTTGAACCTCTATCGAGACCCAGGAACCTCGATCGAGACCCATCAATCAAAGCCCAGGAAGAAAAGGCTCGGAACACATACAGCTCGATTAGATTAAGGCTTTCTACGCAATGTTCAGACTATTTCATGGCTGGCAATCGCCTTGAACTTGTCCCTACAGAGCCTTTGTGGATTTAGCGGAATCGCCAGATACCGTAAGATGTAACTTATTTTTATCAAGATAAAAATAAAAGGAACAATAAGATACCATTGAATATTACATTTATAATCTAGAGCTATTTAAAAAGGTGATTTCTGAACCACCATAACGTATAATAATGTATCCATGAATCATCTGAATTCCGATCTTGTATTTTAGATGTCTAAATGATGCCTGCTCAATTGCCATGTATTAATTGAACGAATTTTCAATATCTTAGTAATAGATATTTCTTTTGCTTCAAAAATGAAAAAAAAAGCATTGTTAACGTAAAACCACTGCCGTAAGGAATATATATTTACTAAAAAATGTTATGTGTCATTTCGATTTCAGGTGAGGAAAACAGAAAACATTTTTATTTGCCTACCATTTTTGTAATATATATTTAAAAAATACATTTCTTGTTATGTTGCATATATGTAAATTTGAGATTTATTTTATTTATATTGTTCTTTATGTTTCAGTTTTTAAGACAGTCCTCGTCTAGAATGAGCTACCACAGCAACGTGGTCTTGGTCGAGACCTCGTGGCCGGCTTTGTTTCCGTCAAGTCATGGACTCGAATCCTAATTCTAATAAAGATTCGTGTGAAGCGGACTCAGGCACTTGAAGTCTATCGAGATATTTAAAGCCCTCACTTTGGTGTTGAAAAGAAATTTGGGGAAATGGACAACTGCTCTGGTGTCGCTTTCGTTTGTTAAATGTGGTTCAGAATGACGACATTTATCACCACTAATCATTCGGTCCTTTTAAATGCGAAGCTCGTTAAACCATAAATAAATCTCCTAGTCTGAAGTCGGGGAGCGAGTGAATGTAAAGTTTATTGGCGCAAGAGACAGATATGGCTATGCTGCGCCAAACAAGATTAAACTGTGGTCTAGACGTGAAGTTGAAAAAAAAGGTAAAAATTGTTGACAAGAAGGAGGGCCGAAAATAGAGAAGGATCGCTAGGATATCCCGGGAGTGCGGCACCATGTTTACCAAAGACAGTAAACCCCTTGGGAAAGAAAAAGATCACTATGGTGCCTCGGGGTCATGATGCCCGTACTTACCTGAAGAAGGCAAGTCCCTGTGGTCCCCTGATATAATCCCCAGGGGCAGGGTGCCCGGCTATAACCCCAGACGCTGGGTACCCATTTCAGTCGCCTCTTACGACATGCATGAGCTACAGTGAGACTATTCTGTCATCCCCGGTCACCACACGGGTCGAAGTCAGGGAGCATAGCATTTACTTTGAAACAAATTCAGATTAAAACATTATATCCATTTAAAATATATTCGTCTCATTATAACATGAATATTTATTTATTAAAATGTGTCCCTAAGACTTCAAAATATTTGTAAATAGGCGACTTAGTACTTCAACAGGTAAGACCTGGTATTTATGAAACAATACAATTTAGAAAAAGGAAGCATAAGTAGTGCATTTAATAAAAAAAAAAAAAAAAAACAGATGAACTGATAGGGGGGAGGAAATATGAAGAAATGTGTAAGATATGATACTTTATGTAGGATTATGATAAATAGCATAAAATTACAGTTAGATTATTTTTCTGTCTTAAAACATTTATTGCGGTTAGTCCTATTTTTTTCAACATTATGTTAAGAAACAGTTAAATATTTCTGCAACTGTTTACATATTATTATATTCATTTTAATTACAACTTTTTTTCTTGTAACACAGAACAGAAATATACATTTATAAAGTAGAAACACATGTCTTAATTATAAAATATAGTCTGCTTTTATGAAGAATAAAGTCAGAAAATAGGAATCTATCAAGTATTGCATCAAAAAAAAATTCGTGATATTCTAAAAATTATTATTTTCCTTTTCTTGAAAGATAAGAGATGAGAAAGCAAATTATATTTAAAAATTATCTTTTATCTTCTTACCACATCTAAAGATTGATAAAAGCCATGTTATTAATTCTTACATTAATTTTATAATCATCATTTGCAGTATATAATCTGTTCACAAATGTCAAAAATGTACATAAATACATACTTTAAAATGAACTTGTAACATGTATCTTCGAAACAATTCGAAGATAAATGCAAATAAAATATTTCAGCGATAGAGTTTTTACAGCGTATTAACGAATTATGTATTTGCAGGTTTTGAAAAATTTAACATTCTTTAAAATTTACACATTTAATAATGCGATGACCCAATAAAAATATGTCAGGAATTCCTGAAATATTACTTATAACTAAGCCTTTCGAGAGTCGTTCAATGAGTCCTTAGAAATTCCAAGAGTTGACACTCATAGCATCAAAAATGGTTCGTTTTTAGTTACCATATGGCTAACAAGACAACTGTCTAAATCTCAGTTGTAATGAATTGTCACTTTTATTTGACTCTTGTGCTGTAGTTCAATGAAATATAACTAATGTCATAAATCTAAAAGTCAATGAATGCTCCAATGACACACAAGACTATTCCAACTTCACTATTTTTTTATGAACTGTACTTGCATATTATTACTTTCCCTGGACTCTAAGGCTAGCCAACCAATTTAAATATCACTACAATTAAATATTCTTACCGAGGCCTTCCAGTTGAAATCGGTTCCTCCAACAATAGTAATAATAACCTGTAATTATACCTCTATATACATATTTTTATATGTAACACCCCTATGATATTATCTGCTTCTTGATCGATTAAGACTCAGAGTTAACCCCACTCTCTCTTTCCTCTATATTTCACTTTACTTATATATCAATATATCATAATCACTCAACTTTATTTCCACCTGAATCTATCCAACATAATCACGTTTCATTTTGGTTGGGAATAAATTGTTATTTCGTGCAATCAATCTCAATTAAAGTCTCCAAGGTTAGTGAAGAGAAATCGCGAATAGTCCAACATCACAAAGTTACTCGTACTGGGGATCATGACGCCTTTCATGCCCTTAAAATTTTTCATTGTACCCATCTTCTTATTTTTTGGAAAATATTCACCGTCAGCAATATAAAATTTTGATTTTTGCTTGATTTTTTGGGCATAATGATCAATAAAGGAGCACCGATCGTGACAACTAGACGCGGTAGCAATCATATTTTTATTTGGTAGGAAATTACTACCTATTCAAAAATAACTTATGAGTCTATGTCAAATTTACTTTGCAATTACTTCCGTTTAGCAAATGACTGAACCCAATAGCTGCAACAAAATACCTTAATGAAGCGAAGTGACTTCAAATACAAGTACAATTCGAACCACCCTCGAAACACTTGTTAATAAAACTTTAATAAAAATTGTGTAAACCTCTAATGAGCAAAAATATGGCTTATAATAATAAATAAACACTCCTCATAAATTGGATATTCATACTTTCAAACATTCTATTATTGTAGACTTAATTAAAAATGGTATAAAAATCTAAAATTATTCATTAAATACTTAAATTTTCCCTTTTTTTTTTTTTTTTTTGAAAGACCAAAGATTCTCTTAATCTTCATACATAAGAAATCTACAACTTTTATAATCATTAAATATTAAACAGGAAAACTATTCAAAACATCACGTGTTACCTTTTTGTAATGGTAATCAGTTTACTTCAGCAAAACAGTTTTTGACGAAATAAAAACTCGCTATCAGTTTATTTACATATTTGTATTACAACCATTAGGGTATTAAATATGCAACGTCTGGATCATTGTGATTTTAACTATAAGATTAAGAATACAGGGGTAGTTATCCATTATTTATAGTTTTTTTTTTAAATCTTTCAAATTGAGAATAGTTACCTAAAGTATGTAAGCAATTTTCTATGAACTTGTATTAATTTAAATATCACTCATATTGTATTGAAAATAAAAGTGTTTTTTGATCTATTGGATTAAAAAAATTAATTTTTTATTCTTTGGCAAGATATTTTCCTATTTTTCTTTTTGAAGAACTATTTTCAGGCAAAAGTAATAATATTTGTAATGGAATTACATTTTTTGATTATTTAAAAATGATGTCTGTATTGTAAGATTATAATTTTATTCTATTTAATGTAAAAATTATAATTATTTATTTCTTTCTAAATAAATACTGGTTTGTCGCCTGCTATATTTACCATAAATACTTACACATACTTTCATAATAATCATTAATTAAATAGTATCTAAAATTTCAAAAGATGTTCCGCAAATTTTTAGAAATTCTAAGAGATGGAGCTTGTAGCATTGAAAATGGTTTATTTTTAAGCATCATGACTCACTTTACAGCTGTCTAAGTCTCAGGTACTCGTATTCATGATCATGATGACTTTCGTACCTCAAATATTCTTCGTCATATCTTTTCAAGCCTGAGGAAACTATCTTCGCCTTTTTCGAAAAGATTCATCGAAAACAGCCCTATATTTTGATTGTTGATTGGTTTCCGGTGCATTAGGATGAATCCATTTATTATCGATAGTGACAATACATCACAAACTAACGTAGACAACTTTAAACAGCAGCAAATAACTTCCAATTTGAAACTAACTTATGAATTAATGTCGAAATTTTTTGACTCTTTTTACCAGATGGTAGCACCCTAGTGGTAGCAACACTTTACCATAATGATGCCATTCGTCTTGAAATACTTTTATGACTACCCTCGTACAATAAAACAGATTATGAATTAACATTCTGTTCATTCGAATAATCACCACACAAATCGCAGATTATCACGCGTGTGGATAAATCCCTGCTCATGTTCTAATTTTAAAATTAATGTTAAAGAAAGACGATTTCCTGTTGATTAATTTAGTAAAAGTTCGCAGTGTTAAACTTTGAAAACGGGGAATCTGAAAAAACGTTCGTTTTTCTAGATTCTCCGTTGATTCAATCGCTCCCTCAATCTATCAACTCTTACCGCTTATAAATTATCCTTCACCAATTTACATCATTTTAATACCTTTATTCCAATTTACGAAAGTCACGTTTCATTTACAAAATGAGTTGCTCAGTTAAAGTCATATGAAAGACTAAGAATTAGTTGAAAGGAAATAAGTGCAGGATCCAATTAGAAATATATCATGGAGTACTTGCAAAGATAATATATTATCAGCTCAATTGTCCTTCTCGACTCTAGGCAAAATTTTGAGACAAGTGACAAAAGTCACAAATAGCCTTAGTATAGCACTGGAAATACGCAAAGCCGAAATAGCCAAGTGGTTGTGTCACAGAGGCATGGCCAGGTGATGATACCGTGAAGTATTCCAGAATTCACGAGAGATCCGTCAGGGGCACATTAAATCTGACAAGTCTTGAGGTTCTCACGTTGACGGGGATGTAAAGAGCACAGAGGATCCTCCAAACAGGTGTAGTAGCTCGTGGTTCAAATTGAAGAGACAGACAGAAGTCAGCCTTCTGTGTTCAGATTGCCGACGTATAAAAATGATAGGTATTGGGTGTAGATTATATCAATTTCTAGTTAACTGAAACACCATCGGAAGGAAAAAATGAGTTTAAATAATCCTTACTTTTTAAAGCTGAAAAGCAGTGGAAAAGTCAAATTTTATTATTGAGTTAAATAAATATATAAATCAATCTGTTTATGTGAAGAGAATCAACTTTATAAGTATGAATAATTAAGTATGTATAATTAAAAATCAATAACCATATTTATTTTTATGTATCATCTCCTTTTTATAAGTAAATGTTAAGTACAATCCATTGCATTTATAACTGATGATTATAGAGTCTTTTAAATGTAACATTCTACACTCTGCATATAATTATAATTCCAAAATTTGAATCTAATGAAATTTCGTAGAAAACATTAATCACAAAAAATTCTTATGTGATATCGACATTTTTCTTAAGGCATGTGCCAGCCCAAAAGTCACTGTTTTTTTGAAAATTTTCGAAATTATTTTAATTACTTTTAATTAAAGTCCATATATTTACTATTTAAAGAATTGTTTGCATTTGTTTTTAGGGTAGCTAGAAACAAAGTTATAGTCCATACCTTAAGCCGGAAGTTCATTTTAAAGCATCCGGAAGTGAAATTTTTGAAGACCAGTACTAAACCATAGGAATGTGAACAATGCATTTAAACAGTTATTTCTTTATATTTAAACGTTATGAATGTACAATTTATTTTTTAATTATTGAATTTAGTTTTATTTATAGAATTTAGTTATAACTTTTTTTATTACGAAAAATCTAATTTACTAAAGAATACTTCATATATTCAAATGAAATTTTACTACAATTTTCTTTGCATCTCTAGGTATACTGTGAACCTCAAACGTAACTGTTGAGTATAAATATTTATTTTGGAGCTATTTGTGTATGAAAATTGATATATTTCTTGTACAATCATTTTGGCTTTATATGTTTGGGTATAACTCAGTAAGTTTAAGAGATATTTGTATTTTTCTACTTCACAATATAGATATATGTATATTAATAATATTGTTGAAATAAAAAGTGAAATATATTATTTAGAATTCCTTATATGAAATTTTGAATAAATGTGAAATTTTAATAAATTGTAACAAAAATATGGCCAAAATTTGAAAAAAAAAATAGATAATAAAAAAAAAGATCATGAAAATGATATTTGAATTTACCATTTTATAAATCATTGTAACTAAAAATATAAGTGTTTCCAAAAAATATCTTTCTTTTTTTGAAGAAAAGTTCTCCTTAGGTAGCCACAAATCTTTATTCTTATTCAGACAATATATGCCATACTTAGAATTTGTGACATTCTTTTTAAAAAATTGTGTTCACTGCCAATGAAATAACTTTTCTTTCTAGTGTGGAAATATAAAGCAGACTTTGAAGAAAGGGTACTAAAATTCTCTCTTTAAATAACATATTTTCAGAAAAACCGGATGTAAAGATATTTCCTCTAGAGTGGGGCATGTTTGCTTACTGTCTTAAAATTCAATTTTCTAGCGTTTTATTTATCAAATTCTCATAAATAATACATGTATGGAATCAACGAAGCCCTTCCTAAATTTTAACAACAAAATGAAAAATAATGTTGCAAATTTGAAGAGCTTAAAGGTCTCTGTTACCTCACACCAAATAAGATTTTTTTTTCGAAATGATAGATGCTGTTAAATAACATCTGACACTAGAAGAGCAATGAGAGATCAGGAAGAAGCAGGGCTTTCTTTCTCTTGCATCCAGAAATAATCTCGTAAGATGAACGTTATTTCGAAGGTAGAAAGACATAGCGTAAACTAAAAGAAAATATAAACAAGATAAGAAAGATTAAATTTACTGCAAAGAAAGAGAATCACTCTTTGTGCCTTAAGTACTCAAAAGATCATTTGAACAAGTTAAGCCTTGGAAATTACAACAATTTGTTGGAAATTTCATCTTTAATATAGAAAGAAAATATTGTTTGGAGAGGATAGCACATGCTAAAAGATAATAATATGCTTTCAAGTTTGAAAATAGTTGATAATACGGAAGGTATTTATTTTTATTTACATTTAATTATGCTCCTAATTTATGCTTAGCATTTAATATTTCTGTTAGTGAAAAAAAGTTCATATTATTGATTTCAAAACACAGTAAGTTAAAATATTACTATTACTTATATATCAGTTTTCCAGTGGAGTTGCATCGGATTTCTGAAACGAATGGAAATTATAACTGGAAATATATATATATATATATACAGGCATTTAACAACATGCCGAATCTCGAGAGAGTAACTAAGAAATCAAAGAATAATTGGTATAATAATAAATATTGATTGTCCATAATGAATTGTTTTATTCCACATATTAAAATAGTATTTTTTTAAGTACGGTAACCATGATGAACCGCATCCATCTGTGGAAGAAACGTAGTCACTGTTACGAGACGATTAATTGCCACTTGTCACACATCCAGACAGTATGGTGTAATGGTATAGGACGGGATTTCTCGTATGATCTCCGATCACCGCTGGTTTTTAATGAAAGAACATTAACGGCACAAATGTACTTTATTACGGTATTTCAACCCGTTGCCATTACTTTTGGAAACGCCTACCTTTGCCTTCTGTTTCAATATGACAACGCTTCTGTTCATACCGCTGCTATCTGAAGAAATGACCTCGTAACCATGTACACTATACCGTGGTCAGCAGCCTCGCCGAGTCTGTCTCCGATAGAAAACTCATGAAACGTAATTCACTGTTCTGTTAAGACACCCCGCTACCACAAAATATGTAAGATCTACATAACAAAGTTCAAACCGCATGAGATAACTTGAGTCAAGATATTTTTTAGAGTGTCGACGGCTCCGTGCTATGACGTGGGACAGAATGCATTAGAAATAACAACATTCCAACATCCTATTGAGATTTGTAATGTAGTTTTGTATTTTTACCAATACAATTCATCATAGCCACGTTCAAGTCTTAATCATTTGTTTTTGTTGTTCAAAACTAATTGTCGTTTAAATATCATTTCACCCAAACTATTCCTTCTAGATACAACTTTATTTTTAACAATGCGTGTATATATATACAGTAAAAGGTAAATGTAACAGCACATGCTAATATCGTATATAAACTATTATCTAAGTAATTAAAAAGTATATTTGAATAATATTTTGGAACAATAATATTCTAAGTAATAAATAGATTTTATGAATTATTGTAACAATAGTCCCTAAACAAAGTGTAATCAAAATTAAGAAAATAAATATATATATGTTTTTGAAAATTAGATTCAATTAAGTACATAAAGACACAAAATAAGGGTATAAAGTAATTAAAATGTTTTTTCATATGTTTATCAGTAATAACTGAAATTCTTTAAGATATATATTAATTCTAAATCTTCGTGTTCTACTCGTATGTTATTCCCGCTTGAAGTTACTATAGTGAGTGATGGTTGTATGAAACTGAATTTGCATTTCAGAACTATAGAAATTTCGCTTTCCTGTCAGACAGGCGACTTTCTTAACTCCATTCGTGAATAAATCCATTTGCTTGGTATCAATAAATCAGTTTATTTTTATGATGTTTCAAAACAATTAACAAAGAGTATAAAATAAATATTATCTATTAAATTTCAAAACATTCTACCTAATATAGTCTTCGAGGAAGACAGCCACATATCTGAACCAGAGAGTTTTTTTGTATGGCGCTAGCACCCTCTTTTTTCTCTTTTCAGCGGTGGTTATTTTGTTTTAGGAATGATTCAATTCTCATCATTTATTTTCTCTACAACATCCGAGAATTATGTTATATAAAAAAATTAGACATGGAATTTAATTAAGACTTATTATTATTAAGAAATTTATTTAATAGTGGCGAGTGGTCGCGGTAGGCTAGGGATCATCGTCGTGGAATTGCGCCCAACGGTTTTTGTCGAGTTTTGGGTTACCATAAAAAAAATCCCGAAACCACATTCAGAGCTGTTGCAAGTTAAATCTGTCGAGGTCTCAAGTCTTCCCGATGCGGTGGTGTGGTAATTCGGAGAGGGAGTTTTTAGCTCAAGAATCATCCTCGTCACTTGAATAAAGTTCTAAGTCATGAGGTCTGTTGTCAATATCCCTCGTGCTACTTCTCAGCGCGATGTAAATAAACTATCACAATTACTAAAAGGTGATCAATAGACAACAGATAATACTTTTACAAAGATACCAATGGGTACCGTCCAACAATTAGGATAATTGAGAAAGACGCTTTATTCATAAATATTCAGAAAAGTCGAAGCATAGATATTAGAACTTGAACAGTTTACAACATAAGAGTAAAATTACAGCACTTCCGGTTTCATCACGATACGTTAGTAACTAGGAATAAAAACGGTTACAAATAATGTATTGCGGTCTTTTTTGCAACAATGGTTCTCTATTATATGGAAAATGTAACGCTTATTCGGTAATTAATAGTAAACTTCTCAAAGAATTTCAATTTTGCCTTAAAATACTTTTTTTTATTCCTTAAATAAGTATTAATTTTTTAATTTTCATAGTAAACTATAATAAATTTGCTTAAATTTTCAGGTATCAACCAATTTGTTAAATTATTACTTATGAGATAAAAACATATTTTTATTTTATTTCATTTATTGACCAGGTAATATATATTTTTGTTACTTATATATGGAACAAGTAAAGTCTCATAATTATTCCCGCTTTATCAAACAAGCTATAATATATTTATGTTAATATCTCATTTATATACCAACAAGTATTTTTTTTTCATTAACTTTTAATTTATAGAATTATTAATATTATTATTATTTTAAATCAAACATGCAATATATTTTTCTCAACATTTTACTTATCAGCTAAGTGATAAACTACTTTTGCTTATCTTCCTTTATAAACATAAAAAAATGTCAACTACTATTCATGTATTATATAATTACGAGAATATATTTCGAATTTTAATATACAATAATTTCGCTCAAATTCCTTCGATTCAATAGTAATGTTCCTTGACATTTGATATAAAGTAGTAGAAGTTCCTTACTTAAGTAATGGATATCCTTATTAGGATACTTGGTAGACGAGTTATAAAAATATATTTTCAATTAAATAATTGAAGTTATTTCTGTGAATGTAGTTATCTAAGATCATAATTCAAATCAGTAACACATTCTTTTGTATGAAAATGTTTCTTAAGGGGACACAATTCCCTGAAAATATTTCTTTTAAAATTAGTAACTTATAAGAAAAATTTATTATTCACCATATAATATACAAACTTATAATACACCCCCCATATATATATATATATATATATATATATATATATATATATATATAACATGCATATATAGTATACAAATTTCAATAAAGCGTACTTGAATTGTAAACAAACAAGTATTTTAAAAAATTGAACTGTTTCAATAAAATTTGTAAACATATTATGAAAAAAAATCAGGAAAATTTCAAAACTCTCTCATTTCAAAAATAAGACTTACCATTTTAAAACGACCGTCATGAAAAACAAAAACCTAGGAAAAAGCAGATCAAAGTTTTGAAGGTAAGAAATGACTTAGCATTATGTTAAAGAAAATTTCAGTAACTTACGAATAAAAAGTAAATAATAGCTTTAATCATAAATTTAAATAATACAGCTGGATCTATAAATTGTTGTACATATATTTAGAAAAGTCATACAATTAAAATAAGGTAATAAGTTTGTTTTTAATACTTTGATCAATCAGGGCACTGTGTCTTTTCAGCACTGCTTTATACAATAGTACAATTTTTTTTCTCATGTATGTAAAATACTTTGTTGCCCATTGTAAATATTAACCGCGTGATTTGCTGATCGTATTTCTTTCACCCTCATCAATCACCAACAGACTAAAATCACTGCCTACGATGACGTTTTTATAAGGATCCCCCCCTTCCCCGACTGTGAAAGCTCGATAATCATCCATCATAAAAGCACTTTTTGTATCCCAGAGGAACTGAACTGTCCCATCCAGTTGTAAGTGAGTCATTTTTTTTGCTCCGCTGGGACTGAAATGCGTGCAATTAATCTCAGAGCATGAATTTTCATGAAGAAATTAAACGCCGTTGGTGCATATTCATGGGTCTTAAATGAATGATTACTGGTTTTACTTTGCCACCAACAATAAATGATTGTTGGAGTATGGGTTTCTTCGCTGACTTGAATGGTGAAAAGTGTGTAATTGTGATGAATTGCAAAATAATTTCGTTTACTGCATGAATGTGTTCTTAATTGAATTTATTTTTTTTAGAAACTGTTGTATTTTTGAGAACGTGATTATTAATTTTCCTTTGATGACTAAGCTTGGTTCAATGGTCAGTAAACATGTTTTTATCTGCATCGCTATTTAAAAAAAAAAAAAGATTAATTGATTTTATATGAGAAGAAAAATCAATATTTGACTTTCCTTAATTTAAATATAGATATATGCTAGTTTTGCTGCTTATGTACCAGGCCTACATTTACGAGTATAATTTACTAAAATGGTACAAATGAACTGGTCAATTTCAAACGTAGGACGTAGTCTTAAGCATTATAAGAACACGAAGTTTCAGATATATATCTTCAGTCTTCCTATTTCAGCAGTTAATTCATAATGATTTTATCTAGAGTTGTTTGTTATTTTAATTTTACTACTAGAGAAAAGATATAACAAATGCGTTTGAGCGGTCATTGAAATTATAATACACACACGCGCGCGCGCGAGAGAGAGAGAGAGAGAGAGTCGTTCAATAAGTCCATAGAAAATCCAAGAGAAGTTACAATGGTTAGATTCCAGTATGCATCATGCCTCACTAGATAGCTGTGAAAGTTATTTGTATTAGTGATCCTGACGCCTTTCGCAAATGACTACAAGATCAAAATTAACTTATGAATCAATGTCAAAATCTTTTCAGATACTTTTAACAGATGGTAGCAACCAAATGTAACAACAATTAACCTTAATTAGGCCATATATCTTCAAACACAAGTATTTTTTTTAAAACATAATCGGGTATTTTTCTGAGTTTTAAAATTTTTACTCTTCATCAAATATATATATAATTTGTAATAGTTTGATTGAAAAATAATTTAATTTCTTCATTTTTCTCCTTCTCTTACTTAAAAGTAAAGCGATCATCTTAATTTCTGATACAAATCCAAATTATCCTTTAATTTACACGATCACGCACTCATAAAAATTGCTGAACATACAATTCTCACAGATGAAGACTTGTAGGGACAATCCCAACCAGTTTGTTGAAAGCCAAGAAATCCCTCACAATCCCCACACCTATGAAATCTTTTTAATTGAACACATCATTTTACCATGGTCCATATAACATGCAAACCAAGAATCCGATAGGCAGAATTTTTTCTACAAGGGTTTAAATATTGTAACTTTAATTATAACCACACTGTATATAATATATATATATATATATATCTTTAATGCATTTATTATTCATTCTTGCTTAGTTAAATTAATTGAACTAAACTTAATATTAACGAAAGGACATTGAATTCGAGAATTAGAAGCTTAGAGTACGATAGATACCTTGGTACTCTGCTTGGTATCGAATCAAACGCCAATCACTTGGTATCCACTTGGTACGCCAATTAAATTTGAAGTAAGATAAGAAAATAAATACTTTTACATTTAGCTCGGATTTTTGGCAGGACATATCAGGTATGTTATTTTACTTGTTTGTGAAATTATGTTAAGAAAGGCACGAATCTCCTCTACCCCTGATTCCGCTTATGTACAAACAAATATATTTTTCGTAATAATATTTAAAAACAGATAAATGTTACACCATAATGTAATCTTCAATGTAATTTTTTAGCTAAAAATTACCCACATTTTTATTAAGATTATTCCTTCCAAATGTGTAATTTTAGAACCGCTAGGGAAGGTAACATTATTATCATCAGTGGTTGCATAATTATATAATTGTAACAAACCTCCTCCTGTGGATGTATGCGAGTGAAATCAGTGGGTCGGATTAAATGCATTTTAAGACCACTTTCAAATACGTTATTAAAAAATTTACCCAGTTCATATTCTGGCCTTACAGGGAATTACTCAAACCATGTTCTGCTAAAGAACCTGTCTTTGTATTGCTATTGTTACAGCAAAGATGAAGAATTCGATGCTTATAAGCAAATCTGTCACATCTTAATACTTTATGACCTCTTAAAAAATCTTTGAGGTAAAGTATCTCTGTTTTATTATATTTATACTGTGCAGGTAATAATTAAGTCTTATTAAGAAAATAATAGAGACTAACATGGAAAAATAACTTATGACAATGCGACTAATTTTTTTTTCTTTCCACAATAAGAAATTCCCAAATTTTAAAGCACTTTTAAATATTTAAAAACAATAAAAAAGATAAGGAATTTCAACAAAAACCCATTTGAAAAGCTTATTAATTCTTCCTTACAAATGTAAACATTGGTAAAAAGTTAGGTCGGATTTTTAAAAGTAAATTGACTTTTTCATAATACGTAATTTTTTCTTTACGTGAAATTATTTATACATTTTAGATACATCAATTCATTTTTGTATAACTTACAAAAATTACTTTGTCAAACAAAAAGGAATTTATACCTTTGCAGATAAAATTGACTGAAGCACAAATTCATTCCAGAACAACAGTATCAACTTATACCAAAAACAAAAATGATATGTAACGTCTTATAATCACTGTATAAAACAGTTTAAACACTTTTATTCCATTATTTCTACCACTACTACCCACTCTCTCTTGATGCCTATTTCTCTTCCATTTTTATACATTCCTTTCATCCCCCACCCCAGATCACGTATTCACGATGTTTGGATGCCCCCTCTTAATATTTTATTATCTCCCGGAAGAGATGAAAATGGAAGAACGGTGTTTGCATTTCCCTTGTGTCGGCTTCTGATTCCTTTGGGGCCTTTCTCCAGCCTCTTCCGAGATTTGGATGCACTTCGAAGGCTTGGAATCAAGAGTCGAAAAATTTCAATACTTAAGGAAGAATATAGAAAGAATTCTACACATAAAATAAATTAGCGTTGCAATAATTTTTCAATTTGTTTCTTACAGATATTGTTTAAATGTTCACATTCAGACAGAAAGGTGCATTAACTTCTTGTTCTTACTCAAAGTATAATAATTGATGATTGTCAATAATTTAGATTTTTTAATTGTGAAATAATAAAGAGAAGAAATAATGCTTCCTGCGTATGAGAAAAATCGAAAATTGAAGTTTAATGTCGTTTTCATATTACTTAAGTATTGTTATCTTTTCATGACAGTTTTTGTTGATTTAGGATGCTGAAGACAAAGTAGAAGTATATCGTTTGGTTATATGTCTTAAAGAGATTAAAGAGTTATTTAGGAGATTAAATTCTTCGAATAATTTTTTAATATTTTACTATACATTCTTTTATTATTAGTTTGATTGGTCATTAATAAATTTTTACTCACAACTTAATGGAAAATAAATTTAAATTCACCTTTATTTTGCGAAATACAAACTTATATAACAGAGCATCGATATTTCGAAATAATAGTTTACATAAAAAAAATTAATGAAATCATATATATATGTGTGTGCGTGTGTGCATAGTATGTGATGTAAAACATTTTGGTTTGATTTCATGCATGTTTACTTGTTATCTCCTTCAATATACACTCCTCCTCTATCCCCACAGTGATCCACGCGAGTCTTAAATGTTTCCAAACAGTGCTGGATGTCTTTTTCTGTCAGTTCCTTCGAGACGTGAGCTGCCTCTTCTTTTACAGCTGCAAAGGACTCAACTTTTGTTCATTTTCGTACAAATTTCTCTTTAGGAATAGGAATCGCATGGCCTAAGACCGACAAACAATGAGGGACACACTTTGTGGAACCTCTTGACAGACGTAGTGGGATGATTTGTCTTTCCCCAAATCGAGTATTTTCTTTCTTATTCTTTCACAAAGTAGAGGAAGTACGTGAATGTAGTAAAATTGATCAATAGTTTGACTTTAGGTAATCAGTGAAGGTACACAACCCCATGAATATCAAAAAAAAAAAAAAAACCAATTATCATTGCTTTGAATATTGATTTGCTCATTGGAGTGTTTTTGGCTCTCATTAAAGGCGAGTTCTTCCAGTGTAAGGAATGGCGCTTCGTTCCAGGATCATAAATAAAACCCGACGATTCGTTCTCACTTTATTATTTTCAGTAAACTTGGATCAGTATCAATGGTATTTAATATCTCAGTACAAACATTTTTGCTATCTTCACGTATGTTGGCTCATAAAACTAGAAAGCATCTGCGACTCAAAAGTAACTAATTCAAACTGCTAATTATTGTTTCGTGAAATTTATAAATTTGTAAAAAATCGTTAAACCATCTCACACTTGATGTTCATTAAGGGGCATCACAGAAATATGTGTATAACTCGAGGGAGTTGTAAAAGAGATGTAAAAAAGTGGTGAGTATAAAATAAAATGTATGATGTAGGCCAACCCAAAAACTTCTTTAAAACAAAAACTAGAGTAAAATAAAACTCTGTACTATCATGGCTTTTAATTAACTATTTTGGTTTGTGTAGTTAAAAAAATAATTTGACTGTAGAACTTATATTCCTAATAAAATATAGAACACTTTTAATCCAGGCTGTTTCAGAAATTCTTGTTTTTTTGTAATTATAATGACCGTTAAGACTAAGATTTAGTTGTTAAATTTCTTTGATTCTGTCGTTAAAGAATTTTTTCAAAAAAGGTTTGTCAATAGATAATTATAAATGTAATTTTCTGACTTCGATTTGAAAAGTTAAGAAAATAATTATTGAAGATTTTTGAATGCTTTGCTTGATTACAGTTTATTTGATATTTACAGAGTACCGAAAATACAAGCATAAAAAATTGTACTTTGAATTACATATTTGATATTTAGTTTACGTTTTAATTTAGTGTGATTTAAAATTCTTAGGGTAGTGCATGATAAATTTGTATTAAATATTTGAATGATAAATTAATGCGAAATTTAATAAAAACTCTAACCAAACATATATTCAAATCAAGAAGGAAACTTCTACGTTTTATTTTGCTTTTCTGAGATTGTCATTTGAATATACAATTTTCAAAATATATTGATTGAATAGATGTACTTCCTATTTTTGAATAAAAAGTGCAATTTTTTCATGTTTGAACAATAGAAATCGCGCCAGGAATAATTTAAACAAAACTTCGATAAATAAAAGTATTGTACATATATTTTCAATCACGAAATTCCTCAAGGCCTTTTAAACTAACTTTTCTCCATCGAAAGTCACAAAAACAAGGATTTGCCAATCTCTAAAATATTTATCATCGTTTACACATCCAAAGAGTTTGCTTTTCTGAAGAAGGAGCACTAAACACATTTTTTTTTATACTCGAGTCAATGAGTTGACATGTTTATCGAAACACTCCAATAAAAGTGAGATAAAATACGTTACATAAAAAAATAAACAGCCTCAAATCACTTGAGTGCAAAAACTTTAAATATGGGGCTCTAAGGTATTTCTTGAAAGAAGCAGATTTTGAAACCCCAAGGATACACATTTTTATTTAAGAAAATAACTCACTTTTCTTCTCTATATAGAACAATGTAAAGAAATTGTAACACTTTGTGTTGGTCACGCATTTTGTCACTCACACATTTACTGTTCTTCAAGGACAACTTTAAAAGCAGAAAATGAAATGAATTCAACTCTATACTGTTGTTGTTATTTCTTTGCTAAAAAAATGTTACTTCGCTGCATGTTTTATGCATTATTTTTTTGATTTTCCGATTGTTGTTTTATTAATACAATAATAATATTATTCTTATTTTAAATATATTACAAAATATTGTTTTACGATTTTATTTGTTTTCAGGAGTCACACAATCCTAATGATAGCTGGTGAAATTATTCTCAAAATATATTGAAAAATAATAAACGAAGCTTATCTATGAGCAGAAGAAAATGAATTGAAACTTCTATTCGACAAATATTTTACAGAAGAAAAACTTAATAGAATGTGATGTCATCAAAGCTCTATAATAGTTATTCGTAAAATTTATTATAGATCTATTTAAACTGTCCCATCATTCTAACATTTTCAATACGTTTTATATTTTCATAAATTTTGTTATAGTTGCTTTCTATCATCTCTTGAAAAACATGATAGAATAATTTAAACAGAAAGATTTTTATACAAATTTCACCTGGCTGATTGTTTTGTTTTTTGGTTAAGAAGGAATAAGTTTATAATAAACTGTTTTTAGTTATATACGTTGATACTTAAAATTGCAAATTATTATTTTTAGCAGTATTTTTAAGACAAAATTTGACCCAAATATTTCGATCGAAATTCTGGTTTCCAATAGTTTCACTGATTGCTACGTGTTTTCTCAAAACAGACCTCAGAGAAGTGAAAATATTTTCAAAAAATAAAAATACGAATTGTTTTTTATGCTCTCGAGATAGAACGAAATAGGAACTGGAATTGAAAAGAATATTTCAGTTTGCGAGAGGGAGTGTTTCAGATTGAGGCAAGACAATTTCAAAAAAAGAGGGATTTACAATTCGGATGATTTTTTTTTCCCGTTTTTATTCAAGTTGTAAGTTGAGATTTTGATGCACCCTAATGCTGAAAATTTTATTAAGATGATTGTTTCGAAGTAAAATTTATCATTTAAGTAGCTTTTATTCCAAGAAAATTATTTTACTTTATTTCTCCTCTACATATTTATTCTGAATTTATTTTTGAATCCTACGATATTTTTTAACGGAAATTGTGTTTCATACATTCATATTACTCGCAGTAAGCGAATTAAAAATTAACACACAGAATGCTTTATAAATTGTTTATTATGTATACTTAGAAACATGTATTGATTTTAAATCCAACTTTGGGGAAATGAACAATTGTGATGTCATTGAAAACTTTGGGTCAAAATGACCCGTTAGACGTCTATGGCACAATTTATAGCTCTTTATTTTTTTAATTCGTTTTCTTTTTAAATAATATATGTTTATAAAATATATTTATGAATATAAATCCCGTAATATATAACAATACCTAATTAATATTATTAATGAAAAGTATCTAATGATTGGATATATAAATAAATATGAGAAGCTTAACATTATTTTAATGACTGCAATATTGATTAGTGAATATTTTGGACTTTGTTGACTTCCTTTCAGAACGAGTATTCTGTTCAGAAAATAGCAAAATATATAAGGCGAGAATACGCCTGGTAATATAACTAATGATGAAAAGGTAGGAATGACCTTCACGAAAAATATGGTTGTTAAATTGGGTAACAAAGGTAGAAGCATTTACATGAAAGTACATGCCTCTAGAGCCGTCTTTAAAAAGTATATGCATGAGTACCTACGCGTATCAAATAATTAGTCAGTATATGAGCTAATACGATATTGTGATTACCTGCTTTAAAGTGCTATTTTCAGTGACTGAGAAAAATTGAATTAATGCTCACGTATGTTTTTATATGTGTATGTGATAACTATGACCAGTGAAAAGAGACTATAGTGTATTTTAAGAATGAAATTGAGATTTACTCCGAAAGAACCAACGTATTGATTACGGTGACCTTGCCTGCAAAGTAAAATTCGCTCTAATACATAATAATCATGATAACACATTATTACATGATATGAATAAACATAGCAGAATATTTCTTGAAATAATTTTTCATAGCTTGCTGGATATTACATACAGCTAATTTTTGTGCTAATATCCGTACCTTCTTAATTAAGCTTGTAACTGAATTGAAACGGACACCAATATTTATGATTTGTGAAGGATTTTTAAACTTCATAGCAACTCATCTGGAGTGCAAAAGTGTATCCATTCTTACACAGGGCAAGCGACAATCATGATGGTGTGGAGTTCTTTAGATATCATGGATACTTTCTGCAGCTAAGAATTATTGGTAATTTCACTAGCAATCAGTATATGAAATAGTTATGGATCGCGGAATCGTAGCTTTTCTTTAACACATTCCTAGAGCTATTGCGTCGACGCTACTTCTGGGGGTTTGGTTCAGAGATATTATTTTCTTATAGATGACGCCTTTTGAGTTATTTCATTTCAATTCACATTTTCACTCAAGTTATTTACACGTGTCGCAAATTAACATACTATTTATTGAAGACATATGTAAAGATGCTTTAAGCAAATTTAATTCACTTGCAGCCAATTACGTTGCATTTTTATCGTTTCAAACATTATACAAGTACAGAAAGCGCTCTTTAATCTGATAAGATGGGGGCCAGTCGTGTTGGATTCAGGAACGTTACTGTTCTCTAAACGGAGGTAACAAATAAATCTCTAGAAAAAAATGTAATTATTAAAACTTTATTTAATGTGTTTATTCGCGTTTTGTACTTATGCAGTGCATATCTTGTTAATATGTTTCTTATTGAATTATTATTTTCTGTACTCCTTACTGTACAAACTTGTACAATGTGCAATGTGATAAATGGCCTTCACTTACAAAAAGAAGTAAAAAATATTTTACTGAAAGAAATTTGTTTCCAAGTACCTGGAGGTTAAATTGATACCGCACTCTGCATTTATCTCTAGTCGGCCCTGATTCGAATCAAACTTTTTCCTTGAATAACACTTTTGTAAAAAATACTAGTACAGATATAAAAAGGCTCAAAATTAAAAGGTAATATTTGTTCTTAATTGATAATTTTGAAATGTTTTATTACAATTTCTCTTTTCGTTTGAAAATTTAAAAATCGAGTTTTAGTCACATTAAATTTTGCCTTAGTATTCATAATCGAAACAAAACTTTGGTTTCAATGATAGGTTGAATCTAAAGAAAATATTTATTTGTACAGTAAACTCTATTTAATCCATCCCTGAATCGTTCGGCGTATTCTATAACTTAGCACCTATCACTCGAAACTTTTCGGGATTATTTGGATAACTGTTGACTTTGTTACAGATCGTGAAAGTCCACTCCTCATATATTTTTCCAGTGCATATCATATCAGTGAGTTTTTATTTCAGTCAATTTTTTTCTAGGATTGAATGATTGTTAATTAACGTCACACTTAGAAGCAACAATAGGGTATTGGCGATGGACATTGTCATTTTGATCCTCTGTCAAGTGACAAAATCGACAACGGAGTTGGCACCGAATTCTCTAACATTCTACACCACGCCAATTGTTTTTAATTATATCACATCACGTTAGAGCTATATTACAATGCGTTTATACAATGTGCTATACATTAAGAGGATTTCGAAACAGTGGTTGCTTATCAAATGTTAATAAAACTAATAAAAGAAAAAGCGTGTGATTCTCGGTATACATCATAAACTAGAGATAACTGTTTAGAGCATCTAGATACAATGTTTCTCCCTATCATTGTAAGTTAATAAATTTGTATGCTTTTTTTCCCTTTAAAGAATAATTAATTAAATTAATCTTTAGCTTTTGATTTAACTTTGATTTAACCAGAATGATGAAAAAAATTCCAAACACAAAAATTTCTTTTCCAATTCAGACCAAAATTTCTAGCATTTCTACAGGTTCAGAAAATCCGTAAGCGCATTAAATATATGCTTTATTGATTAAATGTGATTCTAGAGTGATTTATCTTTGGTAATCCCGATAAAAGTATATTGACGCTTGAATATTAAACACCATTGTGACTTCGAATGTACCAAAATAAGGATAGCTGTATTTCGCTTATGTAAAATGCAATCACATATTTTTTCTATGAATATTTCAAGATAATTACAATTTGCTTCATTTATATTGTATTCTTAATTATTTAAAATATGAAAATGAAAGAAATTGGGGATGTGTGTGTGTGTTAAATTTAGTAAGCTTAAATATTTAAATTTTTTTCGAACACCTTTTTTTAAAAAAATTGTAAAATAATTGCTTATGTGTAAAGGATACATTTAATAATGAATGTGAAAATTATTTTTCATTTAGCGTTCTTTAAAATTTATAATGTATGTATTGATTATATATGTATTAATTATAATTCAAGAACTAAGTTAATTTAAATACAACATGCAAAAATAATAGTTTTTTTTTAATATTTGTAATTAATAGTAATTAATGCCAAAATACACATTTTTTAAAATAAGCAGACGAAAGCTAAAATACTCAAACAGTTTTATTAATGTTTCTAAAAATTCAAATAAAGTTCAACCTTATTATATTTCTACACATCTCCATTCTGCTAGTGGAAACAGAATTCTTTTATATCTGATTTGAAGCGTGCTAGAATTTATTAAGTGGAAATTCTTTCTATAGAAGAAAAATACCTAGTTCTGTAAGAACTTTTTCAAGATACATTAATGTTTTCAAAGTCATGTTTCAGAACCACAATCTTTCTGTTTCAAAGTAAATAGTACCCACATTTTTCTCATCAAGGGAATTAAGAAATTCTCTTGACCGTTATGAAGTAAGTAGAATATGCATCATCTTATGAACATAGAAATGCTGCCATTAAATAGCGAGACTGACACTGAAAAACATTTTATTTTGATGTCATAAATATTTACTAGTTAACCCCCTCAATATACCCCCTCATCTATTCCTACACTGCCTCATGCGAATCTTCCATCGTTCGAAACAGTGCTGGAAGCCCTCTTCTGTTAGTTCCTCCAAGACGCGTACCTATTTCTCTTTCAAAATTGCAACGGACTCAAATCTTAGTCCTTTTAATGCATATTTCACCTTAAGACACAGATAGAAATCGCATGGTTCAACGATTAATTAATCCGATGATTCAGATGGGTAGTCTAACACTGGGATGCTGTAATTAGCTAAAAACCTCTTGGCAGACAATGCGGAACGAACCACCACATTGTCTTGGAGGAAAAATTTCTCGTCGGATTCTTTGCCAATTGTTCAGTCTCAGCAATCGCACATATGCAGAACCGACGGTCAGATCGAATCAGATAACCGATTTTTTCAGTATTATCAACCGCTTTTGACGTGGAAGAGCGACCTGGGTGTAAATTACTTTCAACGTCTTCTCGGTCATCCTGAAAATGCTTAAGCCACTCAAAAACACATGAATGCAATAAACATTCTTTACCATACATTTCTTTCGATAAATGTTAAGTTTCAGTTGGGATTTTTCCAAATTTTATGTTAAATTTCACAACAATTCATTGCTTACTTATTATTTTTCCAGAGAAACAAAAAAAAAATATCAACTCTAATATGAACGAAGTCTACAGATATACGGATTTGTGTTTACAGAAACGAGAAGCAGGGTTTTCGAAGAGAAGTCTTCACGCTAAACAGCTATCTGTCGCTGTCGTTTGGAGCATACGTACTTCTTCTGCAGCTGTGTCAGTCTCTTTATTGAATAGTCACACTTCGTAGTTTACAAATGTATATGTTCCTTTTTTATTGACTGTTCAATACTGAACATATCCAAAACATAATTGAACATTATTTAAATGTATATGAAGAAATTAATTATTGATTCACATTTAAGTTACTTGTTAAAAGAGTAAACGGAATACTTCTTCGGGAATTAGAGTTGAAACCCATATTTATAAGTAAATGTACAGTGATAACTATATGAATATGTGCACACACAACATCAAAAAAAATGTTACACATGGAATAAAAAACAAAAATGCAAATTAAGGAATTGTTTCATCTCCGTTAGATATACAAATGATTTAAAGTGTCTACCGCTTTGGCACAGTTGTCACCAAACACGTGATGTATTACTCCACTTAGGACTCTTTAAACGGTTCTCCTAAATCTTGCGATTTGATCCTATCTGCACTGGTGTTCAAAATTAAGATTTATCGATTCGATTTAGTCGATTATATCTAGAACTATTAGACACATTTTAATGAAATTTGTTTTGTATATAGAGTTCATATAATACAAAAAAAAAAGGAAAAAAAACACATTCTATAGTTCTACTACATACGTGTGATCGTACGTAACAATCATCGGAGTCATGAAAAAGGAGTTGTACACTGGAATAAAAAAAGTTGTATAGGATATGGTCCCCTCTTACAGATATACAGGGCTTGCAACGTGATTTTATGCTAGAAATAAGGGAGTTTATGAGTTCCTGTGTCAATTAGTACCACTCATTCAACGAAACTGTTTTCAGGTCTTAGATGATAATCGGAGGGATGTTCGGAATTACAACTGACCTACCCAGTGTGTCCCACGCATGCTCCACATGATAGTGGTCTGGAGATCTGGTTGGCCAATCCATCTGGTGAATATCATGACGTTCCAGAAATTTGTCGACCGAAATAACTTATGTGGCCTCGCGTTGTCATCCTTTAAGAGGGAATCAGGATAAATTGGACATCTAAAAAGGAAAACCTATGGATCCAAGACTTCTTTCCTATACCTCTCAAGAATCGCAATGCCTTTTTCAAAGACATGGAGGTGTGTGAGGCCATCCAAAATGACGCCTGTCCAGACCATCAAGTTTCCTTCGCCGTAATGGTCGATTTCTTGGACATTGGAGGGCAGCTAGTGGGTTCCTGGTTCTCTCCATATGAAAGCATGGTGGAGATCACCGGTTAGGCTGAACTGGGACACATCAGTGAAAAGAACGGTCACTCATTGATCCATACTGCAATCTATATGATCTCTGCACTACTTTAAAAGGACTCTACTGTTAGCAGAACTGAGTGGGACGCAAACAACAGGTCTGCTTGGTAACAGCCCTCTCTCATGAAGTCTTCAGGAAACACACATTTGAAACTTGGGTACCTGTGACAGCAAACAATTCTTGAGATACCTGATAAGCTGTAGCATCCCTGTTACACCTCGCTATAATGAACAAATGACGATATTCTCTGGCCGTCATGGCTCTTGGATGATCTTGCCTAGGCTTTCTTTCGACTGATCCGTTATCCTGAAAATGTTGCCATAAGTTGGACACAACGCTGGGGCGTTAAATCGAATTCTCTGCAAATCTGGATTTGAAACTGGCCAGTTTGTAACCTATCCATGATTCGCCATCTCATTCCATCATTTGAGCGTAGGTTGTTGCTCAGTTTTATTGTTGAAATTTTAATTTAAGCGATTGCAGCAAAATTCTACCAAGAAATTCGGAGAAATGCTCTACGAAATGCGGATTTTGGTATGCGACATTATAAATCCTATTTTACGACTAGTTCCGCCCCCATACACGTATACGCTTAAGTAACTCAACGTACAAGATTTGCATCTTGGTTTCGAAACAATATTTTTACATTTTGTTTAATTCTTTTCATGAAATTCGATAAAATATGCAAATTCTCTTAATTTTGAACCCCAATGTAGTATGTTTGTATTTAATTTATAAATGATATGTTTAGAATGCTTAGGGGAAGAAAAAAACTGTCATTTGTACAATTGGGGTGCATTTGAAGCGTGTCACATTATAGAATTGCATGAAAGCGGGTGATCATTCATTCAAATTACCTATAATTTCATTAGCGCATTCCTTAAAGGTCCACATTGTTGACAGAATTGGATACGAGAAAATAATTGCTACCGACTAGTAGGTTCAGGGAGAACTGAACTGTGTTATTGTCTGCGCTTTACGTACTTTCAGAGTTTTCTTGTATGGACATAAGACATGGTAATATGGTAATCACAAGGAGAGAAGTCACGGACATGTTCGAAGACTTTCTTTTAAAAATCACTGTAACATATCTTTGCAAGCTGTGACTAATAAAAAAGGGTGCTGTCATGCAACAATATAATTAATTGGAAAACATGCTATGGCCATGATCCCTGATTGCTGTTTTCAATTTGTCTATGGTGGCGCAATTTTGCATTCTCCTTTATGGAAAAGTGTGTGAACAGTTCATTTGCTGAACAGTGTTCCAATTATTTTACACTTAAAGATTAATTATTCTGCGACACCAGACTGCCCAATGCAGTCATTGTTTCTTGAGTGAAATGTTCGCTTGAAAAAATCAAGATTGTCATCCACACTGGTTGTCACGAGGGACTATTGCTTCAACACAATTTTCTATTGCTCCAACACAAGGGACTATTGCTTCACGAAACTCACTTATTCGGAACACTGAAATGAGTTAGTCACATTTTGCAGACGGCGATGAATCTGAGCTGGACTCTTAGCTTTCGCAATTATGATGATTACTTTTAAACGTATCCAAGATCAAACTGGTAGTAATTACTTAACTTTCACGTAGTCACAAAGACAGCTGGTGGTCACGATACTGCCGGCTTTTCTAACACCAGAAACCCTCTTTTAGAGCGTATGCAGCGTTCTGTCACTATGAAGTGCTATTTTCTCGTAATAGGCTTCCCCTCTATTTAGATGAATTTTATATTCTCGAATCAGTAAAAATAAAATTTAAAGTCTAGGTAGCAGTAAGAAATAATTGTATCAAAAATTAAATATGAAAAAGTAACAGTAAATTAGAATATATAATTGATTAGGCACTGATAATAATTGAATAGATTTGGAAACTGAGCGTTTCTAGAAAAAAAATCAACCTTTCAATAATATAAATGAATGTTTTCTAATGATTATAAGTAAAAAGAAACAAAGAAAATAAGATAACCGTAATAACAATTCCTTAGAAATAGTTTTCCATTAAAATATATAGCATATTAGTGTCAACAACATACAAAAATACATTTCTATGGCATTCAAATTAATTTTTCACCCTGCTTACGATTTATGATGACATTATTATCTTTTATGATTTTATGGTGTTACAAAAATCGCTATAAAAGAGCTGCATTCAATTCTTTTATGAATACTATTACTTTTATCTTTAAAAACGCAAATTATGATACGTCATGAAGCAAAAACTGATACACCGTGTATCATTATACGCATCAAGGTTTAAACTGAAAAGCTAATATTGCGATTTGCGTTTCACAATTTTTTTAAAATATTAATTTTATCTTTCCATTTCTCTTGAATTACTGTCTCTTAATATTATGGAGTTTTATTTACAGAAAAATATTTATACATTCTATTAACGTGAAAAAAAGTCATAATGAGTTTTTCTTTGCAATTTAGTACTTTGTCACGAGTTCGCTTTGTTGAATTGAGTTCATGATGACTATTTTATGAAAGTAAATTAAGTTTTTTGTTGCCTCTCAGAGAGGGTAAAAAACTTAGTACCAGATTTAAATATTGGTTTTTCGTCGAAAATGCTTTTGTTAATTTCAACAGCATTACATAAAAAGCCTTTGGGGGGTAAATCCTTCGATAAAAGTCCTTTAACTACAAGAGACAATTTTTTTTTTGTTATTTTTATTCGTGTACTAAATATAAGAAATACGTTTTCAAAAGTAAATACTTGTATAAATGTTTTATTACGAATGATTTATTAAAACTGATGCGTCTACTTTTTAAATAAAATCAGATACTATAGCGCACTTACAAGTGGTGAGATTATATTAATCTAACCAATTATTTTGTCAACGTTTATCGTAATTCTTAATGCAAAAAAACTTTTTACATAAATTTGCGAGGTGTACATTTAGAATAAAATGTGTTTAAGACCAGGAGAGATTTTTTTTTTATTTTCTTATTTTTATTGATCATTTTTTATTTTATTGGATCAGTTCGATGGTCACTCTGAAGTTAAGAAAAAACACTGAAATTCTTACAGTGTTTCCTCGTAAAATAATTTTTTCTCTGGTTCTACTCTTTTTAACATATTTTAGCCACCCAAAGGGCTATTATTTTCGATAGGTGTAAAATTGGGTATCACACACACACAAATCTCTTTTTAAATATTTAATATGTAAATTAGATTTTTTATAGCCATGTTCTATTTCTTGATTTTACGATTCTAAATTTAATGTTACATTTTTCTATGTTCTTCCCTTTTCAGCTGCGCATTTTACAATTTCCATTCATTTTAAGTACATTTAACTCAAAATATATTCAGTTTATTAATTTATCTTTTCATTTAATGTAGCTTGTTTTATATTAAAATTACATGCAATTTTCTTAACTTGTAACTTATATTATAATTATTTATATATAGTTTTAATGACATTTTAACTCAAAATATATTGAGTATGATAATTTAATTTTAATTATATTTAATTATATTTGAATTTTAATTACATGTAGCTTAAAGTATATTTAGTTTAACAATTTATCGTTTGCTTTAATTTTAATTACATTTAGCTTATGTAGGATTTAGTTTAATAAGTTATATATATATATATAAGATAAAGCAAGGAATTTATCATTAAAAAACATAAAAGTAAGAGGATAATTAAAATCCAAAATCAACAAAAAACCACATTTATAGAACTAAGTAAAAAATATGAAATTGAATCAAATTTGAAACTAAAAGATGAAAAAAAAAATTGAATCAAATTTGAAACTAATTTGAACCAAAGAATAATTTGAATACCCAACAAACCAAAAAATGCCTATTCAGACTGGGGACTGAATTGTGGGGTTAAACTAGTTCTATTGTATCAACCCACCCCCAATGCGCCTTGTTGGGTAAAAATGGATTACTTCAAAATTCAAATTGTAATTTAAAGAAAAGAAACATAAACAAAGAAGAAAATTTGAATTGCGAGATATCTCAATTACTAATTATTTTCAAAACCAATTGTTTTCCAAACTAGTAGAATATAATCTTCACCTAAAAATCTTCCAAGTAAAAGTTTTTAAACAAAAACCATCTATTAAATTATCGAATTATTAACTATCCAAATTTTAATTATCCAATTATTAACTATCCAAATTTAAATTATCCAATTAAAATTTATCGATTTAAAATTAATCAAATAAAAATTATTTAATTAAAAATTTAAGATTTTTTTCGAAACAATAAAACATTATAATTAAATATTTTCAGTTAAAGATTTAAAACTTTAAAAACTACATACCCGAATCCATGTCATTCATGAAAAATCAATTCAAATTTCAATATTGTAAAGGCAAAAACTCAAAAGATCATATCTTTGCCAAGTGATCATGAACCTCAGTGTAATAGGCTAAAGAATTTTTTTAAGTGATGATATCCACCACCATGCACTGTTGCCAGATAAAATTTCGAAGTCAATAGTACTTAACTAATTTGAGTATAAAAAGTTTCAACATAGAATATTTAATAAAAATCCACCAATAAACCAATCACGACCAGAAATCATATTAAATGATACATAAATCAGAATCTTATTTGTTATAATTATTTAAAATTTAATACAGTGAAATACGTGTGTAAATGTGTAATAATACAGAAATGTTTCAAAATATTTTCACAACTAGACCACTAACTAGCTGTCTTTGTAATCCTAATGTCGTGTGGTGGAATAGTTTTGTAACGAAAGCCCAATATATATATATATATATATATAATATATAGTATATGTATATATATATATATATATATATATATTATATAGTATATGTATATATATATATATAACATATATATATATATATTTATATATATATATATGAGTGTAAATTTCGTGGTAATTTTACACACTTCACCTTATATTTATTTCCTGATAATTTAAAGATTTCTTTTATTTTAAATTCAATTACCTTAAATATATTCAATTTAATAATTTACTGTTTGTTTTAATTTTAATCATATTTAGCTTAGATATATTCAGTTTAATAATTTATCGTTTCTTTATTTTCTTTAACTTTAATTACATATAACTCAATTGATTAACGTATTATCGGAAAAAGTATATTATTGTCCATTTCAATATCTTAAAGTTATCACCTAGGGTGGCTAAATCTGTTCTTCACAAAATTTTAAGTGAACATTTTCTTCCTTTTTTTTGTTATATTTTTTTAGCCACTCAACGGACCATTGTGATAGACATCAATAAAAGTGTCATCCGACAACATTTCAGAATACAATGTTTTCTGAATATTTTTTGTAGTCAAAATAAATAGATAGTTGATTGAATGAATATGTGCGTGAGTTTATGAGTGAGGGCGTAAGGCAGTGAGTAAATGTGAGAGTGAGAGAGTAAGAGATTAAGAGAACACATGAGTGACCGAGTACAAGAACATTTGATTGAATGAATGCGTGCGTGACAAAGAGCAGTAGTGAGTACGGGAGTGACTAAGTGGGTAATAGAGTGAGTAATTGCTTTCGTGAGTGAGCGAACGTGAAAGAGTCATTCAATCAATCAAATTTTCATTCTGTTATCTTAATATCATTTTCTTAATTCTTGTATTTTATTCAGTAGTTTAATAACATTTTAAAATAATATTTAGCACCTTTGGTGGCTAAATCTGTTCTTTGCAAAGCTTTCTAAGGAATAATTTTAAATATATTTATATATATATAAACACGATTTATTTATTTTCAATTTGAGATGATTGATGGTCATGATAGTGATATTTTTAATTCAAGCAGTGTTCTTTAAATTATAATTGCAATAAAGATTCTTTTTTTCTTTAATAACAGGGGCTTCTGCATTTTAAATGAACCATGAGCTCAAATTGGTCCACAAAAGAGGGGAGAATTAAGAAATCGAGATAACAATATAGGCGCGTTCCTTTTGGTATGAAAATGTTTAATTTTAATACGATTGTAACCAATAGCTCATTTATCACATTAGTGCAACGTTAATTCAAATTTATATTTGTTTTATTTTAGTCATAAAATGTTTGATAATACTATTTTCTTTTTGATCTATAAGCTCATTTATTTAAAAATTCAAAATCAACATTACACGTAATAAGAACAACCATTATATCGTGATAAGTATGAAGTATTGAGCAATACAATTATTTTACATAAAAAATATTATTATGCATTGCAATAAAGCATATCTTTTTGCATGTTTATTATTTGTTGCAAACTCATGCATTATTCTTTCTGAATGACTAAGAATTAGCATAGTTCTTAGAAGCAATATGAAGGACTTTGACGGCAGCAATCATAATTTTCAGTAATTAGGACAACTTTAGAGGTGTAACTCCCACTAACACACAGGAACCTCGTGACCAAGACTACTCGGCAACCGAAGCCAGGGCATATAGTATGAAGAATATGATAATTTTTATAATATTCAACTGCTTTAAGTTTCCTATATTTTTTTACATATTGAATTTGTGATATCAAAGTTTTTTTTCTTTACCAATACATATTTATTTAAACAAGAATTACAAAACTTTTTTCTCCTGAAATAAATTGTAAGCAATGAATAAACACATTATAATCTCTAAAAAATGAATGATTGGTTTACTAAAATATTAATTTATTACTAATAATACTTTGCTTTTTTTCTTATTTTTTTAAATAAATAAAACCGTGCAAAGAATTCTTATATTTTTACCATTCAGAATATTTCTGACGAAATGAACTATGAGATTATTTAAGGGAACTTAGACAGCAAAGTTCATCAAATTTTATATTTCTTAAAATTGTGCTGATTTTGTAGAAGAGCCAATATTGAGAATTTGAAAACGAGAATTTGGCATTCGAAAATTAATTTAAAATAATAAAAAAGTTCCATGCTAAGAGAATTTTTTTTCAAAATAGGATTTCAGGAGTCTGGTACACTTTACTCAAGTACCACGCTATTTATAGAACTGAAATCTTTCAAATCAGGAAATGAAGTTATGTTATATAGAGAGAAAATAATTGCTTTCTATTAAACACTTACAAAATTTTAGTATTGCTCAACAATTTTTAAAATTACAGGAAATTTGAATCGTGTATAATACTTAAAATAAGTAGTAATTTTATTAAACTGAATTTTTGAACTTATAATTACTTTCAGTGTATACAATATTACGTTAGTAACTACTCTGAAATTTTTTAAAGATATAAATGTCGTAGGATTTAGGCAAGATGTATGTAAAAGTACCTAGCATCTCATTTACCTAAATCATATCATTATATATCGTAACAGAATGAAAATCTATTGCTACTCATAACGAGTTTTTCATCTTTTTTAGAAATTTCTTTAGACGTAAACGATGCTTTTTGAAAATATTTATCTTAGTAATTACTCTATAATATTGTATTTATTTATTTAAATCTATTAACTGTGAAGAAATTATTACAAAAAATATTGTATAAAATATTATTTGTTATTAATTATTTTAAGTAAAATTTTTAAAAATAAAATGAGGAGCTAATTTAAATAATTTATTTCTTTGAATTTTAAATATATGTTTGTTCAAGATACTGGTATTAAATTAATATTTCTTCTTATGTGGCCATATACATTTATTGAGTTATACTGGTCGCAAACAGTATGCATTTCATTTATATATAAGAATAAATTAGCAGTAAAATAGTCAAGCATGTATTTAAAAAAATATATCTTATAATAAGTAAAATGCATCATTTTTTGAAATTTCGTTTAGAAATATATGAACAAAGGTTTAGTTTTCCTTTTCTTATCTACAGCTGAAGTAAAAATAAAGCTTTTGAAAATTACTTAAAGGCATCTTATTTTGAAGAATTATTGATACTGAATTCTAAGATTTCACATCACTGTTTAAAAACAAATGTGATATAAATAACTTTTTAAGTAGAAAATATTTATTTATTACATGTATATAACTTAGTCCTTATATTAGCCTGTTATGAAATAGATACTAGTTAATTAAGAATTGCATGTAATGTTCCATCTACTTGTTTTAAGCTATTTGAAATGTACTGGCCAAAAATGTATGTACACGAAAAATGAAAGATAATTATAAAAAAACTATTTGAAAAATACGGAAATTTTTTTTCGAAACCATTGTCAAATTAAAAGAATATTTAGTGCATCTTAATTATTTACAGGGGGAAAGCAGTTATAACATTCAGAAAGTAAAATTTTTGATTATTCTTTTTATTTTAAGTTAACGAGGAATATTAGCTACAGTCCTTCGAAATTTTGAACCAGGTTCAAGTGACGAGGATTATACCTGATCTGGCATCTTCCTCTTAAAACGTTAACAAGACGTCGATAGGAAGACTTGGGACCTCAACCCCTGTTAACATGCGTCATTTCCGTTATACCATAGATCTTTTGTGGTATCAGGGCTCGAACACATGACACGACGAAAACAATGGAGTCGCAATTCTGCGACCATGACCTTAAATCTATCGAGACATATTTTAAGGCAAAGACTAATTAGGTAATAAAAGTATTTTCCTTATTGAACTATTATATGATTATAAATATTTTCGTGATAAATAAAAGGTAAAGAAGAAAACAATCGAACAAATACTATGTAAAAAATAAAAAAAAAGTTAGCGCCTTCTGGTCTCTCTCTCTCTCTCTTCTCTATTTATGAAGCAATTTTCTCCAAGATTATCTGTCTAGTTGATATCTCTCTTTGATTAATATCTCAGTTGCTATCTCTCTTTGATTAATATCTCAGTTGCTATCTCTCTTTGATTAATGACTAACTTAAAACATATTTCAGTCGAAACTAATTTGTTTTAAGTCTTTCCTCTGTATTTTATCTAATTGGATAACCATTGTTCAATGGAGAAAAGCATGTGGTTATGAAGATGTAGTTGTACACAGAGAAATGAATCGTGTTTTAAATTTTTTGATACCTATTTATAATTTTATTCTTATTTTTTAACTATTGTCATATGGTATGAGAAAAGTGCAAGTACCTGATGAGGTGGATATAGATGTGGTAGAAAGCATCCTGTTCGAATTACTTAGCAAATAAAATGAAATTCACACTCTTCAAGCACTACAACATCGATATAACTGAGACTGATCATTCAAGTTAATTTTTATAAAAAAAGAGAGACAGTCAGTTATGCTAGCGTCTAAAACTTACCACGCGTATCTGGGAAAACTCTAGTCGTCCTAAATCTTGGAAATGCCACTAAAGTGATTGGACATTTTCCACCATTTGGTAACATTCCACTGGATTGCAGTTCACTGACTCCACTACCTAAGATGCTATGATGCTGATTCAGAAAAAAAAAAAAAAAAAAAAAAACTTGCTGAATGTATAAGGGGTTGGAGCATCCATCGTCTCAATCAAAAGCCAAGCCCTGAAAGACTGATTTAAAACACCATCTTAATGCTACTGCTTCGATAAGTTCCTGGGAATATCTTAAAATCTCAAGTAATACGTCGTAGAAAATTTTAGAAAAATTTGATAAGGTTTCTGCTGAAATGTTGAAGATTTGCTCACTAATCATGGCGATTACTTAATTAATCATTAATGTTATTAATTAATCTCATGTATAATAATAGCTTGTACAATATGTTACAAAAATTGTAATATGTTTTCTTTATATTGCTGATAGCTGAGAAAGTAATTAAAAAAGTACATGTTTTTGACAACGCATGACATTGCTAAGGCACGCTGATAATTATCAAGGCATATGCTGCTAAATGAATGTGTGATTGGTACCACATCGAGTTGTCACCATCAGTGAGATACATATAGCGACCTTCTTAAATCGATTGCCACTTTCTCATTATGCTATGAGGTGGCAGTTTAGAGCAAGTAATTTCTGCATGCACAAAGTGATGCAAATTGCAAGTATTCTGAGCATACAACTGCTATAATAATATTTATAACCATATAATTATCAGAAGAGCTTAGTACCAGCAACTACAACAATAAGGGCAGAAGAAGAAAGCCGCTCTTCCCTTGTTTATACATACTGCCATGCTGATTTAATCTACTGTATTACTCCTATCGTGGACCAGCGTAGATCCACCTCTCTCCTCCGACGTCCCAGACCATCCGAGTTTATCCTGGACCTCGTTTGGAAGTTCGAATCCTGCTTATATTTCTCTAAGAGGATAGTTATTATTTATTACCTACATTACTAATTCTCATCATGCAATTAGTATCATCTCTAAGCCACGCTTTAACTATTGATTTGGTACATTGGCTCTTGCGCCTTAGCGATATCTTCATTTCTCACAATACTTTATTAAATAACAAATGAATATTGTTTTCTATGGTGAGTTGTCCTGGATCATTTGCTACTTTCTGATCTGAGTCAACTGAAATGTGATTTATTCCAACGCAGCTTATTCACCTATACTCGTCATTGTACACGAAAACTAAGCTGCAATCGCAATAATGTGTTGCTTCAGATATATCTACCCCAATGAAAGTGAAGGCCGTTTCATATCTTGGCGAAAATGTTTTGAAATGCTTAGGATCCAGAAAATTAAGGAAAAGCGATCAGTGAATAATACTGCAGAGAATTACTTCATTTTCCTAATATGTAATACCCTAAGTCTAGAATGGTGCTTTTAAACCTCCCTCATATTTTTAGAAAATGGCGTAATTACATTAAATTTTATAGTTTTTCGTCTGTAAATTCTACTAAATCTCCTAATTTCATTCTTAACCATAAATGACGCTTTAAACGCTTAATAGATATCAGAAAGACATTTAATTCGAATTGACTGCTTATTAACTTCGCAGTCAAAAAGGTTGACTAAGGCTAGTGGCGTCTAATTTGATCCTTTTGAACCTCAATTTAGTGACGAGTACGACACCTGAATTAGCCCCTCTTAACATCATCACCACTCCAAAAGGCAGAAATACAGACTTAATAGATTTAACATGCAACCTAGCTATCTATATAGAAGGTATCTTCAGTAAAATCAGGTCTCAAATTGACGATTCGACGGGAAGAACAATAGCCAAAAGTTCATGACTGAAAAGTGGAATGTACGGAGGTGTTAGAGTAGATGTAATCAATTAGTTCTTATAATTTACATGATTAAATAAATTTAAAAACGATATTTTAAGCTTACATAATTGGAGAGGATTTAAGTTAATCCGGAAGACAATAAGCCAGTATTTTATATATATCGTCAATAGTTCAATTAAGAGAAAAACAGACTGTAGAAACAGTTTACACTTCACTTTATTTTAGTAATAAGTCAGAAATAGAAAACTTAGAGTGCTGTAGCTCGGTAAGAGCGTAAATGGTAAAGTGTGTTAAAACAGGATATAGAGGGCGCCACATTACATTGAAATAGGGAGAGGCAGAGACGCCACCAATAACTGAATGATTCATAAAACTTCATATTTTAAAACTAATGAAAAAAAAGCATTTTATTCATTACTTTGTAAAATACCAAATATTCAGCAGCTTCTTGATTTGTTTATCATTGAAAAACAATCATTGAAAAACAAAAATTGATGACAGTTCATAGGCGTGAAACAATTAAATACATATAGTAAAAAAAAAAAAAAAAATGAACGATAGAGTCTTTTCTTTTTACAAGCTTAAAATCCTACTTTCATGCAGAGGATTAATTCCTCAAATATGGGTTTTATTTGTATCTTAAGAATTAAGCTATGGTTTTTTAGATTGTTAGTTTTATGTATTTTGGATTGTTTTACGCAAGCAGTATAGGTCCAGCAAAGAAATATTTGAAAGAATGAATTACTTTGTGGATCATTTTATTTGGAAACCTATAACCTAGATAAACTCTGCTTATTCAATTGTTGTTATCAAAGCAAATATTTGAATAAATTGATTATCGGAAAATATTACGATGCAAATATATGCTATTGCATACAATATTTTCTAATAGAAACTATATTTGAAAAGCAGAAACGAGATCGAATGGTTTTTTTTATTACTTCTTTAATGAACTAATAAGTTATATGTTTATCAATATACATTAATAGTGAATGTAAATAGATAATAGTGAAGTCATCATAGGGAAATATATATCTAGCTAGTTCTAGATTGCACGTTTTGTTCTGAATGGGAGCCGGTTTCCTTGGTGGTAAGTTAAAGTAGCAATTTATGATATTAATCTTTAGATTCGGATGATTGCCGGGACTTTATTGACACGATGATCCCCCTCTCTCTGTTTAATTATACATGATAAATATCTAGTTTCCGTGTGTTAAATCTTAGGTTTAATTACTTCATTGGTAATGTTACATAGGCCAGTGATAATCTTATAGTGCTTAGTGTTACTGGAACTATAGAGATAAGAAGGACTTTCTATTATGGAGTGTAGAAAGACATAAGAAAATAACTCGTTTCCATTGACAATGGTTGTTTGTTTCGGCTTAATTTATAATTGTAATTATGAAATGATTAAACTTCATGCCCTTTGAAAGGGAATTCAAAGTATTTTGGAGGATGGCTAATTGACAAGGGATCTGCTAAATAATTATCATTTTATTGCGTGAGATTAGGTCTTTAAGTAAGAACAAAGTAGGAGGAAAGTTGAATTTAGTACACTCCACTATTTGAGGCAAGAGATGAATTCCTCAAAATCTCGGAAAGTCTACCAAAAGACGAGTGTGATTCACTCGTTATTGACTGCAAGCCTTTGAGACTTGTGGATATTGACTCAAACCCCCAAGACACTAAAAACATTGAAACAAGGTGATACAAAAATTATCGAAAGCTTTACAAGGTCGAGTCACCTATGTAATAATTTAGTAATTGAGTTTCAAGTATTCAAAGTTCCAAATAAAACCAATTTGATGCACTTGACAGTCTGATGTATCAATTAGCGACTGCTCCTTTCTAACTAATGATATATATATATATATATATATATATATATTCCAATTTACGGATAGGATTAGGCTAATATTGGTGAAATGACTAACTTACTTTAATTCGACACATTTTTAGAATCTTATCCTTCACTCACCCATTCAACCACATTATAAAATAAGACGATATTACGAACACTATGGTACATATTGTTACTTTAACATGTTGTGAAAAATTGTTTTAATTTTTTTTAACTTATTTTAATATGTTTTAAAGGTTTTGAGAAAATTTGGGTTATATATTTTGCAAACAGGAAAACAAAAACAATTGCGATATATTTCATTTTAAACGTTTTACATGCCTTATACTGATGTGAAAATACACGCCTACTGAACAATGAGGCAAGCTTTCATACTAAGAGATTATAATTAATTTCTTTAAATAAAAATAACTATTTCATTCTTCAGTTGTACCGTAGAGTTTAATGCTTTTAATTCTGTACATTTTACCTCCAGTTAGTACAAGAAACAGCTGGATACTAAGGCTTTTTATTTGATTTACGCTTTTGGGTTACGGATATTTATATATATATATATATATATGTGTGTGTGTGTGTGTGTCATTCATTCTTTACCTCATCTTAAAGAATGAATGTCGCTCAATTTGGTTATGCACATAATAATCAACATATCATAATATTCTATAATCACGAACTGTATTTTCTAATTTTGCTTATAATATCAATCTTAGAACCCATCGTGTAGCACTTATGATGTACGCTAAATCTGTTGAGGTTCAAAGTTCTCTCGTAGAAGTAGAAAAAAATTTTGGAGACAGCTGAGTCATCCACGTCACTTCACCGAGTTTCAAAACTACGAGGTCCATCGCAAATAGGTTTCTTTCTGTTTTTCATTAAGACGTTAATAAACAATCATTATCACACATCATTCTTAAACGAAGTTGGAAAGAAAAGATCATGTTGCTAATTGTAACTATGGTTACGAAATATAGTGAATATATTCAAGACATATTGCAAAAAACGCTAATCGAATAGAAGTTCTTTGAATTTAGAAGATTGGGACATTTTTTATTTCGTAAGTGTTGATGTATAATTTGCTTTAACCTCTAATTTCTATACAATTAACTATCATAATGAGGTTGATGGTATTTTTATTATGTCGTTGTACTTAAGAGCCTATAAATTATTCCTTTAGCTAAAGGAAACTAATTATTTTCTTACCTGTATTTTTATGTACTTGACTCATTATGTATATGTCCTCCACTAAAACTTTCTCTTTCTCCCTTTGTGCGTGTGAAAAGTTGCTTTAAAACTGCGATATTGAGTTTTTTTTTTTTTTTTAAAAAAAAATATGTTTTGATAGTAATTGTAATTTTTTATGTGTGTTTAAAACTGTAAATGTTTTATGTCTTAAATTTAAAGATATACCTAAGACTTTTTTTTATCTTTCATTTTATAAATATATTTGTCTATAATAATTAACTTAATACATAAAATCAACCAATTAGTTACTATAATGGAATCATCTGAAATTTGATTTAAGATTATATAAGTCAAGAATTAGGATAAGGACATGAAAGGGATTGTACTATGTTGCTTAGAATGTATATCAATGTTGCACACACAAACTGTACTACCATCAAGCAAAAAATAAAAATCGGCAAAAGGCGACACAGACTTCAGCGAGCAATTTTTTTCATGCATTAAATACTTACTAGAAAAAATTGTATTCACCCTATTAACCCTAAAAAACCCTTAAACTTTTGAAAGCCAATCAAATAATTCTACACACTATGACAGAAAATTTAATTAACTTACAAATATTGCAGCTAGAGCAGTAAAAATTAGTACACATATTTAGAAAAGTCATGCAATTAAAATAATGTAATAAAATTTTCGTATTTTGGTGATTTTTAGGACACTCTATCTCCTTCAGAAAGTATTGTAAATATTTGCGTTCATAGCTGTATTTCCTACAAAAGAAACAAAGAAACTTTATCGCACTCAGGGAACAATTTTCCTGCTATCATACAATATTCATTTATCGTACAATCGTCTAAGCATGTTGATTCTCAGATTATTTGTTTTTTGATTTTATAAAGATATATTTAAATCATTCTATTTCAGAGAAAAGGAATAATTGAATTAAAATGTAAAAAATGTGTTACAGAATTAGAAGTTAGAAGATTTAATTCAAGAATAATTTAAGCTATTATCTGTTAATACAACTGAAATGTACTTATATTTAAACAATAAAAATTGTTGCAATCAAATTCTAGACACCGAGAAAGTTTTACCACTATTAGTGAATATTCATTAATATATTTATTTAAACAATAAAAGTTTTTCATTGTGTTCTCATCTAGCATAGAATGTGAAACAGAACCAAAATAAGAATAATTTTTGTTGGAATATTAATGCCATCAGTAAAACAATATATAATACCAAGCTATTGGTTCTAGATATTATACTTCATGAATCATTTTGATATAAAAAAAAGCATTGGTGTATTAATTTTATCTTTCAGAGTGTGTAAACATTTCTTAGAGATATTATGTTTAATGTAACACAATAGAACATATAAGTACAGTCTTGAAAGATAAGGCAGGCTGTAAAAACTTTCTTTTTGAACAATAAAAATAATATTCCCATATATTCATTATGCAATGTGAGACAAAATAAAAAAAGACAGGAAATATATATAAAATTAGATTTCTTTCTTTCCACATTTTTTGTTGAGTAAAACATTTTAAAAATAAAATCTTATCAGCCAGTGAAACGGGTGGGAAAATTAATGAAACTTGAAATATCTTATAAACTTAATAGAAAAATTTCTTTCTTAAAATTCATCAGTTACTTAAATTCATGCATGTTTTAATTCCTGAACTTTCGCATCTCAACATTTCTGAAAATCATTGATAGTTTAATTAAAAATTTGATTCAATTTTTAATTTTTAGAGGTGTTACATCTTTCGGTATTTATAATAATTAAATTATAATTAGATACGAATCTAATGATTTGACTTCAAAACATTTGGATATATATATTTAAGTTATATAACATTTTTGCATCTATTAAATTTGCTGTTTTTTATTGATACCCCCTAATAAATAAGAGATCAAAAAGGTATGCAAAAATTATTTTTTATTCGTATTTGTTCTTTTATAATGGAAAATGCATCGAAAGACGAGGAAAATAAAACGAGTTCTAAATGCAATATTTTTACATTGTAGTATTCAATTAAAATGCAATATTAAAACCAAAAGTTTGTAATTATCAAATATCGAAAGGTAAGAAACAACAAAATAAACAGATGGTAGATTAGGTCTTCTGAGCAATTTTTTCATTCATTTTTTCAAATATTCATTTTAAATAATTTTTATTACTTATATTCAATCAAAAGTATTTTTCGTAAATTGGACCAGTTTGTGTTTCTTTCTTCCTTATAAAATACGGACTACTTTTACAGTTTTTGCGTTCGACATATCATACAACGAACGAGAATTTAAATAAATACCCAAAACGTGATGCGAGTTCATTCAAAGAATAATAAGTTCCTAATTTTAATCAGAATGTATGCATTAAAAGTAGTTTTATGACGAGTTAAGATGTTGATAGTAAAATATAAATGCTTTAAAATCGCAGAAATTCTAATTTTTATACTTTAAAGATTATGTATATATTTAATGAAATATTTTAAAACTTCGCAATATTTTCAATTTTAAAACTGTAATATAAAGAAATGAATTAGGATCAAAAAGTACATGCTTTTCTTGACAGTTAATATTACTAAGGCTATTATGTATTATCATTGCTTAATACTATTTTAAGGATAGTTTTAAATTCAAATAAACTTTTCTAAAACCTTTTTAATAACATTTAGAAGTCGTTAGCTGCCAAATGATAATTCTATTGCTATCGGGTCAAATTGTCGCCATCATTTTGAATCTCGTTATCATCGTTGATAGGACCTGGTTAAGTGTGGGATATATGTATTTATTAGTGTGGGATACATATTTGCCAATTCAGGTATCAATGTCCTGCTCGTCACATGAACGAAATTCACAATTACGAAGTCAATCGCCAATATTCCTTGTTTGTGTTCATTGTTAACATTCAGTCAAAGAATAGAAATCAATGAGTCTTTATGACATTTGTTTTAAGTAAAATATTTTGAATGATTATTCTAAGATTCAAGTAATTTAAACAATATTTGTAATCATTGTTTCCAAATAATTATCTATTTATTCATATAGTTCAATATAAGTTTGCTAAAACTGCTTGTCCTTTTAATACCAAAACTATTTTTCGTTTCTCTTCCTATTTTCAATGCAAGTTTGATCTTTAGACCACCAAATTATTGCTCTAATGGATACATCAGCAAAGTTCTTGCATGCCAACGTCTTAAGTGACAGCAACTCGCGAAAACTTTAACCAAAAAAAAAATTACTTGCCGATAAAAATCTTATCGCAATACTAGAAATCTTGTCCAGCCAGCATTGCCTTTTTTTGGCTACTGCTTCAACTAAGTGGGTACCCAAGTCCTCTTTCTCTTTCTCTCTGCGAGGAAATGACTCTTCTTTCTGCTATCTCTTTATTCAATTATTCATTCTGACTTGCTGAAACAACAAAATTGGCTTTCAGTACCGTTAATATTTCAACTTGTTTACTCTTAGACACATTTTTTTCCAGAATTTATATATCGATATGTCTATTCAGCGTAATATTTTTGTTCAGAATAAGCTGACGCAATGCATGATATTTGTTCATTTTTTCGACATTCCTTTTCAGTAAAAAAAGCTTCATGGTGTTCTCTTACAATTTAGTTTTTATAAAAATATATTAATTAGGATATTTTAAATGAACCGTTATAAAAAGCCATGATATCACATTAATTGTTTGTGTAGAGAAAATACAGAATAAACAAATAAGAACTATTTTTTTTTATTTTCTGAGTATTTTTACTGAAACAAAAAAAATTAATAATAATAAAAAAAGGTATTGCATAATTTAAGTAATTATAAGTTTAATTAAAAAAATTAAAAAAAAAAAAAAAACAATTCCTTAATTTTTATGTTATGTGCTGAGAATGGGTGCAACTAAACCTTATTCATCCAATGATTTCTTAAACATTTTCTATTAGCAATATTTAAGCTTCAATTTTTGTATATTTTTATTATTATTTTTCCTTTATGTGATATCGCAATTAAATTATTTGAATTGAGCAGCAAAAAATACATAAAATGAAACAATAAAAAAAAGTAATGTATAGTTTTTTTTTACGAATATATAACAAGTGTAGTAAATTACATGTCGACTTACTTTTTTCTTGTTCTTCTGGTGTTTATTTTATGTTGAAATTTATCTTGTAATTTCTATGAATAATTCTCTAGAAATACATTCTTTTGAACTACCTCTGATTTTTCGAACTTTAATTACATCAAGGGTCAGAACTGAAATACGAATAAAAAATATAACGCCTCAGTGCATTTTGAAGTAATTTATACTTGCATCATCTGTGAGTGTCAATCCTATGTAATTTTTTTTTTTAAAAAAAAAAACTTAATTCCGTTATAACTCTTGTGAGTTACAATTTTGTGTGACATTGTATATAAAAAATTACCTGCATTTGTAATACTGTTCAAGAATAAGATATAATAGTTTAAGCAAACAGAAAAGGAGAACTAAAAAATGAAGAAGATTTATTAATTATATATAATTTAATTATATGAAAATTAATGATATTAAATTTATTTAATTCTTCTTTTAGTTACACTTGACATTCAATGCTATTTATTCTAAAAAAAATATTATCCCAGTTTCTTTCATTTGGAAAATTTAACTAATGCTATTTTTTCAATAAATATCAAAGAAATTTCTTGAAGTGTTTTTTTTTAATTATAGATGATTGATTAGATGACCTCTCTAAATCATTTTATTATTTTTATTTAAATCCTTATATTTTTATTGTTAATTTCTTTCACTATTTTTAATTAAAGATTTCAGTGCGATTAAAGGTTTTCATGATAATTAGTGTTTTCGTAAAATGTTTGTTGAAAAACTCCAAATACAAATCCTAATTTTCTTAGCCAAAAACTTTATATGTTCATAGAATTGTATAACATTCATTTAAATATGTCCAAATACTTTTGAAGAACTTTAAACTTCAAGATTTTTGATTATTACGATCTGTTTTGTAAAAACTATTTTATGATGAAGAAAACACTTTTTAGATTCTTAAAGTGGATACGGATTTTATATAATTCCTTTCAAACAAACACATTAGAATAAGAACTGAGTCAAAAATTCACGTCCGAGGCAAAATATTGCACGTATTATATATTATTTTAAAGAATAATGCTTCAAAAATTATATATTTTATTAGCATTCTTGTCGGAATAAATTAATTTATGCAATTTTAAATACTATTCATTTTTTACTTCGTTTTTAGGATTATAACCCTGGTTTAAAAAAGATAGTTATCTTCTAATAAAACAGGATGATACTACAAATTAGTTATCTTATTTTTTTTTATCTATTTCAGAAATTTTATCTAGTACTATAAAAAAATAAACAATGACATAACTTGTAAAAGTTGTTAGACAAAGTTAAGTAGGTCTAAACAAGAAGGTCTAACATGTAGTTAAACCAGAGTAAACAAAGAAGTCTAAAAGGTATCTAGACGTGATCAAGGAAGTCTAAACAAGGAGGTCTAAAAGGTGGCTGCACTAGGCTATGCTGTTATTTAAAGTCAGATGTTAAATACAGAGGTAAGATAGCGTTGCCACTCTGTGTTGATCGGAATTTCCATCATAGTTCAAAACATGTGACTGGGGGTATTGTCCAGATATATGCGATTTCCTTCAGATGTGGTGGACTCTAATACTCAAACCTTCCAAAACTGCTACATAAAATGTACTGCTTGCTGTTTTTCTCCCAAGCATAAGTTCATTATGAACCACATATTTCCAATCGAAGACAAGAATCAGATTTAATGAAAATAAAACTGACTTTTCATTAGTATCAAAATATATTACGAGTGAAAATTGACTTCCTTTGGATTTTTTTTTTATTAATTTAGAATATTGCATCAAAATATTTGTCCTTTTGCAATACTTAAAACTCTTCAAAATAGTATAAAATAAATTTAGTAGGAAAACCAAATCTTCAAATTCCTGTATTACATATATATGTAATATCAAATGGAATTTCAAATACATATATAGAGCTAGTATTTTCGTCCAATTATGTAACTTGGTATTCAAAAGATTTTATTAGTGTTTATTATCACGCACGCTTACTCTTGCTATCAGTGTGTTTATAATTGCAATAATAATGATTTGCAACTAATTCTTAAATGGACTTTATATTCCTTAAATTACATTTTTTTTCTTAGAAATTCATGGACTAAATAAATAAAATAAAGTATTCTCTTAAAACTGGTAAGAGTTATTAAATAATTCTGATGATATGGTAAAGACATCACTCAGTACTGTGATTTAGAATAATTTACACTTTATAATAGGGAGAAGCAACTTTTTTTTTTATTAAATAATGTTTTGTAAAATATTTTAAAAAATCCTGAAAGGAAGTTTCTGATTATTTTATTTTGACAATAAATTTTCAGTGCTCCTTTAAAAATAATAATAATATTAATTTAATAACTAGTAGAAATATTTTTTCTTATACTGATAAAAAGTTATGATCTTTTCACAAATGCTCACATTCAATATTATTGACCGTAAATTGAAGAGTGCTACTCACTAAAAACGAAACGTCTCAGTGAAAAATAATCTAATTTTAATTGTTTCTCAAACACTTATTATTTATTAGGCATAAAGGATAACAAATAAAATTTTATTAATAATGTTTTTTTTAAACTGCAGATTCAACATTTATCAATATTTAAATGTGTTTCAGTTATATTTCAACGAAAGTAAGACAAATGATAGTTTGGACAAATTAAAAAAAATCTAAAAAATGAACGGAACACTAAGAGATTAAGGAATTATAATTAACAAGCTTAAAGAGTATTTTTGAAAATTTCAAAACTAATTAATTCTTTACAATATATTTCTTTTATAATCAGCAGTACTTTTTTCACCAATATTTGAACATTTATATTTTAGATAGTAAATTATAATGAAAATGAATATGTGTTCCATCTAATGTGTATTCAGTTATTTACTATTCAAAAGGTTTTTATATTTCTTTCATTTTGAACTAAGGTATGAGGTTGAAAGAAATTTAGAGTATATTTTGAATTTTATGAAAGAATAAACAAAACTATACTGTGCATGATTCCTTGTATTTAAAACCGAATTAATGAGCGAAATAACTGGGGTAGGTAATTTTATTTATCATCAGAATTAGTTACATCCTTATGCTCTTAACAAACTTGTAACTTCAAACAATTCTGTGACTTTGCTAGACGAAAAACATCAGACAAGTAAATTCATGATACAGTTTAACTTGTATCGTATTTTAACAAAAATTTATTGTTGCAGACATTTAGTTTTCTTTCTTATCTAGAAACAAGTAACATTACATAAAACTCTTCCTTTAGTAATGGCTTTATGTCGAAACCTTTCTTCACTTATTCTTTTAGAATACATTATATATCTAAAAATCAATATCTTGCAACAACTTAAAGCCCTACATTACATCATACTATAAATATTTATACTGATGCTACGATTGCGTTGATAGAATCATAAATAAATATTTATTACTATATTTTATTAAGTGTGTAAAGTTACAAAATCTTTCATACAACTTAACTTTGGTCAATTTGTTTGATATTTGCTGAACTCAGAAATATTAAGTAACGCTTTCTACTGAAATTTTAAAAACGTTACCTGAAAGTCATTTCCCGTAAAGTCCAGTTGTAATAAGAATTACTACAGTTATTCAAGATGTCTTTTTTTTTTCTTTTAATCGATTAAACAAGAATCGATTTATTTGATTTATTATCGATTTTAATCGATTATGAACAAGATTGCATGATATTTTTTTTGTAATCTTAGTAAGCAATTGAATGATTGAAACATACTTTTTGAATTTTTTCTTTGAAAGTCAATTTAATCTTACCATTCAAAGAGCTCAACTGCTGAGATATCTATTGGTACTATAACAACTAGAAGGTACCATTTTTCATATGTGTCCGTTATCTATTATATATAGAGACAAATTAATCGTTTGAATAATACAAAATAGGTACGTACATATGTTTAATGTCCCTACAATAAAACGACGATGGTTGTTGCAAACTGTCACCAAAAGGCCTTTTGAAGGTTGGAGTTTGCACGGTGCATGTGTACATTCTGTACCAAAAGGTTGAGCCTTAAAACATTAAAAAATTATACAGAAGTTTGTTTTCAAATAGAAGGGATATTTTCAAGTGAAAATGCAGTCTCAAGGATCATCGTAGAGTGTGTCAAAATGAAAAGTGACTTGAAGGAATGTTACTAATTTTATGTTTTGGAAGTAAAAAAAGGGATAACCGAACAAGATTAAATCATCAATTTAAGGAGGATGCAAACAAAAATCTACGTTTTGTATAGGATGTCCTGGGAACCTTTCAGAACTCTTGGGAAACAAAATTTAAAATTTCCTATTGTGAAAGATCATTTAAATAAATATAGCAAAAATGTATGTTATAATTAAATAATAAAAAAAGGATTTGTATAACTTTAAATTCCTTAAGTCATATTTTTTTAACTTTCATTTCTTTAATCCTGGTTTGCACATATTATTCATCTGTTTTTTTTTTTTTTAAATCGGAAGGGAGAATTTTTTTTTTATTTCTGTGCTTATATATTTATTGCATTTACTATCATAATTTAATCACACACTCCCTTGGTCTGTTAGTATAAATTATTATAATCAATATCAAGAGTTACGGATTAATTCGAATATATAAGGTGACAAAGTTTTCTCTACTTGTAATTCAACATCATTTATGTAACTTCAACATATAATGCGTGCATGAAGAAGCATTATTAATTCAGAGATACAAATATATGATTCAGTATTGAATATCCATATTTATTAAATATCCTGCAGTTCTTATTATTGTGAAAATTAAACTTATAATGGTGTGACATCATCTCTTATCTCAATGACTGAACAAAATAATTCTAATTTTAATAATTGTTACCGGATGAGAGAAATATTTTTAATTAGAATTCTTCCGTATTATGATAGTTAAACACTATGCGAATGTATATTTTACCAAATAATTCATATCTTTTCGTTAAATGTGAAATTTAATACCTTATATCAATGAATAATGTTTTTCATTAAAATAAAATATTCTAACACTTTATTTGCATATAGATTGCTTTCTCTCTCCATACAAAATGTATAGAGGCACAAATATTATAACCCATTTAATCTCCATATCTAGACTTGCATGCATTTTCTTTTTAATAGTTTTAGTAATAGTTTTCTCCTTTCTAAGTTTATTTTACTTTAAAATGAGTTTTTAAAATACATATTTACTTTATCCATAATGATATTTGATTTGGTAGAAAAATACTGACGATACATTGGTTTTAAGAAAAATGTCAATATACATTTTCTGTATAGTTGTGAAAAAAAAGATTTCAATTTTTTAATTGAAACATTTTTCCAGTAAGGAGATAAAATTTTCATTTTTATGAATACATTGAGAAACATTGCCAATATTTATTTATTAAAAATAAACTTTATAAAATATAATCTCTCTCTACGTATTTTCAATATTCTTTTAAAACTAATTTGACATTTCTTGATACCTATAACAAATAACGTTAATGTGTGCATATTATATACTCACTCAAGTTATATGGTTGCTATCTAAAAACTTTCAAATGAAATTATATATTTTTGTGTTAACTTAGTGAATATTACTTTGGATAATTCACATTATATTTGATGTTTGATTCTGGTTAAAATACATTTAAATAAATATCTGTATAGTTTTTGTTATTTTTGTATTAAGAAATTTTAAATTTCAAGATTTCCATTGCTATTTTTTTAAATATAATAAATAAAACATCAAACGCAGTTATGGATTCTATTAAATATAATGACAAGAAATTACCCGATAATATATTTGTTAAAATATATTATTACTGTGTGTGTGTGTGCAATGACATTTACTTTTTGTCTTTTTTTATTTAACTTACAACAACAAATATATGCAGGAAGTGATAAAACTAAAGGTCAAATTTATTTATCTAATAAAACATATATTCAGGAGAAGAAAAGTTTCAGTATGAAGACGAAAAATTATTTTTTTTTGAAACCAAAAATATATTTTTTAAATACCACATATAATTATTAATGTTAAAAATTTTAAGGAACTGAAGATATCTTAATATTCAGTAAAAATTATAAAGTGTGTATTTTTAGAAGATGATTATTTGTCTAATATTTCTTAATAAATATAGAAAATAATAAACTCTTCTGCATGAAATATCTCGAGCATATCTTAGAGAAATATATTTTATTCTACTGGTAATAAATCAAATAAGTTATAAAAACATTAATGAAAAATGTATTTTATTCCACAATCGCATTACAAAGTATTACATAATTGTTGACTGAAAAAGAATTTAAATCATTATTTCATATTACTCAAATCATTTACAAATTTAATTTTAAAACATTTTCTTCTTTCTCTACAATAACTAATGAAAGATTAGTTATACTGAACTTCGAACTACATAAAATATAATTCTATTCATGGCCTTAATGTAATTAATTTTCTGAATTTCATTTAGATTGTTTTCTTTGCAAGTTTAATGTTAGAGTTTTGACACATTTTAGAAAGTGCATTTTTAAGTTTTAAAAACAATATTAAACTATTGATCCATTTACCAGGAAGTCACAGTAAATATAAAAAAATATTATTGCCAACTATACTTGCATTTGTGTTTGCTTTTATAGCTTTCGATGTATTAACCTTTAAATAATTTGATCGGAACTTCAGTTTTAGTTATATATATATATATATAAATATATATAATAAATATAAACGTGTAAATTCCAATACTAATTTACCTACAGAATACAGAATTTAACTATATTTAATATTAAATTATAAAACCAGTAATTTTTAAAACTCTTCTATCTGTTCCGAACTGAATACTTTTCCAGCTGAAACCACGAGACTCCTGCCAGAGGACGCTGTTGTTTGGAGTGAGCAGCGTAAAAACAGAACGAACTTATAACTTGAACTATGAACTAAGAATGATAGAGAACGCTTTTTGCTCTACTATGTAACCTTTGTTGTGTCTTTTAGTGATGTGTAACTGTTGTAATTAATGTGAATATATATTTTTATTTACAAGGAAGTGCAGAGTTTTCATTTACATAAGATGATGAGTTTATTTTGTTTGCAACTAACGATATAAAGCACCAACTCCCCGGAACGACAGAAAAGGTACGTCAAATTTTGATATTATTAATGAATAATTAATGACATACCTAATCTGAAAAAACGAGAAACTTGATTTAATATTTTTTTTTTGTATCTTGACACTATCAGTGCAATAGTCCAAATAGACAAATATATACCACCTAAACCTATGAAGTAAAAACCTGGTCCAGGAAATTATAACCAGCTTACTTAAAAAAAATAAGCATCTGTATAATGGGAGATGAGTGGGATAACGTGGTTATTATGACTCTTATTTTGAAAAGAGTTTAGGATGTTATCAACAATGATAATGCTAAATAAAGCTTATAAATATTATTTAAAACTCAGCCATTTCCGTCCCACTTATGAAGTTTTCTTCAGTCCATCACCTAAGTGAAATGTTTGAGTGTTAGATTTCAAACAATTAGATTGAGTTGCTTTAAACCCTACTTAATTCTTTATATTCTATAAAAAAAAATATTACATTATGATGTCTTAGAATGACACTCGCTTTAGTGTCATTTTTTTATTGTTGGAATATTCAAAATCCCAAAATGCTATCTCAACTGATTCTTTTGATCTCCTACCACATGAGTTGCGTAGAAATTTTCACATATGGTCCTATACCATTGAATTGACGTAAGAAAAATTTAGGTATCGAACATCAGGTAAATAATCCTTACTAACATATTCGAAAAACTACTTTACATGTGTTGCTTATATACAAAACTGTTATCCGTTAACAAAAATAAATTCAAAAATACTATATAGGAAAATATAGCTAAAATCATTCATGATATGTAGGAAGTGGAATTATTGAAAAAAAAAATGCTGACCAATTAAAATTAAAAACTAGTTAGAAAATATGTACACGAGTAAAAAACTACATTTTATAATGCATGATGTGCATTTTAGATTACTAATTTAAACGTTATGTTCCGAACTATTTTAAGAGGGTCTTCAAAAATTGAAAAGTGTGTTTTTGATGACATACGGTGTTTCTTTGCAAGATGGTGTTAATATTATTTGCTGCCTTGATGTTAAACGGCTCCCAAAAAAGTGATTCTTATTCATAGGTTAGCTGCGTTGGTGCCGTATACAGCTCTCATAATTTTCCGCCGAATAGTTGTCATCAAATATACCTAGATTAATTATTAGGTACCGGAAATTAAGAAACCATCAAAACGATTAATTTCTTCTGTATGTTTACTTCTGAGCTGGTGAAGAAAGTAAGAAAAGTGATAGCTGTACTATTTTTGTTGGAGGCGAAGAGAGCCTTCTTAGGATAAAAAAGAAAACGTACAACAGAAATATATAATATCCCTTTTCATTTTCTATTCCTAAACGGGTACTTTTAGATCTATCCTAGGATGTTCAAATAAGTACGAGCAAGTTGTGTATTTTTCATATATTTATGGGGTGAATAAGAATAGAATTATTTACTCGTACAAAACTAAAAGGGATCGATATCATCTGTCACAATTAACCATATGTCCTTGGCAACACATTTCTTTCGCCGCAATCAATCACCGACTGACCAAAATCACTGCCCGTGATGAGGTTTCCACACAAGCTCTCTTCCCCTTCCATTACTATTGAAGCCACAATGAAGTACATCAATCATAAAGCCATTTCTTCTGTGTCTGGAAGCGATAAAAAAGACCTATCCACAGCAGGATGCGATTTTTTTTAGCTCTGGAGTTAATATGGGTATAATTATTCTGAGATGATGAATTTTCATGCGCAAAAAAGGGATGTATATTCATTAGTTGGGATGAAGAAATTTAACCTCTGCTTTATCACCAAAAATGAATAAAATGTAAGCATGAATTTTGTTTTATTTCTACCAGTTCTTTCATTTCCGGAATACATTCAGTTGTTCGTTTAATTCATCGAAAAAGTATCTTCATACGAAATAAAAGTGATTTAGCGGATATATTTACAGTATCATTAGAAATCGGGAAAGAGAAATTTTTTTTCCCTCTTTAAATTATTTATTAATCAAAAAGTAAAATTTTAGAATTAAATTAAATTGTGTAAAAATTGATCCTGGCTAATTCAGAACACATGAGTTGAAAATTATAATGCGTAGAATTAAACTATCACTTTTGCTGCGCATACTTTCAATAATTTAAGTCAAGAATGTATTCAATGCAATTATTAGCTATAGTCACAAAGCTAGGTTGGCGTAATTACTGAGTTCATTTATGAAAGTAACAGGTCATTGAATTCAAAATGTTTTTTCAAGTAGGTAATCAAACACTTGCTTAAACTTGCTGTGATTTGATTTTATTATAGATATAAGAGTAAAAAAAAATATACGATGCAGAAACTATAACCCAAAACACGAGATAAGATATCAGATCTCGTAAAATATGTATTATTTTCAAATGGCAAGCTGTGAATATTTATTCCAAAATTGTAATTTTATTTTATTAATCATAATTAAAGTAATGTTTCTTGTACATTTATTGAGATTGTTTATTAACGTCGCTCTGAGAAGTAATGCAAGAGCTATTGGCAAAGAACCTCATAATTTTGAGCCTCTGTCCAATGCCGAGGACTATACCTAAGCTGGCACCTTCTTCTCCTAACTTTTAGAACACGCCAATGGTAGGACATAGGACCTCGATATATATATAACGTGCCTCAGAACCACTACACATTGAGCCATTAGCAGCAATAGGGCTCGAACCCATGACTCAATGAAAACAAAGTCATCCCCATGTCATCAACTATGACTTATGGGCTACCATGGCTTATTTTTGTACATTGAGAATGCTCTTTTTTATATTCATAAGGTCAAAAAATGTATCTATTGAAATCTTTATCAGGGATGATGTTCGTTAAAGAGCAAACCTAGCAAGAATATTTAATCAAAATTCATGAGTAAAGATTACTTCAACTTTAACTGATTTCTATAGCAGTGTTCTGATATTGGATTAACGATCAATCGTAGATTGCTTGCAATTTATCCTATTGTGTTAGAAATAAAATTTGCTCTCCAGAATTTCTCAATTTTCGACATGATTATTAAAACCAGGTTCTTGAGTCTAATTTAAAGCCCCTCCGTTTTGAGAAACCAATCCGAATTTATGGTTTATTCATCTTTAATCTCAATTTAAACTTTTCGGAATGATAAAGGATGAAGCAAAATTCATTCTGTAACATTAGGGTAACACACTAAGATTATTTTATTGGTTCGCCTCAAAATGATTTGTACAGAATTCTTAAAACTGGGATTCAAAGTAATTTTTCTCTGTCTGAAAGCTCAAAATTGAAGATTTTGCTTCACTAGTTACAACTGTAGGATGAGAAACAAACTCAATTATTGCAAGAAATGCAAAATTTAGCAGCAGGAATCATCAGTGACGATGTTTTGAAATGAGTTTGGAATCAAATATTTCCACTTCAGTACAGCAAATGTTATCAGTTTCAAATGACAGATTACATAGTTTGTCACTTGTTGCTGATAAAACTAATAAAGTTTGTCGGTTTAATCCTGTCAAAAATCAGTGTGACTCGGACCATTTGGATCTACAATCTATTACAGATAGCTAATTTGCATCGATCTGCATCGGACCCTGGAAGTTTTAAGGAAAACTAAAAAGCTCATCAGTGACAAAAGTAGTGGATGGTAGCCACATAGCCAGCCATTTATTTTTATATGTCAAAAGTAAGAGTTATTGTTTTTTAATTGAAAACTGCGCAAGTTTCAATTGTTTTCCTCGAAATTTAACAAAATGAACAAAGCTGCAAAATCTTTTTTTTTGTAAGCAGAAATTCTAATTGCGAATAAAAGATATGGTACTAAGACATTATATCCGGATTTTAAATTGCGTTAACAAATTTCACGCCCTTTTTCTGTTGGTGTCGCTTCGCTTCCTATTTTTGGTAGCTATTTTTTGGAAACATTTGAACACATATTATACGGTGAAAATCGTCCTTTGATTTGTAATAATGCCTATTTAATTTTAATGGGAGCAGTAACTTCTGTCAAATGTGTTGATATGAACTCTGCTTTTTAATCAGTCTCTTTACAAAAATATTTAAAATTAGTATCATAAGCTTTTAGCATTACTCTCCAGCTAAAAGAAAGAATCTTACTGTTTTGATTAGTATTAAAACTGGTGTTCAATATTAGTATGTTAGTATTAAAACAATTTTCTCAAAGACAAGCCAGCTAAATCCTGAAAAACTTAAGTTTTCAAAGAAGAATTTGAATTTCAAATTATGATGGGTCAGAGTAAGAAAATACCATTTAATAGTCCTTATGCTAGAACAATAAAATGACTGTTAAGGAACTAACCAAGTTTGGGAAGATTTGTTGTAATTTTCATATATTAAACGTTGTTACCATTTTAGATAGATGTACTATATTTGCTAAAAAGGAATATATATCTCCAAACCTCTTCAAAATTACAAGTATACCGGAAACCACTTTTATAATCTCATTTGGTTTATATGGATACGCGAACACAAATGTGACTTAGGGCTTAAAATAGTGCGCAATATTTTTAATGATTCATAGATCAAGCTTTGTTTGGTTTAGACTGTTGTTATACTTCTTTGGCGATAATTTGATCACTTTTCCCAAATACGATAACTCACAAATTATACCTCCGTAAAAGTTTTAAGAGATTATGTGATTGAGAGCAAAATATAAATATGTCAAACTACAATTTTAGATTATCAAATTTTAGCTGAAGGTGTATATACCCTACAGGAAAAAGTAAAAACTTTAACAGAATATTCTCGTTCAAAAACTGTTATGGAATTTCACAAGTTTTTTTTGGCAATTTCTAAGCACCATGTTCAGATGCTATTGATAATCGATGCACCAAAACTCTATGTTGTCTCAGTGTTTCAGCAATATATGATGGGCATCATTTCTCGTGTGTTTTTCTTCAAGGAGATTTAATTCTCTTGAACATAACTTATGAAAAATAGTTATTAATCACATATTCGGCGATAGAATTCTTTAGCTATTAAGATGAGAGACGCTATTTTGTGATATTTACCGAACGTAAGCCACTTACATTTGCTTTCTAGCAGAATCACGGTAAAAGGTGTCTTATGCAGATTTATGAGCTTTAATTTATACGCCAATTCACAACAGATATTAGTTATATATTTGGTTTTTGAACTTAGTAATCAATATTCTATCTTGGATTTTGGAGATTTCTATTCTCTAATCTATTGATGTTATGAAACATCTCCCTATTTCCATTCAGATGGTGAACTGGGGTTACTTCTTGAATCTGATACTGATCTGTAAATAAAACAATTGAGTTTACATTCATCCAACTGATAAAGTTTGCCCTATTTTTCTAAGACATTTGGACGAAAAATATTTGAAACAATACATAATACATGATGAGACGGTCACAACTATACTGATTAAACAATACTTCCTCTACAATCTTTTAAGTACAAATATCTCTGCATGGTAGAAATGTTTTATTCGATGTCAATATTAAAAATTTGGTTCTATATCAAAAGTCGCTAGGAAAATTCAATATTTCTAACTTCAGATTCTGTCATATCCATATTGACATCGTTGAATCTTTACCGACCATCTTGAGACTACAAATTTGTCTCTATATGCATTGATAGATTTTCAGGTTGGAGGGAAGTATCTCTTATAACCGAAAAGACTGCTGAAATGTTTTTGCGACATTGTTTTCTAGAGAGATCTTTTGTTTTGGAGTGCTAGAAGAAAACACAACAGACAAAGGAAATAATTTCGTAAGTCACTTGTTCCAGGTACTGATGAAATTTCTATGCGCTCACAAGATGAGAACTACCATTTTCCATCCTATATTCAATGGTGATTTTGAGAAGATGCATAGACAACTCAAAGCCTGTATTAAGAACTACTCTATATTAAATGTGTTCACAGTTTTACCAACAATCACTTTTAGTAAGAGTTCCTTTCCTGATGAACTTATTGGAGCTTCAGAATTGGCTTATTAATATCTGCGCCCATCTGGAGAGTCTATTAAGAATATTTCACCAGAGCCAAACATCACACCGAGAAACTTTCCTAATCTTGAGAGTTCCATTAAGTACCTGTTCCTATCCTTTGATACAATGTTTTGTTTAGTGACGCTAACCAATAACTTCCGGAGCAGCAACATCAACGTTTTTTTTTTTTTTTTTTTAAAGTTCTCTCTAAAAAAACCAAATTTTTTCATCAACGACTTCAATAGACGTACAAAAACAGTTTCATTATATAGATTGAAATTTGCCTAAATGTTTATTGCTTCAAACCGTCAAATATTTCTGTTCCCATGTAAAAGACTAGAAAGACTCCTGTACTTCCAAAGAACTTCTATTCATTAACATGTGCTGTAAACATATCAGATTTTGTCTCATTTTCGTCTTGATGTCCTTCAGACTAAAAAGAAGGGAGAACTCTGTAGCAGCACCTATAAACAAATACAAGAGACGAGATTTAGATATAATAAAATGTATATTTTTTAGCCGTTTCGCAAGTTGCTAATGTTTATTTTAACATAACAATGTAATTTTTTCAGCAAAATTGAGCTAATTTTTGAGTACATTACAGTTGTGCCTGTTTTAATAATAATGGATTTAGAAAAAATGTATAGCGAAATACTCTTCAAGTATATCATTGCTAAGATATCACAAGTTTTGGACTGCATTCAATATTGATATTTATCCATCGTGCTAAAATTTGTGACATGTTCTTTTTATGTATCTATTTAATTTCAATTTTCCTTAAATGGGAAACTAAATAAATAATAATTTTTCTTTGTTAAATATGTTTCAATAACACGATATGTTTCAATATAATCAGTACACGAAAAAGTTTTCAAAAAGGTCTTCTAGTGATTCCATCTTGAAAACTTCATATATATATGAGTATTAAATATAGTTTGCATATTAAGCATATTGAGAAATTTTCTTGTGTAAAATTAGCTATATAAATGAGAGTCCATTATTACTTTATTTTTTCTTAAGCTAATTATAATAATTATATCATTTTGTATATGTTTTAAAAAACGTTCAACCCTGCCCATTTTAAAACTAAGCAGATATTTACTACCAGACGCTTAAGAGGTTAATCTAATATTACGAATATTTAGTTTACTTTATTTTGACAGATATTTTTTGCCAAATTAGAAAAGTCTAATTGTATTTGTTTCAAAAGCGTAAAGTATTTCCCTCCCCCCTATTTTTTTTAAATGTTCTCAAAATAATTTCATAGCATCCTAAAATTATTAAATAATTTAATGGTATCAAATTTCCATGCTTAGATTTCCGAATTTTAATTTTTAACTTAATAATTCAAGTACTTGTTTAGATTTCATATATTAGAATGGAACGCTTTTAGAATTGCTTCTTTATGAAATCGTGTTAAAATGTGAGCATTGTAGAAATGTTTCTAAATTAATGAAAACACTATAATAAATTCAAATTTCAACCTAATACATTTATCACATTAGTGATTATATTACCGTTAGCTAACCATATTGCCATTTAATTCCGAGCTAAAGGATAAAGAAGTATTGTAATATACTTTCGACAACAGATTTAAGATAATCAAAATTGTGCTTTGCTATAAATTCTTATGAAAGATTTCTGGTTGGTAAATTTGTATCTATATAATTATGTATATTATAAAGTAATTACATTTTGATACCATATATCTAGGGATGATTTAGGAAGATTATTGAAAAACATTAATTAAAAAAAAATTGTAACATCTATCTTGTATTTATCTCGTTCGTCATTATTTAATAGTTTTATAATTCTTAAATAGCCGCCAAATAAATAGAAATTCAGACTCAATAGATGAAACAGTCAACTGTAAAGTCAAAATGAAAGCAAAAAAATGATGTTTTGACATATGTTTAACAGAATATTAGCAACATACCTGCTGTCTATGTCCGAAGGTGTCGTACAAAGAAATTGGAACAACATTCTACTCTTTGTAACCTCCACATATAATTCCTTAAAAAAAGATATGACTGGAATTATTCTATTCTATTTTTATTCATGGAAGATATATCCAATCAACCTGATTCTCCTGAACAATACAGAAATACATGAATATTACGTTCAATATCTTATCACCAGGGCTGAAGAAGTTAGACAACTGGCAAAACTCCTCGTTCTCGAATCCCAGGCAAATGATAAACATTAATATGATCATAAGCATCGATAAGTTATCTACAACATAGGTGACTTAGCTTGGGTTTTCACCACCAGTACAAAAAGTTGGCATGTCGTACAAGCCCTTAAGATGATATTTCGGAACGTGTCGAAAAAAATTGACGGTTATCTTACGACGTGAAGTAGAAATCACGGAAAAGAACCGTGAATTATATTTTCAATAGATATTATCCAAGTCTTGAGATTAAAATCCTACACAAATGATAAAACGGATGGAAAAAAGAATACCTAAAATTTCAAGCTCTGTCACAAGAATTTAGACCAAATTGCAATGAGGTGCTGGTCATTCTAAAAAGGGGGGAAATATAGAGAGGCTCGTATTCTGGGAATGGTACAAGAGACAGTCGGCTCTTGCGCTACAAACATACATTCATTCTCTCATTTTTTCCATCGAGTTCGAAGTCACGCTTCATCCTATTAAATTTCGATCCACAAATTGTATTCAGTTATAATTCAGTTGCCTTGGTCAACAGATGAAATCTACCTGCGAGATCACATTTATTCTCGAAACTTATGCAAAGAAGGACGAACGGAAGCGAAGTGCATCCTCGAGCCTTTTCTATATATAACTCTTGCTAAGCAGCTAAGTTTAGATAGTTTTTCACTTTTTTATTACGCCTGTTATTCTTATATCCTTATTTATAGTTAATTTATACTAATTTAAAGTGAAATCTTACTTTATTATTCTTTTCAAAAATTTATATTTCCTAATTCTTTTGATGAATAAAAGTTAGATTAAACTCTAGGTTATATTAAATCCAGCACTTTTTATTATAATTACCTGTATTATATTCTAAGTGTTAATACTTATTACATAAATGTGATTGCTTCATATATTATGTATGCATATATTCGGTATAACTCCTGCAAGAAAACAAAAATCCAGCTCACACTTGTATTTTTTAGCAAGCGAAAATTATTCAATTTCTTAAAATCGGAATAATTCGTATAAGTGCATTAAGTGAGTAATTAATTTACTAATTCCGTTTTTGGAACACATTTTTTCTAATCTTAGCAATGTTTCTTCAATGCATGAGTAATTTTTTTGACATTACATTATTGAAGTAACTGAGGTTGAAAAGAAGAATGAGGTATAAGGAGTCTGAAATGAGAATAGTGTATGTAACTCACTTTAGTAATGCCCATTGATGGTTTTCGCCCTTTGTCTAAGCAGTCCTTAAAAATAATCCCTTTGCATCCCAACCATAACATTTCCAATCGTTTTTGCCTTCTTTGGTGTAGATCCACCGGAAGCAACCCTTTGTTTCAACTATTGGTTGGCTTCTGATGTATAATGATGAATCAAGGTCTCATCAACGATAATCGACAAATAAATGCAAAATAGTCATCAAAGAAAACTAATCGATGACACAGCGACAAATTTATTTGGGCTCCCCTTAACAGATGGCGCTATACAAAGCTAATACCAACTTGCCTTAGCAACACTATCTGTCATAAAAAATATTTACTTTTTGCACAACTCTCGTAAGTACAGTAAGTATAGAGTCGAAGTAACAACAAGCGTTTTTTTTCTCTTATGCATTAAAATGTGAATAAATTATATTACATGAATTAAATATATACCACACATTACAAAAATCCTAGTTCTGGATCTTATAAATAATACGAAAAACATTTCTACAAGTGTTCTGAAACTAAGCATTGTAGACGAATCTGAAGATTACCTTGATGAGGTACCAAACAATCTTTTAGTGAATACTAGAAACTATAGTATATTATTTACAGACTCCCTATGAAATATTGTCGTAATGCATTTTTAAGACTTTGTGCATCGATGAAAATAATTTGTTATATTTCTTTTATTCTTTTACAAATTTATGAATGCATTTTTCTCATACTTAAAATTTCTTAGGGTTATAACAGTTTATTATTTCCCAAGGCATATTTTTCTGATCAAAATAGGGTCTTGAAACTTTATGTGCATACTTTCAAGTATACTTACTATAAAAGTTAATATGACTTTAGGTGAAAGAGCTTTAGTTATATTTTTACAAGATATGAAATTAAAAATGTTCATGTATTATTTTCAGGGTTAGCTACAAAAGTAGTTATTAAAACTCAAAGAAGAGAAAGCGATATTTATCCATTCTAAATAGTAATCCAATCTTATAAATAGCATAAATATTTTGGTGTCTTTTTTTTGCACTAAGAAGAAATTTAGCGTCTTTTGAAATAGTATAAAAGAATTCAAAAATTTCAAATTTATAAATTTTAAGTAGAGGCTTGTCAAATCCACTTATTTCTTCAGAATCAATTTAGTAATTAAATTTGAAAGGAATGCATAAATTAGTTTCATTATCCCAGTCACCAAAACATTAGTTTTGAAAAATAGTACCGTTTAATCTTAACCATAATCGTAATGTTTTGTATTTTACTACAAATATGCTTCAAATGTTAAAATATGCTGAAGATACAGAACATTTTTACAGAGTGTAAGGTTTTAATATTCTCAAAGGAAGGAACTATGGAGAAATATTAAATGTGAAATATATGGAGAAATATTAAATGTGAAATATATGGAGAAATATTAAATGAAATATATTGACATAATGTTATTAAAGAAATCATTTATGCTTTAAAATAATAAATTTGAAAAAAGAAAGGTCTTAATTACCTTCTATTTGGTACGAAGGAAAGAAATTATAATTTTGAAGAATTGTTTGAATTATTATAATAACAAAATAGGAAATACTTACATATTGTTTTCAGGACATTTCTATATATATATCTGTGTGTGTGCGAAAGGATGAAAAGATAGCATCGATGTTGAATATACTCGGAAGCTAATTTTAGTTTTTGTTTTTTTGTAGCCTAATATCCGCTGCATTGAGGCATAATTTTGAAAATAATATGCTAGAAAATTGGCAAGAAAATCCTCTTTGCCAAATAAATATCCCAATATACCAAAAATTTGTGAGTATATAACATCGTTTCCAAAAGAAAAATATACTTATATTTTTCAAAGTTAGCATACATTATATAAAAATATTTTTCTTTACCTGCATTGTCTGTTAAAAAAAAGTCTACCATAACTAATATTTATTCTGTTGAATCCCTCAAAGACTAGAAGTAACCTGAATGGTTATCAATTCCAATCAACTTAATTCAGGAGTCTTGTAGAACTGGAGTATCCCGTTTCAGCTTCTGCATTCTCTGAAAGGAAATAGCTTTATTCAATCTGGCTATTCGATTTCCTTATTCAATTATTCATTCAGACTTGCTGAAAGAATGTAATCGATTTTTACTGAAGTTACACTTTCTGCTTATGGATAGCAAGAAATAGTTTAGCGGTAGGATACAGAGATATATCTCACATTTATTCACTAGCATTATGTTTTGTTTGGAATATATTTTCGGCTGATCTTCAACAAAACATACAGCAACGTCAGTTCGATTCTTTCGATTAAAATTTGTCCATTCAATTCAAATTTTTCTATAAAAATAAGTAATAAGAGGTTAATTGGATATTTTTGGTGATTTTTGAAATAGGTTGCCAAACAATTAAAACTGCTAGCAAAAATTTAATAATGCATGGGTAACAAAAATGTGAAGTTTGCCGTTATAAACTCGTTATCGAACGAAAGATTCTCCAAATTTGGTAAGCATATTTTCCCTTATTTTTTGCCAAATGTTCTTTTTATTTTCTTTAGTTTAGTAGAAATTTAACAAAAAAGTAATTTTATCAATATCCAGTGATAAATGTTTGAAAAATGAAACAATATAAACTTATAAACAGCAGATGTTAACTAATAAATATTGATAATATCTAAGGAATGTACTGTTACATTCAACAATTCGCAACTGATATTTATAACAATATACTTATTAGTTGGTGCAAAAAGTATTCTCTATTCTATTAAAGAAATACTAGTCCTTCCCTTTCTGTTGCAGATTTTAGTGGCCTCATCGAGTACCTAAGTTCCCTGAAAGGAAATCGCTCTTCTGAGAGACTATTTATTCAGTCATTCATTCCATCTTACTAAAACCAAGGAATCGACTTCCAGAACAATCTTTTATGGGGCAGTAAGTATTAATTTACGTGACTCCTTTTCTGATGTTTTGGATTAAACCGAAATTCTGAAAACTAGCTTCTGAATTTTAATAATTCAAGTGAAAAGAAAATTAATTATTTAAAATATAACAATTTTAATAAAACTATTTTTTAATATGTGAAATTTCTGTCTTTAGACTAATAGCAAAAATTATATTTGCGTCTTGTTTTATGTAATTATTTCACTAACATTTTTTTTTCATGTATTCATACAGAGAAAAAATCATTCTTTGAAAAAAAAATTAATTAGTATGATACCCATGAAAAAATTTGAACACGCTTGTATGATTATGATTCATAAGTATATTCATAAAAACTTGAAAGCTGCATTGAAAAAAATCCAATAAAAATGTTAAATTATTTTTAAAAAAATAATTTAGAAAGTTACCTCAAGTTAAAAGAAAAGGCCCGCAATTAAAAATGGCGAGAAATATAACGAAAAACTTTATAATAGATAAAATTTTATTAGTTTAAAAATGATGATTAGAACTTCTATGTATATTTATAAAATTATCAACGTTTGTTGCTGACTCTATTTTTATCTTCACATCGATGCACTGAGTCTTCCTTTGACTTCATCTTATATCATAATTTCAATAAATTATTTAATCATATTTTTAGATGGATAATATTATCTCTCTTTATTTTAATCATACATTTAATAAGCCTTTAGACCATTTTTATACAAATAATTGTTAACACATGTTATTTGTATTTTATAAGTTATTGTAACTGTTTTGAAGTAATAGGAATCGATTTTTAAAGCCCCTATTCTTGAGAAGTTATTTAAATGATTAGATTTTACTATTCATCTTTGCAGTATATCCAGTCATTCATCTGGGACTGGGGATTCTCTTAGTACTGGTCCTTTTTAATGATATTTCGTTGATTTATAGCTAGAAAGAGTATACCAAGAACTGTCTATTTAGATAATGGCACACATTTTGAGAATGCATATAATGAGCTATCTGATCTCAATTTGGGAAACTTTTGTGCATTGCAGATATTCATAAATTATTTTTGGAAAGTAAACATTCCCATAGCTTCCAGATGGATGCGATTTTGGGAGCGATTCGTTCGAGTTGTCGAAAAACTGTATAAATTAATTTATTCTGTCACATATTCACATACGTTTTCTTAGTTACATATATCTTTGAAAATTCAGATGATGTGATTTCTTTAATTTCTATGTTTTTGATAGAGAATCTTAATTAAGTACTAATGATATGGATGTTGCGGAATTACAACATTTCCGAAAAAGGTAAGCTTATTAATCCAAAAACAAGTTATGAAGAAACCCCCAAGAATTCAAGAACCGTGAAGTTGTGTTACTGTGACTCGATAGTAAAAAAAGATTTAATTTGCCTTTAGGAGTTTAGCTGCTACCCTTTAAGAGTGTTTTTCGACCACGAGTGAGGGAGAGTTGATCTTGAGTGATGGCGGCGTTTCGGACCTTAAGTCTTTCAGTCTGAAGAAAATTTATCGGATCGATTTTTGCAGTGCACTTGTCAAGTAGATCAAAAGCGATTCCTCATTAGGCTAGTTATTGAAATTATTTAACTACTCTTGTCATTGTTGAAGAGTGCCACCGCAAGTGTAATAAGCTCTGTTGCCAGGTCGTAAGGGAAATAATTAACCATTAGAGTGAAAAATTTAATCTTGTGAAAGCCGTTGAGCTCCGATTGCTGAGAAGCCGTTCGTCCACGATAAAATCCAGTTATGGCGACGGGTCAAATGGAATCCAGTAAAAGTTACCCACTAGAATAACATTATTTTATTAGTTAGAATATGTTACATACGGACAATTACAAGCATAAATACGAATGATTATACATAATAAAAGGATAAGTGTGTTTCAGCATGAACACTCCTAGTCTTCCTTATCGTAGACTGATTCGTTTCTCCCTGTACTTCTTGACTAGAGGGGGCATCCATTACTTAAAACAGGCAGTACGTGGTTCAGTTAATAAAAGTAGTTATAATCTGGGATTTCCTTAAGACTAATTCAGAATTATTTTTCCTCTTGGGAAAAATAATATAACAATTACAGATATGTGAATTTATAAAATTCTAGACGCCGTATCAAAGTGAGTAACAAAGTTAATTTATTTAATCACATTATATATGTTTTTGAGATGTAGGGACCCACTCAAAATTTGGGTGGATGTGAAGAAGCCGTCAAGGGAAGAATGATCCGAGATAAAGAAAATGTGATACGATGAAACGTATGCGAACCAACATGATGAGTCACTTTTAAGTGGTCTATGAAACTTTGTACCTAGATGTGATGTAATAATATTAAAATTTATTTTCAAGATTATTTCAGCCGTATTTTAGACTTATGTAGTTGAATAATAGTCAGTTAGATTTAGAGGTCCTGCTAAAAGGCCTGTTAGATAAACAATTCATACAACTGTGACAGAGGTGTTTATAAAGAGCGTAGAATTATATTCATCACATACTAATATTATGTGGAATAGTAGATAAATTTTTAATATTATAAAAGATTCTTCAATAGTCAACTAATTCAGCTCTACGTTCTTTTTAAGTATTATTCATTTGCAGTATATCAGTTGGAACATATTGCGCTCTTAATACTTGGACCCTAACATTCAACAATTAAAGTAAAGAAGACATGTGTAGTTATAGACATATTTAATTTACAAACATTACTCTACAACTTTTTATATGCCAGTATCATAGACGGTGGTGCTTATGAAGTTATCCGAGATGGAGCGACATCTTTTTCTTCTTCTTCAAATTGCTGACTTCTCAAGATATCTTCAAGTACAAGAATAGATAAATGCTACTTACATCTAATCAAATGACTTATCTTTTCTTTCTGTTCTTTAATTCTGCTTGAATTGAACATGCGGACACATCATCTGAATAATTTTCTCAAACATAGCTGTACCACAGTATACCCCATAGTTTTGCTTATAGATTTCCCATGGTTACACATTCCTTGGATTCAAAATACAAATTAAATTATAATATGTTCCAAAATATGTATCATGGATATTTCTAACGTTTTTTACATTCCATCGACCCTTGCGTTGCACTAGGGAACCGAAAATAAAATCATAACATTCATTTGAACAAGTATTTTGTTCTTATAATTCTACATGTACATTAAATTTCAATAAAATGGAATCGTAATATGTTAAGCATTGTTTTGAGAACTGTCCTTTAATGGAACAATAAAATTGAAAAAAAATAAAAGACAAATATGTTTGATAAAAGAAAAAGTGAAATTATCTTCTTAATTTTATGAAATGCGTCGATACGCTAGTTTAATTAAAATTATTTTTTTTGCTTATCAATCTTGTTCATTTATTTTAATATAATTACTCTTGAAATCAAAGTGTCTAGTTATTGTTTTTTGAATTCCTTTACCTCAGGAAGTAAAAACATTTGACATGAATTTTCTTAAAATTTTTGAAAACTATTGTAAGAAATCACATTATTTCTTTGAATAAACAGTATCTCAATTTTTAAAAACTGCATAATTCCCTTACAATAAGACAGTTAATATTATGATTACTTTATACATATCATATAGACATATCATGATTACTTTAATCCTTGATATCCCATTCCAGTTTCTTAGTTTTATCTTTGATAAATCTTCATCCGAAAATTGGTGCAGCGGTAGCTTAACAGTCATGATTGTGGAATCGCAGGTGGCGTTGTTTTCCTTCAAATCGTGGTTTCGAAACTTGATGCAAATTAAGTCCTATTAAGCTATTGCTTGTTAAATCTGTCAGTACTCCAATTCTTCCCGTTGGTGTTGTGTTTAAATTTAAAGAGAGAGATGATAGCTCAAACATCCTCCTCCTTCCATGACGAGAATCCAATTTATGAAGTGTGTTATTAGTAGCCATCGGGTTGCTTTTAATTGCAATGTTAATAAAAAATCAATTAATTGATCAGATATCGAAATTTTTTTCTAAATAATGAAAAATTGGGAAATGAGGAAAATATCTTTATAATCATTCAAATGCCATGGCAGAAAAGAATAGCAAGAAATTGTAATATATGCAAGAATGTTGAGTGATTGAAATTATGCTAACGCGAAATAAAGCCACATGACTAATAACTGTAAGCCTTAAGAATACGTGTAGTAAGAGTAATATAAATAGTGTAGGTGAAGTGGCGTAAGATATAGTATTCGAGAGGGAATGACATTCCTATATAATATATTTGTGTACAATATCCCCCCAAAAAATGCGTGTGGTTATGGCCATATCTCATCTGCCGTCCTCGAACTTAACCTGGACACTAGACTCGTAGTAATTTAAATACCACCTATGAAAAGAAATCGTAAAATTTTAATTATTACTATACCAGAAATAATTAAGGTATATGTATACAACTTAATCTATATATTAATTTATTATTATGTGCATAATGTTGGAAATTATAGCTATTCGTGTTGATTTGTTTGATTTCAGGAAGCTTTAGATTGAAGTAAAACGTAATTTCGTAAAGTTTTAAATATTGTCCGAAAGTATCGTAAAGATTTATTTCTTAAAACAGTCGACATATCAACTTTTTTTTTTCATTATTGTTAGGACTCCTTTGCATTTACCACCCTAAACTATACATTTCATCTACTAATTTCCTATTTGAAGTTGTCAATATAGAACTCATTAGACTGAACTCGATCTTCTCCATGCTTCGTGTAGTTTCTATCAGTAGTTTCCTGTAATCAAATAAAGCAATATTATTAATTGTAATTTTCAATATTATGGGCATAAAAATAAATTAATTTTCTTTAGATATCTCGGTTCTTAGTAATAATAAAACTTCACGATATCTCCTCCTATAATTGCAAGATTTTTTTATTTTCGATAACTATACAAATCACTGTGATCTTGATATAGAGATTTGTGCAAAAACGGATTTTGTCTCATACTTAAGCCTATGGCCTTCTCATTAATAGATGCAAAATGGTACATCAAATAATCCATCTCCTAAAATTTCGCTGAACATTAAATACCAGCGTTATATTGTTGAGCAAGTAGGGTGTAACAATTGCTTCCAAAATAAAAACGAATGTGTTTCGAACTTCAAAAGAAATTTTAAAGCCTACATTTCATCATTTATTAATTAAATAACTAGATTATGTTTACACTTTTCGATAAATTCATGTTCGTATAAAATAAAAAATTCCTCAAACTATCGAATATTGTTTTTCGAATTTGCATGTTGTTCTCCAAGGCAAATAATGTTCACGAATAACTTCTAATGAATACTAGATTATCCTATAAATAACTATTCATATTTTTAGTTGAGCCCTGAAAGAAACGCGTATGAAACTGGAAGCTATTCTAGTTTTCAAAAATCACAATTTTTTGCTCTATTTCTCCTTCTAGATTCATACAGAAGAATAAAAATGCAAAAATTAATCTGCCTGAAAAACCAAGATTTCACACCGAATTCTTTCTTTGAAGCAGGTGTCGAAAAAGAACGTTCTCCAAAATAGAAAGAAATATGAAAGATTCAACCGTATATTTTCACGGTTCGTTTCCTATTTTATTCTTGACCTGTTTGGAAATTTTAAGCAAACGGCTTTAACATTCCATTTTAAATTATTGTTTGTTACCAATGCAAAATATCTATATATGTAAAATATTTAATTTAATGTAATACATTTTGATGCATAATTTGTACTAATTTTGAATATGAATTTTTCTTCAAGCAAAAAAAAAATTCTTATAATGTATTGATGTTCTTGCATCAGTTTTGGAAATGCAATTTGAATTAAATGGCATCATTTTCATTCAATAATTTTTAAATCCATGAGATATTGATGGATGTAGAAAATGTAGGAAAAAAAGAAAAGGAGAAAGGATGTAGGAAAAAAATTGAAAAACAGAATGAGAGAGAGAGAGAAATATCTTATAATTCATGTTGCCTTAAGAAGTAGATGATTTAAAAGTTTATTTCTATATCTTTTTCTTTCATTTGTAAAAGATATTGTATACAAATGTAGATAGTTTTTATACATAAAGATTTTAAATATTCCACAAAATCATAAGCTTATTATTAAGAGAAGGGAAGAGTTTATAAATCCTCAGAAGTAAACAAGTGTTCTACGATAAAAATCTAACTTTTTCATTTAAAAATTTAAATAACTAAAAAATAATAAATACAATTTTAAGAAATACTGAAAAATATTTAATATGTTTTCCAGGATGACACTGTTATCTCTTTGGATGTAAGCCCCTTCACCAAAAGGAAGGGTCTTTTATGAAGAAAGTTTTATGACGAACTTATTTCTCAGTGAAATATCAAATAAATCAAAATAGCACTTAAAGTAGCATTTAAATCTATGTATAAAAACAGCATTTTTAATAATTAGTGACAAAATTTGTATTTATATAAAAAAAATTCTCAATTTTTTACGACAATCAACGGGATCCATGAAGAGTAACCACTTTGCAAGCCTGCGAGAAATATCAATGGTATAAAAACAGGGTTTGCCGAAATTAGCTTTTCGATTTAAGGTTTAAATAACTCTTATAAAAATTAACTGATTTATTTTTCCTTAAAAATTAAGTTTTTTAGACGATATCAGAACTTGAAACTCAAGGTTTGAGATTTTAATTATGAAAAAAGCACAACTGAACTACGTAGAAAAATTATCCAATGTTAATATGCAAATGAAGGTTTTTTTGTTCTCACACAAAGAGAAATTGCACCTCAGATCATTTAAGATCACCTTATACGCTTAAAATATTGACCTAAATTAAATATTCCATGACATAAGTATATATAAAAATACTACAAGAATTGAAAAACCCTCTTGACTCACAACCAGGCCAATCTTGATCGTGTTTAGAAAAGCAGTGCTGAAAAGTCGAGAACATCCACGCGATGCTGGTTTCGAGAACATGGAATCCATCGTCACATTTCCCCCTGCAACAGATATTTTTCTCATGGAGACATTATGGATCCTGTTTTCTTTAATACGCCTAAGCCCATTATCAACTCATAATGAATATCCATCAAAAAATTCAAAGAATTTAGCAAGAAATAATACGTGTCGTAACAAAATAGGACAGAAAGTGCTAATAATTGCGAATGGAACAATAGTGCTCATCTAAGAGATTTCCATACATTTTCCATACATCTGATTTCCATACATTTTTCAAAAAAATGTATAGCATCGTGTATGTAAATAAATATTGGATATTTAAAAATATTAAAGATTTTATTCAATCATATAGGTAAAAACACTTTTGGCCTATCTCGTATGAAATACTAGCTGCGGAATAATTTATAGGGTGAACTTAAAAATAGGTTATTGCCTATTAAAAGTGAATCTGTATTAAATCACATCTTACACGCTTTGCATCATTTTCCATTAAGTGATTTTGTAAATAAATTACGTCTAAACTATGTACTACTTGGAATGTTTTGTAAGGACATTCCAAACACAGATTTGAACATCAGCAACTTGTAAGATCAGATAATTACAATGTTTCATGAATGGATCAATGGATCATGAAATATTTTAAATATTGAGGTAAATGAAACGTATTCGGCAAAGATGGTTTTATACAAAACTTAAACCTACTCTTAAAAATAAAAGTAAAGCGGAAGTCATATTTCAACACTGATTTTTCTGCACATTTATGGTCGTGGAATGTTTAGAATTGGACCGATTTTATTAACGTCGCATTGGAAACAACACGAGGGCTTATGGCGACGGACATCGTAATTCTGAGCTTCGGTCAAGTGAGGAGGACGACAGCTGAGCTGGCACTTACCTTTCCTAACTTCTGCACCATTCCAATGAGATGACTTTGAGCCTCAATGGATTTAGCGTGCATTAGGACTGCGCAAGGCACGAACCCACGACTTGGAAGCCAATTGTTACGAGTCCACAACCATGACCACTAGGCTACCGCGGTCACTTAGGAAGCTTAGGAAATACGTTTATGTAAAGGAAACTACATTTGCATACATAAATAAATATATACGAACAATTAATAATCAATGAAGTCTTATTACGTTTAGTGGCATCTTACATAAACTCTATTACATTTATAGCTTTATACTTCAATTACAAAAAAATTCTCAAAAAATTTAAATTTGACGACTCAAATTTTCCTTAACTTTTTTTCAAATACTGTGTAGTAATTAAAATTTGTTAGCCTTAATCAGAAAACAATTGCACTAACTGTATAGGAAATAACATCGTTTCATTTTGTAAAATGCATCAGAACTACAGATAATGCAGAATTTGTGGGAATTGTACAGGAATCAGAAGAAAAAGGTATACTTTAAGAGAACCCAAATATGGATACTTTACCTTTTTTTACCGTACATTTGAGTACAATTTTAAAGTTAAAAATTTTCTAACCCGCTATCTATAAAATTCTCATAAACAGCAACTCTATGGATTCATCAACGTAGCAGCGAATCCAAAGAAAAGGAAAATTTAAGACATTTTAATATTTCATTTACCATAAATAAGTATTATTTCATCAGAAATCATTTCTCCTTCATAACCTCTCCCTAAATTTATTCTTAAAAATTATGCTTCAAGGGCCAAAAGATCTTTAATTGAGAATTACACGTTGCAGAACAAAAAAAAAAGTATATAATTTTAAAATGATACCATTTTTGATTTAATTTGTTACATTTATAGATGCATATATTTATTAAGTTTTTAAGTTTTCCTTAAGAATTGAATTTTAATGTATATTATGTATCTGTTATAACACCATTTTGGAAAGATTATGATATATTTTAAGTTTGTCTCCTTTTGTCAATTGAAAATATCGGAAGTTACAAAACATTGTGTCGAATGCTGCTATTTCTGACTGATTGGATAGATAAATATTTTTTTCCCACGATTTGTATAGAATTTTTGCCAATTTTAATTTTCCTATTATATATACCGATATTTAAGATCTGGTGAAAGGTATATTTTTTAATACTTAATATGTGATTGATTTTCATTAGTAATTCAGTAAAGAAGACAATTCGGTAAAGTAATCTTAGCGTAAGAACTCTACATTCTTAACTTAGTGGGTTAGAAAAGCTTTCTTTTCATGCTAAAAGCATTCAAAATTAATAATTTAAAATTTGTAGAACATTATATTTTTTACATTCTAATTCTAATTTCAATTCTAATACAAATAATATTACTGAAATAAATAAAAGAAGTTTGGAATAAAAATTGAAAGAGGTATATATTTGCACCGATATCTATTCTTATAATACATCAGAAAAGACAGAATATTATATTAGGTAAAAGTAGGTAGTGCTGTAATAAAATGACGTCATAATTTATGAAAAAGAAATACATTTTTTATTATCTGTTAGCTAATTCTAAAATGGAAAAACCTCATATATAATCATCGAACATTTTGTGATTAAATATGATTTTTTAAATATTTTTTCAGTTTATTGAAAGCAATTTTGCAATTTATATATTTTACATAGACTTTAATAAAAAAGAACGAACCTCTACGAAACGTAATTAATAGAAAATATTTTCTTCAGTTACTGATTGATACAGATAAAAGTGTTTTGCTAAATACACATACTTTTGATAAAAAATTCATTATTTTTAGGGTATCTGGGTGGAAGTTTTAAATGCTGAATGTTATAAAATTATAAGAGTTCAATGTGATCACCACCAAAACACGAACGAAATATTTAGTCGATAATATAACAACATAGTTTTGGCTTTTCTTCTAACTGTGGAAACAGCATATTAATCTTTCGGGGAATCTAAATCCGCTTCAATGTTTACTGAACGTCATATGCGGGTATTGTGACAGTTGACTTTATCTTTAGTATAAATGAGCAAAAATTGATTTTCTATTTTTCATTTAAGGTAAAGGCTTGTACTAAATATTATTACATTCAGGTTAGAAAATTCAATCGCCTTCTCAACACTTTGCATACAGCCGTATCTGTTCGGAAATATTTAGGTAGCAAATTGCCGCTATGATGTATTGGATACAAGAGAAGATAGCAGTCGCTACGAAAAAGAAGATGATGACCACCAAGAAACTCTGATTTAACTCTCTGCGTTTTTTTTTCCCTTTGGGATTACGTAAGAGAATAAGGAAAAATTCCACCACCCCTAATATTAGTCAACATTGACGAACTCAAAACGCAAATAACTGCAGCTGTTATCGATTCGATATCTTTCCTGTTTCTGGTGGTGGTCACATTTGGAATTTATAATTTGAAAGACTTCAATTAGATCAATTCTAGAAAATAAGAATATCATTAATAGGTAGCCGAAAGAAAACGCAAACAATACCTTCCTTAGATTTTCCAGTATAATCTATCAAATATGAAAACAAAATCTAAGGATATATCTCATTTATTCCGAAACATAATTCTTACAATTTATCCGCATTTAGGAGATGTAAATAATAATTATATATATTATTAACTGAATGAAACTAAAATGTATGAAACTTTAATAATGGAAAGAGCTGAAAAATCTTTAAGACGAACTGAAACGAATATTCCTAGATCGGGGAGTTACATCTCAGATATGCAGTTCGTATTTTAATGATATAAAATCTTTTTGATTTTACTTTTATTAAATCTTTTTTGACTTTTTTTGATTTTTTTTTATTAAATCTTTTTGATTTATGATTTTTAAAGCATATATATTCACTCTACAATGCAAAAAAAAAAAAAAGGATGCACCAAGAAAGAGTTATCCGATGGAGACAAAAATTGGCGGTTAGGAAAACTATGTACAGAATAGAAAGTAATTAAAATTTCAAAAAAAAAAAAAATGAACGACTTCTTTCAGAGTTACATAGTTACAAAGTAACGAGCTCAATAAAGGGTCGATCTAATTCTAGCCCGGATGCAAGTTGCTACACTACGTGGCATAGAGTGATAAAGCTCACTGTTGATCTCCTACGGTTGTTCTTGCCAAATGTGTTCCAATTGTCGGCCAAGGCTATCAACATTCCCTGGAAGATGCAGTCGAATTCCCTTCATATCCCAGACAGGCTTGATTAGATAGTGATCTGGTGATCTGTCTGGCCAAGGAAGTATTTGACAAACTGTAAGACAGTTCATAGCAACACGTGCCGTGTGTGGTTAGGCATTATCTTGCTGAAAAATAAGGTCAGGATACTACAAAAGGAACGGCAGCAAAACTGGTCTCAGAATATCGTCGACGTACAGCTGGTTGTAAGTGAGCCTCTAATGAAGACCAAAGGGGTCCGGTGATCAAGGGAAATGGCACTCCTGATCATAACTCCTGTTTGAGGGCTTACTTGGCGTTCCATAATGAAAGCAGGATCGACACGCTGTCCAGGACATCTCCAAACACGTCTTCGATGATCGTTGCATATGAAATTTCATTACAAACATTCTTTGTTATAGAGTATATATATATATATATATATATGTGTGTGTGTGTGTGTGTGTGTGTGTGTGTTTTTGTGCATGTGTATGATTCTAGGCAACATCTTGCCTACACCTGAACTTCGTCTCGCCTTTTTTATTTTGATTTTCAATTAATTTATTTCATCCAATAATAAAATGCATATATTAAAATTACGGAAGTACAAAATATAATACACATGACTTTAATTATAATTATGAAATGAAATGAAGTTAAAATACAAATACAACACACAAAAATGGAAAAAAATTCTTTTTAAGTACAACAATCAATTACAAATTAAAAATATGCTTACATGTATATACAAAATAAAATTGTACAAGACTATGATATGGAAATGGGAAAATACACTTAATTATTTGACAGAATCATATTCAATTTTAGATTCTTTGATTTAATAATTTTTGAACTTCATAACAGCATGCCCAAGCTAAAATATTCATCATATTTTGTACAGGAATATGGTGTCATTCTGCTTTTCTTGGTTGCATATAATGCATAACAACGTTTCGCTTATTTCCTTGCATATAATTTTTTGTCCAGTTTTAGAGTTTCTGGGATTATTTAAATCTACGCATGTTTTAAACTCATTATTATTTGAAAGACTTCGAGCCAAAAAAACCGAATCAGCTTCGCTTTAGCAGAGCTTCAAATGGTCAACAAACGTGAGAGTTTCTATTGCAAAACAGGAATTTTATTTCTGAATAGAACATAACTGAAATGGTAGATATTGTGAAAGTCAAGGTCGCCACTATTCAGTTACCGGGAGAAAAACAACTTTTTAAGGCTATCATCTGAGAGATCATACGAATTCAATGGAGAATTCAAATAATATATTTTTTGAATTGCTAACAATCTTATGTGACACTTCAAATGGAGAATCAAATTTCTGATATTCTGTTACGAATTCGATGGAGAATTCAAAACAGAATATCAGAAATGCCAATGATAACAACACATTGACTTGAATTACGCAAAAATTGACTCATGGTGGTGTGGTTATGTGTATTCAGTACCTTGTTATACTAGTATATCGAATAAAACTTTTTATTTAGATTTCATTATCTATGATGGTTTTTTTTTGAATTAAAAACAATCTTATGTGACACTTATGTGAATATTATTAAACTTTATAAGGAAGTGAATGTTAAATTGAATTTAAATTTTATATTCTTTATATTAAAAAAGGGTTCTGATATCATTGAAAACCTTGTTTAAATTCTGAGTAAAATAGAATAATAACTATTTATTGCAGGCTTCTAACCTCTGCAAGTTTGCTATATACTCTTTATTAAGTAGCTCTTTATCTTTAAAATTATGTTCCTTTTTAAAGATTTCAATAATTAAGGTATTTTTATGAGGAAAGGGGTATTCTTTTTAGCTAAGCAATTATTTATGAAGTACAAAGCAAACTGATCTGTTTTATGAAACTAACTGGCTGTAAATCTAGCTGTTGTTGTTATTGTTAGAATATCATTACATGCGTCATTTGAAAAGCAAGGTCGGGAAGGACGTTTTATTCGGGTAATTTGAAAAGTAGCTGACAATGGAGAAGAAAATCAAAAACTTCAAAGCAATGAAATCTCACTTAACCGAACCTTTGCCCTTCAAAAACAGTAAAAGAAATGGAAGCTCTACTTTACTATTAATTAAGTATAACAATATCTTTTCTTAATGGAGGTAAACTTTATTCATAATTATATAATTTTCACAAACACACATTTCCCTTCATCTTAATCTATTTAGAGTTTAATTCATTCAAATTAACACATATATATATATATATATATATATATATATATATATATATATATATAGGATTTATTGGAACGAATTTGGTTGTAAGCTTAATAATAATTTACAACAAGTAACAACGTGGGTTCATGACACACACATACACTTTAGTTTTCTTTGTAATTTATTTATCGTAGGTCTTGTTTCTATACTAATTATTTTAGTTAATTATTTCAATAATTTCTTTACATTATTGATTTATAATATAAATAGTATATTCACACACACACACACATATATATATATATATATGAACAAAGCATCAAAATTATTATTCACAAAATATCACATCACAAACAAATTCAATATATGAATCATAAAATCGTATATTAATGTCTAAAATACTATATAATAAAAGAAATGAATAAAGAAACAAAAGTAAATTAATATAATTCATATAACAATAACTCATTTAATACAGTTAATTAAAAATACGTTATTGTGCGTGAAGCATAATGCATATGCTATTTTTCGTGAGTGCTCGCACTTAACATTTAATTTTAATACTCTGTGATAGGTATCGGCCATCATACTATAAGTGCCTGACATTAACTGTTCTATACCTTTTTGGAGGGAGATGATAAATGTTGCTTTATTATTATTATACACAAGAAACCATCTCTGCACTTCAATGATAAATAATTTTTTAAACTGTAAATTGATTGAAATTTCTGACATTGCTTGGTTTTAATCTTTCGTAAAAACCCATATTTCGATTTAAGAAATGTTAGTTATATTAATGAAACAATTTCTATTCATTTAATGGAAACAAATTAAATGAATAGAAATTGTTTTCAATATCTCACATTCCACGTATAAATTACATTCCAAGAATAAGCAATTATCGGATGGTATCTGTTTTCCATTGACTCATTCAAAGAATATCAAACCTTTTATTCTCGATTAAGTAAAAGGAATCTTCGATATTCCTTTTTCATCATCTTATTAACTCTGGAATGAAGTAAGAATTGACAAATGGCTTTAGTATAATGCTCCGTACGTATAGCGCGTTTACACCCCTTGGCATTTGTTCTGAAAAGTGTCCCTCACATACAAATATGTCTCAATCATTTAGAGTTAAAATGACAAGAATTACTTAATTCTTCCTAGTATGGTTTAATAATGAAAATTTTTTCACCGAATAACCATTTATTTTTTATTTAAAAACGCAATTTTAAATATATAATTCCTACACAATATTAATTAAAAACATATTATTGATTTGAAAAAACATGCTATCTATTTTAAAATATTCATATTCCTCCTCATACTACTACTGCTCCTCCGTAAATTTCTCTAATTAAACGTATTATTTATTGCCTTCCATATCATTCATAAGGCGATTTCTCTACAATTCTAAGAAGTTTGCTATCATTACTTATAAGTCGTTTTCGCTTCTTTGTCAATTTTTCAATATCACTCTCAATTCAATTCACTCTAGTTATCACAAATATATAATTCCTCCTTTTCTGATTCTTCACAATTACACCAATATTTGATTTTCAAAATCTGATCTATTCTTATCCATCATGGTGATTGTTTAAAAACACGTTTTGTCTTTACTAAAATGTATATTTTGATCCACGTTCACACTAATGTTCATAAAACTGATATTCGAATGACAAACATAATTTGATAGTGATATGAACCTATAAACTCTAACAATATATGACGTTGATGCATATGATATTAGAATATGATAGTAAACAACATATGATATTGATCTGTGACATTTATTGAAGTAGTAAAAAAATGATTAAAATATTGCCATTTTAATACTAAAAAAATTTTATATTACTTTTTATATCATATCCAACAGTAATTTTAATTTCATGAAAAAGTGTAGATCATCATTTTATGGTGTGGCATGAAAACCCGATGACATGCTAGACTCGAGATTTTATTGCTAAAGGTTTATATAGATCAAAGAAAAAATAAAATTCCACTTACATAATCTAATACCGATACCATATTTACCTTCTTGTATACAATTATATTTCTTTAAAACTTTTATTTGAAGAATAGATTGAAATTCGCATTTGCCTTGAGTTGTTTTATAATGCCATGAGTTGTAATTGCAGTGCATTAAAAATATAGCATTTCCCCTTAAGACATTTCTCTTCTATTTCTATTTAAAAAATTTCTCTTCTAATTTTCATTTAAAAAATTTCTATTCTAATTTCCATTTAAAAATATTTCTCTTATATATATATATATATATATATATATATATATATTCGTTTCGGCTCGCCGACTTTGATATTATTATAATTTTCGCGTGATCTTCTCCACATAAATATTCTTGTTTTCACGTTACATTGACACTCATGAATAGGTGAGTACTCTTTTCATCTCGACAATTCCAACTAACATAAATTTCAACCCTAACAACAATTGTAGAATCTTAAAATTTTTATTAAAAAAAAATATAAATTTTTTTCTAACTCTTTAATTAAAGCATTTCCTAATCCTTAAAACGGTATAATATTTTTTTCAGATTGTAAGTTATTGGATTATGAAAAGCAAGTGAGTTTGCACTTCCACATACTTGAACTGAAACCAGTTGTAATTTATATAACTTTAACTAAAGAACAGATTAGCCAGGTTCATATTTTGTATTGGAAGCCTTTAGAAGGGAATACAAAACCTGAATTGAAGATGTATAGGAAAAGTAAACAAAACTAGATAGGTCAAGTATAAATTTTTAGATTTATGATCTTTAGCAGATTTTCTGTTTATAATTTTGTACTTTTTTTCATTTTCTTCCTATGTTCTGCCTTTCTAAAGAAGAACTTGGTCATTTTTTCCCGTTATAAGTTTAGTAAGGTGTTTTTAGTTTAAACTATTTTGTGAATAAGTTACGTTTACGGCTAATTCACCTAAAAATGTCATAAGAAAGCTTACTCATATAATTTAGCAAAAGTTTTAACCAGTTATAGCAAAACATTGATAAAGAAGATAAACAAATGTAACTTAATATCATTTTGAAGGAAATGTAAAGTTATAATTTGATTCTTTTAAAACATTAAACTGTACACCTCTATTATTAACAAAACCTACCGTATCAAGCCCAGCAATCCGTGTATAATCAAGCATTTAGATATTAGACATATTCTACAATGCAGTAATGATCAAGACGTTTACTATCGTAATTTTTTTGGGTGGACTCGGAAGTTTGTTGACTTTCCCATCAAGTCACAACACAAAGCTACTCGTATTTTCACCCACTGTTTAGCATAACTGACATTCTTTTCAATTCAGTATTAGCGCTTTTGTTTTCTAGAGATTTACATGTCATGTTTGCGTGATATAACAACTGTGTACATGCAGGGCACAGTGCGATAATTGTTCTTGAATTCCAGTAGGTGTTCTATTGTAAACAATATTAAAAACACACACATATATATATATATATATATATATATATATATATATATATATGTGTGTGTGTGTGTGTGTGTGTGTATGTGAAATGATTTAACTTTAATGTATATTAGTTTCTCATAATAATAATATAATTTCCTAATTTTTCCCATTCTCTCTTTTAAAAGTAAAGTGTTTATTCTTATTCCCAGAAGCCATTCATTTAAACTTAATGCAATCATGCGTTTTTAAAAATTCGCGGGATATGCAGTTCACACGGCTTCAAAACTGTAGGGAAGATCTCTCCTGAACTTTATGTCTGCATCTAAAAAACCTCGAAATCCGACATGATCTAATATAAAATCCCTTTTATAAAACACCAAACAAGAGAATATTCTCTGTCTTCTGCTCTCTTCTGACTTTTCTGTTTATCCAACGGCGGAGTTGTATCTCGCGCCGTGTGGAAATGCTCTCTTTCTCTCTCCGCTACAATAAAATAAATAATTAAACTTAAATTTGGCTTTGACTGTTTTGAAATTTATTTAAAAAGTAATATTCAAAAGGAACACATTCATTATATATATATATATATATATATATATATATATATATATATATATATATATATTGAAAATTGAAATGTATTATTTTTTCCTTTGTGCAGTGCATTTTACCAGTTCCAGAATATTCAATACAAGTAATGTCATAAGAGCCTGAATTGCATTTTTATTTTTTTGATTTTTTAGCTAAGGTAATTTATTTATCTTTAGCATCCCTCTAAAACAATATTAATGCTCTATGATTGGAGAAATTACTAATTTGAAACTAGTGGTAGTCATCGTAGTGGATTCAGGAGCGCTTAATCTAATTTTTAGATTCGGTCATTCATTGTTTATTAACCAAACTAGTATTTTACTTTTTTTGTTTAAAGCTGTTTCTAAAGCGGTTTTTTAAGCACAACTAACGGTGTCGAAATATTTCACTTTTTTCCACAGCGTCTTAGATAAAGCAAGATTCTTCTATTCCTTCTACATTTTAAGACGCGTGTGGTCGGCAACATCCCCATGGAGAGGACATTTTTATTACAGAGGGTGGCGACTTCTCTTTGAAGAAATTGGGTGATTTCTCATTAACAGCAGTTGAGTGGCCTTAAGCGAATCTTGAATGATGGGCCAATTAGTAGTTTGAATCTTAGACGTCCACCTGAAAATTGTTCACCCAATCCAATGAATGTATGTAAAGTTACAAAATAATGAAGAATAAAAAAATAACCCTTGAAAAGTTAGCGTGTTAAATGTTGAAAAATATTTTTTTCTTCGAACAAAAGGAAAAAATATTTTTTTAGTGTTTGAAAAAATGATTTTCGTATCATGATTTGAACCAGGAAATAGTCCCTATATTTATTGTTGAATTTTAGGCCAAGAAAACACAAGCATACTTACAACTTTCTTAAAAAAAAATATTGCTTATTACATTGTCAACTTCTATAGATTCATACAGTCCATCTCTGGCGCTTCCAGAAATATTACGCTTAGCGTTTACTCATGGTTGTTATTACTGATATTTTAAGGTAACCAATTTTTTTTCACAAATACAGTACCAATGGTATATCGTTATATACGATAATTAGATTTCTGAAATAGAAATTAAGCTTTCTCCAATCAATTACATTTTTAATTTAAATTAACATAAAGAGTGATGATATAAATTTTAATCCTTAACATTATAGTTTTCTGTTGAATGAATTTTTTAAGTGTAAGTCTATATTTTCTTTGCATAGCGCAGTCACTTCAAAACAATTTAAACTAAGCAAAAATTCCCTCTTCACAATAGCATTTGTGGCAAGGAAACATAGTGCATATTTAACCAGTTTTCTTAAATTTTAATGATGATATATACTTTTTCAAAGATAAATACGAAAATATTTCTAACCACTTTCTATGTAAGTTTAATTTTTCATCTTTCCGTTTCTTTAGTGTTTTATTCTTTAAATACATATTCATATTTATCTTTAAGCGTTAAATTGTCATCGATAACTATATCTTTCAATTCAGTCAATACAAATTCGACTGTGAGAGAGACTTCATCCTATTTAACTTTGTTTTTTAAAACAGTACAATTAAAACAATATAGTTCAGTGAAGTTGAACGATAGTTTCTCAATGCATTTATAAGAAATTTTGTTAACAATTTTAACTTTTTGAAATGTATCCTTAATCTAAGATTTAGAACGCCATATACAATTCTGTATTGAAAAAAAAAAGGAATTTTATCATATTTAATTTTTGGTTAGTTGAATAAAATAATATTGCCTGGTTGTGGAGAAAACAGATCATAAGCTGTGATACATCATTTTGAAAGAAGGTTTTCGCGCGCTTATTTGTAGGTATTTTCCTAAATTTAAATAATATGACTGATGCATATCATATAATTACCAAATGTGTTCAATCGATGATAAAGAAGTTAGAATTTAAAAGCATAATGTTAATTATACTTATTTTTAATATTCTCTGAATGTATCAAATTATTACTTTATTATGTTGACGTTTTTGTTTCAATATTAGGTATAATATAACGAATAAAGTTCGAAATGAAATTTATAGTAAATATTTTAAAAACTCTTATAGTTATACTCATATTTTCTTGCAAACCGAAGTCTTAGAGTCTCAGCTTTGCTTCCATGGAAAATTTTCTCGTATTCACCTAATTTTTCATCATGTCTTGCTCATAACATGCAGAGCTTTCAACCGGATTGTACAAGACTTAAGGTATATATGAAGATTTGCTAGTGGAATAGTATTAAAATTTGAACTTAATATTTTTAATATTCATAGAATTGTAGGTATTCATGGTAAATAATTTTTAATTGGGTATGCGCGAGACATAAATATTTTATTTTTTTAATTCAAAAGGATATCTTCAGGGCAGCTTGTATAAAATTCTTAGTTTAGGTTCAGATTGCGAAAAATGTCCGTATTTTAATTACCTATATTTCATAAATTATTTAACAGAAAATAAATTTTGAGAGATTTTACACAAATGGTTATTTTTTAAATTTGAATCTTCGAATAATTAGTTACCAAAAGTATTTATACAAATGTACATTTGAATCTTACTCATACAAACAAATATAAATATGTGAAATATAAAAGTGTTACTAATAATTCGAAACAATCAAGTTTGAAAAATGTAAAATTTGAGAGAAAAACCTCATTCTTCTTCTCTTAGAAGGAAACTTTAGTTCAACCATTTAAAAATCGGATGTATTTCGGAACTTAACATTGCAAAACTAGGGTTCGTTTGTGAGCTGTCCTGAATACCTGGCTTAGAAATTATGAAAAAAAAAACTAATACATTTCTAACGCTTTTTTTTTGTTATCAATGCATAAGAATTTTTTCCTAGTAATGTAATACAGAAGTTTAAAAATTATTAATTTGTGATAGTTGAAAAGCATAAAACGTTTCTGATTTTGATGCGTTCAGTTTTTTTTAAAGTTTTTATTCATTTTTGACTCTTATTATGAAATCATTATTATTTTAAATACAAATGAAACAATAGAATATTTTTCTTGTTTTCATATATTCTTTGAATTTAAACATAGATATATATTTAGCAATATTTTTAGAGATTTATAGATATGTTATAGAAACTTAATTTTTGTTGATAATTTTTATTTGAGGGAAAAGAATGTGAGTTTTTATCAAGCAAAAAAAAAAAAAAAAAACACAGAAAACGTAATTAATTTGTCCGACTAGTTAAATTGCAGGTTTCCCTCTCCATCCAAATTTGTTAAAGCTTCAAATCAATATTAATTAAAGAATGAGAATAAAATATATTTAATTTATGTGCTAGTACTTCAAAGCGACTTTTAGATTGATTTAAATAAAATGGTTATATCACGAAAGCTAGGTCAAATAATGTATTTAATTCAAACCCAATAACATCTAAAACCAAGCTGACATACAGACACTTGCACTTGTAGATGGGGGCTAAAGAAACTCTTACCTTCCCCTTTTTGAATGAATATCTCAATGGAAAATACCTTATACTTAAGGGTAAGAAGGGATTCTCTAACGAGCCATAAAACTTCCTGTCAACGTTCATTGTATGTACGCAACTCTCCCCAATTATCTTTCAAGATGTTGAACTTTTAAAAGGGAGGTGGAGAAAGGAATTTTGAAAAAACACGTATCAAACGATCTTGAAGTAATCCTGTGATGGCGAAAAAAATGTCTTCATCGCTTTCGGCGAGTTCACAGCCACATGGAATAACATGTCTGGAACACTTTTGAAGTATCTGGAACAGGACGGAAAAACCCGTGCATTTCTCTCAGTAGGTTGATAACGTATTTAGAAGCAAGTGAAAGTCTATTGATTATGAGCCTCATCATTTTAAGCCGCTATGAAGTAACGTGACAAACATTAATTAGGCAGCTCAACCTACAAACTTACGCACCACGGAAAGGTGAGTATATGAAGCCATGATAAATTTACATTACATAAAATGCCTCTATACGGCGGGTCCTAAATGACTTCAATAGATGGAAACAATGCCGAAGTAAGTTCGTGAACATGATTACTAGACTATCGCGTCATAATTAAACAATGTAAAAAGTCATTTGAGAGTTTCATACAATATGTGCAGATGCATAGTGAATGAAATATTTCTTCAGAAATTTCTAATTTCATTACATACTTGGAATAAATTAAACGTATATGATTAACTGAACTTCAAAAGTAAAAATAAAAAAGTACCGTGTTTTTCGTATCGTAAGAATTAAAGTTTTGTCTTAAAAAATGTAAATTATGATTAGAACGCGTCGTATAAGCTCCGAACGTAATATGAATTTATGTAACTTTATTCTATATAATAGTTATATAACAGAAATTCAGTTTTTAGCTAAACTTTTTTTTTAAATAGTTCTAAAAATAATAATACGTTTCATTCCTCGAATAACTTTATTCGATTTAGTTCTTGAAATCTTCACAACTCTTATCATTTTATCTGTAGTAGAGAAAATAGTTAAGTTAATACACCATATAAATTATTATTTTTCTAAATATCATCCAATCAAATCATAATTCTGTCTTACAATCCGTAATGTAGAGTATTAAATTCAGCAAGGCGCACATGGGGTTTTCGATAAATCACGCTCGGGAAGTTACCACTACCATAAGATAGCTACCACTCCCAAAAAGAAGAATGGTTAACCTCGTTAGTACCTGCTTCCAGTACACTGGGAAGGTCCAACATGCACCAAGTGAAATTGCAATATTTTCCTATTTTGTAGAGCTATTTGGAGGGTATTGTCAACGCGCGAATGCTCTCTTGTTAGTATTTCTTATTGTGAATTCATTGGGTTTCATATCGTTTTAGTTTAATATTCTCCCCTTTGTCGTATGATCAAATAAGACTTCAGAAATGGTTTGAGGATGTTTCGTCGTATCAAGATTTCTTTGATAAGGAAATAAGGGATTCAGCTAATAAAATCATTACTATCATTCTGAATCAAAGAGAAAAAATGAAACTTAGCAGCCAAGATAGCTTTCTATCTGACAAAACAAAGTAAGCAATTGTTAGAAAGAAGTCTTTCGAGTTCAGAGATACAAAATAAAATAAAAAAAAAAAACTGTAAACAATAAATTTTTTCTGATTGATGTATTTTCAAAATTTTCCAATTAGATATAATTAATAATCTAAACATTAAATATTATACAAGATATAAATTGTCCCTATAGAAATTTGATTATGTCCTATATGGATTTACGAAAGAAATGTCAGTGATTATAAATTATTTGGTATTAATTTTGGTATAATTTGTCACTCTAAATTTGCATATAAATTTATATAACGAGGTTATAACTATTCTCAATTACAGTATTTTTTAAATTATTAAAAAATAATTTCGTAACTATATCATTTAATATACTTCAGATGTAAATACATCCCGCGTGCCTTCTTGTGTTACAGTTCGTAGCACATGTCTATCTAGGTTAAAGTCTATCTTCAAGGAAACATTTATCTTACTGACACATGTGAGTCATTTAAATAAAAACACATCATAAGCAGCATCTATGTTTAGATGGAAATGTAGTAAGATGAAAAATGATACTTTTTACAGTTCATTTTCATCAATCTCTTCTAGAATCTGAATTGCAAACGCGTCACAAACTTTGAGCAAAAAGACACGATTTTTCAGCGAATGATCACTGTATATAATTTTATTTCATTCTTCTCAAATATATCTTTGTTCATCTAAACAACGTAACCTTTCCTTATTACGTAAACTCTAAATTACTTTACAAATTGTCATTCCATTGTTCTTCGTGCAATTAAACATTGACCTTTGAAAAGAAAAAAAAATGTCAGTTTATTCTAGAATTCTTCTGTTTTTTCTTCAATAATTTAAATGTGAACTTACCAGACGTCGAAAACATTTGTTATTCTTAAGATGCAAAATTTTCCTTTGCGCTTTAGGCGTTAACGCGTCGCTGTAATGTATTTGCAAATTGATGAGTCGACGTGTTTATCGATACACTTCGAAGAACGCGAGCAAAAAGAACATTTAAAGAAAAAGGAATACACAATTTTGAATAGACATGGATCCAAAAACTTTAAATAATCGGCCTTGGGGCATTTATTGAAAGCGATAGAACTCGAAACACTTTTGAAAATATTTGTTGGGGATGCCACTTTTTTGTTTCAGTAAAAAGAGGAATAAATTGTACGAAATTTATGTTACATATATGATTTCCCATATGATTTTATTTAAATCTTATGAGTTTCTTTCTTGCAAATTTTGTACCTGTTCGCTATATTATATATGAATACCTAAGAATAAATTCATTCAAACGGCTGTTTTTTGTTTCTGTTGAAATAAATCTCGTCGAAATATCTTCGAAAATATTTTGATTTTTTTTAATATGTACTTTTATTGTACATTTTTCGTTAAAGTAACGCATTTAAATATAAAATTTTGATATTTTAACTTTTCACTGGTGGCACTTTCCTTACTGAATAAAGTTATTACAATCAATTAGCCATTTAAAAATTTTATGTAATTTGAAGTACTTCATTTAAGACTCATGCACTTATTTGATTATTATGCTCTCATTAAGACTTTATTCTCTTATTTGAGAAGTTTCAATATTTTAATCCGTTCTCGGAAGCTTGCATACGCAATAGAGCAATAGAGTAAAAATATAAGCAAATAAGAAGCAAAATATGATTGAAAATGTGAGTAATTCAGAAAAAAAAAATAGAACAAGGCAATTTTTTACAATACTAATATAATTCTATAAGATGTAGTTAATTTGTATGTTTATAACCTTGACGCTATGCTAACGAAGAAAAAAAAACATTTGAATACATGCCATCACCCAAACATTGGGTTTCATGCTTGATCATTCAAAATTTATAAACGTACATCATTGAAAAATATTGATTTTAAATGTTTTTTCTGAATAATCATCAAACTGTTTTACATTTGATATATATTTTAAGTGGATAATTTTGTGTATATGTATTTTTAATTTGTACAATAATTTTAAAAAAAACAACAGGCTTCTTTTAGCTTGATTTTTCCAAAAGAAATAGAGGAAAATCTTTAAATTTGACCAAAAAGAAATTAATAATTTTCTGAAACTTAAATGTTTCAACCGAAATCAATAAAGGAAAACAATATAACAGACTCTCATTTAGTAGCCGAAAGGTTTAGAGACAATTTGTTCTTCTGGTCTCAATCGCGTGTGATTCCTTAAAAAATAAATGTATTGTTACGAACATGAAATGGTGTATCCCTGAGGCGGTCCTCTTGTGATTGAAGAGAAACATTTACAAAGACATCAGTCAAAGAGAGAAGTTTGAACAATGATCATTTAGTCTTGGTGACAAATTTGGCACTGTAGAGAATTTGGCTAGATATGGAAAGATCCCAAATGTGCTGGAACCTGAGCAAAATATTGATCGGAAAGAAAGTTATGAATATTTCGTAAATTTTCCGTGTGGCGTCATGCCTGCGCGGGACAGGTATAAATATGCCGAGAATCTGAAGGATTGGATATATACGTCTGTCTGGGGAGTCTGCTTTGGAAACCAATCGGGGAATCGATTGGATGCGGCTGAGCGGATCTGCCGAGGATAACGTGGCAGAGTGAACATGCTTGAGATTTGGTCCTGGTCTATTGGGATTGTTGGAGTCTGTCCTTGTAGTCTCGGTTCCAGATGTCGATAGGGAAAATCTACTGAAAGCTGTCAGCACTACCAATGAAACATTCCAGGTTAATTCGCGGATAAGCAGCCTGTATCTGTCAAGAATTGTCAGAACCTGACCTGGAATTGCCGAGTATTACTGCGGAGATAGTCCGTAACGAAAACTAGTAAGCTGGTGAGATGAAGGTTGCTATTATAATTGTAACTGTGCTTAAAAGTGTGTTTTGTTCCTGCATCTGTAACACTTAATTGTGCAAGTGCAGTGTATCTGTTTATACTGTTACTGTTCAAGCTGTGTTACTTGTAAGTTGTCCTGTAAATTTATGAATAAAGTGTCATTTGTCGTTATACTCCGAGTTGAACTTGTTTTCACTCCCACACACTCAAAAATATTTCCGTAATGGTATTGTTGCAATGTACTAGCCAATTCTATTTTTCTGAACAACAATAATTCGTACTTGAATTTGAACCTAAATTCTAAGATGTTTGAAGTAATAGAAAGTGGGATGAAATGGAGAACTCATCTTTTCCTTAGAATTTTCTGTTACCTGACAGCTTACATATGGTATAGGATCGGTCGGTTTCCCCTGGAGTACGACACTGCATGTCCGTCTCGATTTTTGCCTTATTGTCCTTGAACAATTCCTAAGCGTTACATTGAGCATGTGATAATTAATTTCTTCATCATTTTTGTTCTTTAGAAGAGAGGTGCAACTTTGATATTGTTTATTTTATACTTTGATAAAGTTTAACCTAAATTTGTTAGTTATTGTAAAGACAAGTATATTTTTGTTTTGTTTCATATTATTTGTAAGATATATAGTAGTGTTAAGGTGATGTTTAAATACTTTTAAGCTTTTCAATGATTTTATGGTTTTTCCCTTATAAAATGTTATTTCTTCGTGTTAAAGTTTTAAACTGTAAGGAATTTAATTTTGTGAGCGAGTAACGCCTTCCTGGTATTATTTGTTTTATTTCTGAAGGGGAAAGGAATTTAATAGGATCTGTAAATTATGGTTTAATACCAGGTGTCAGAGATCCACACAACAATACTGGAAGAAAATGAAACCGAAAGGAAAAGGTCGGTCAAGATACCAGAAACCTGGAAGCACCATAAGAGAAGAAGGGCAAAAAAAGGTTGATTACAGAGAATTCCTCATTTCAAAAGAACACTTAAGCCCGGCTTCCCTTGATCTGCAATAAAGATGGTAGTGAATTACGATGTATTATGACCACCTCACGTCTGATATTTTAACTATGGATTGACAGTTTTATCGCACCAATTACAGTGACTGCGCCCATGATGCCAGGTATTGACCCAGATGTTTAAGATGAAATGCTTTGCGAATTATACGAAATACTCACTCTCCAAATCTGAAATAATTAACATGATTTCTCCACACAATTTTGTTTGTAGAAATTTAAAATTGATGGTAAATTAAAAATTAAATGTAGTTTGGATGCACTTTGTGTTAGAGATTTTGAAACAATATTTTTTCTTCAAATATATAACAACTTTAGCTCTCATATATTCAATCACTGCTTTGTCTTCATTTGCTGCATCTTGAATAGTACAAACACCGTTCTCGATGCAGTGACTAAGTTGTGGATACCCGGTTCTACTTCACTATTATCAAATTAGAAATTCAGGTAATATGTCTTCAAATATTTAAGAATGTGAAATTGTGCTCATTGTTCTTGAAATTTTGATGAACTGTTAATAATTTGTTTACCGCGGGGCCCAGGATGTTGTTAGTTATTTTCGATCCTACAACTAATGAAAAGATTAGGAGAGTAGTGAAAATTATATCATGCTACTGACTAAAGTGGTATCCCCGACGAAATAGGAAAGTGAAATACATATGTCATATATATTTTGAATCACATGCTTCTAACATAGATGAGTCACTTATGTTGACTAGCGTAAGGATCCCATTACTTAGAATAAGATTTTGTATGATAATTTTGAGACAGTAAATTTCCGAATTTAAATATATCTGTATATAAACAAAGTGTCTTTTTTTAAATCTATTCGAAATTCCTATATAAACTGAAATGAAAAAAAAAAAATGTAGTGTTCGAATTTATCACTCGAAATGAGAGTTTGAATATTAAAATAAGGTTCCCATTCTATTGGCATTTTTATTTGGGCTATTTATACGGTATTCTACTTTTATTGGTATTGCAAGTTTAGGTAATTTTCCGTTAGTAGCGTGCACATTTCTCCAACATCAGAGTTTCCATTTAGGTGATCATTCAATAAACCAGTAAAAAATAAACTATCTCATTTTCATAGAAAGAATAAGAATTTTATTTTGTGAAATTTCACTATAAACATGAAAGAATAAAAAGAAATAGAGATAAAATGTGTTTCAATTGGCGATTTATAACTTGTGATTAATATAACAGAAAATACAATTTGCTAAACGGGAAAGTACCAACAATTTTTGCTAACTAGCGCATACGTATGAAAATCGATTCCCAGCAATTTAGATTAGAATGTATTCCAAAAATTATTGGGTAATGCATGGAAATATACTATAATATAAGGTTTTGACATCTTAGAAGGAATTTGAATATATCTTCAAGGTGATTGCATAATTGTGGGTACGAGTATTTTTACTCTTGTTCTGATTCTAGGAAATTTCTAATTAACACTACGATTTATTTTTTCGGCTTAATGTCTTTTATTATCGATTACTATTTATTTCTATTATCTTAATAGGATATTAAGAATACTAGGACACTCGCATTAATATTTTGTTTTTAATTACTTCAATAAATATTATTTGTGCTTAAAATTTTATTATAGATATAAGGTCGCTTCAATGGAATGCAAATACAATTACTTTAGTCTACCGTTTATAAGCCATTTTGATTTCGTAAGCGCTATGTGAGCCTCAGGGAATTCCTATTTCTCTCCTCAAATCTAGACTATTTTACCTATTTTAATGCACTAAAATGCGACCGAAAAAACAGAAAAGGAAAGAATATTTCTGCAGAATTATATTTTACCTCCGAGTCTTAAAAACATTCTTACTTTTATTTCAATGATTTCTTCGAGAATTTTGAGGTCATTCAGAAATATTTTAAAATATTTTGACAAATCTCAGAAAAACTTTTATTACATAGAAACCTTCAATATTTTTGCTCTTTTAAATTTACATTGTTCCATTTAAAAATTGGTAAAATAATCTCGAACTGAGGAGGAAAATAAAAAAATCATAGGAACCCTTCCATAGGATTTTATTTTGTTCAAGAAATCAAAATGTCTAATAGATGGGGACCTAAAAGAAAAATATTGATGTTTTTTTCTACGCATTAATGACTAATACAGAAATTTAAGAACTGCAAGAGAAAGTTCACCTGACCTTTTTATTACTTTTTCTAATATAATATTATTTCAACAATGTATTTTATAGTAGAATCCGAAAAAGAAGAAAGGATCAATTTTGTTAAATTAATGATTAAAGAATTTTTTAAATTATTGGTTGGTTGTATGGAATTTCTGACAATTGTACTTACCTCAAGGTGAATAGTTAATTTTTTAACAGTTTAAAAAAAATTAAAATTCAAACTCAGGATAAAGAATAAAATGTAGGTTAATAAAATTATATGATTGTTGTGTAAGTAATTTCATGTAAAAAGTCAAATAAATTTGTTTTTGTATTTTCTCCAACCAAGTCAATTAAAGAGAATGAGTAGAAATTAAAATGCTTAAAACAGATTTAAAAGCAGAACATTCAGTCAAGACGTGTCTCACTTTTATAAGACACACACAAGAATTACACATAGGGGGATCCTGCCCCAGAAAGAGCTGCTTATGTGTACGTCTGGTATGTCCAATACGTGTACCAGTTAAAATCACATCATGTCTTCTGCATGAAATCGATTTCCAAACAGAAATGATGGATTTCACTTGAAGTAATTTATTATGTAATTCCGAATTTCATAGATCCTGTCAGTGGTCATGAATAGCTGATTTTATGTATTAAATAATGTCGTAATGTAGAAGGGCTGGAGACTTTATCAGATTTAGCAAAAATATCAACTGTTACATTGCCCTTGATGCAAATACTAATTCTATTTTTTCAGACTTTACGTTACATATTATTTTCAGAGTAGCAGTAATCAATGAATGTGAAGAATAATTTTGGTGATTTAGAGATTCTAATGCACTCATGAAATCAGTGAAGGGAATAAAATTTTCAATGGGATGAACTCTTAAGCATTTGCAAGTGCTCTATTAATGGAGGATATCTTAGCAGTAAAAATCAAAAATTAAGGATGAAGTCAGAGCTGCATGATGTATGTGATAAAACCTTTAAAAAATTCATTGCGTTTTTGCAACTTTACGAAGATGCAAGTTATAATTGCAAAACATTAGATTTTTGTCAAAGACGAATTCTAAAAATTTTATTCTGTATACCATATTTATTAAAACACTGCTATAGTAATTTTTGGACCGTGAAGTATATATATAGTAACAAATGGTTTCAGTATTTAAGTGTTTATATACCTAATGTGCCAGCCTTCCTTACCATCTTTTGTTGCCGTGGTTGCTTAGTGGGTATTATCTCGAGCTCATAGCTGGCGTCGTTTCCTTCGATTATGTGGGTTCAAATCCTGATGCCATAAAAGACGCAACGTGTAGATGGTCAGATGAATGTTATTTCTGTCCAGGATCCACATCTTCCCTTTGAAATGGAGTGGAAGTTAGGAGAGGGAGGACGACACCTAAGTGTGCCAGATTAAGTGTCGCCCTCGTCACTTGACCGAGGCTCAAATTTTCATGTTTCATTGTGAACTGTCCTTGTGTTGTTTCTATGTGCGCCGTCAATATTCATTCAATCACTGACATTTGAAAAACAGTTTTTCTACTACTTACTCTACGAATCAAGTAATTGTACGAACAATCAAATGTGTTTATTTTTATTAATAATTAATTACATTATTGTGCAAAATAAAAGAAAAATCTTTTTTTTTTTTTTTTTGCCTTTGCTAGCATACCAGCTCTTTTTATAACAAATTTTCCTTTTATGAATCCAAACAAAGGCATTATTAAAGCAGTTGCATTTTAATGAACACTAATAACATAGGCTTTCATTTAGGGGGAATTTTTAAAGAATGGAACCAAAAAAAATATTCTCCAATGATGGTCAATATATCTCAAAACTATAATTTTTGTACAAACTCCTCCTTCTGTTTTTCTTTCCTTCTCTTAACACGGGAGTGACCAAACTCTCTCCAAGTAAATGGTTCTTCTTTGATATTTCTTTATTTAATTATTCACTTTGTTTTGGCGGAACAACAAAATCGACTTTCAGTACCGTTAATAATTCAGCTTGTTTATTTTTAGACGTATTTCTTCTTACTGTAATTATCGATATGTCTATCAAGAATTCCTTCTTTCATATATGGTTTATGTTGATGTAATATAAGCTGTTTGTTCTTTTGTATGAAATTTCTTCTTTTATAAAAAGAAAAAACTCCAAAGAAATACGAGATGGAATACCATGAGTGACTCATAATCATTTTAAATCTCGAATCTTATAGAAAAACATAGTATTTGATTATTTTACAGATATGATTTTGTCTTAAAAAATAAAGTGAAATATCAGAAGGCGAAGCATCAGCTTAGATGCTGATTCTAGTAATGATTACTCGGTCTTATGACAACAAACGCTTTTAGGTGGTTTTAGACGAGAATTCTGTTTTTCTCAGATAAAAATTATTTTAAATTACCAGAATTATTGTCATAAGAATAAAAATAAGTTTAAATAATCTGAATGTTATGGCAATAAATAATGTTGTTTATTTAAGACAATTCTGTTTTTGTCAAAAAGAAATTTTTATGAAACAACTGAACTATGTTGCACTCAAGATCGATCGGTAATTCAGGCACTGTGTTTTATGGTTATTAAGTCTTATGGAAACACATACTGTTTAATATTTTTTATGACAAGTCTAGTTATTATAAGCAATAACTTTATAATTGTAAGACATGAGAAGGATTGTTATGAGACTCAGTATAAGTTTAGGTGCAGAAGTAAAGAGAAAATACAGAATAAATGATTTTAGTTTCTAGTAATGCTTTGCTATTTTATTATAATTTGAAATCATTTTGACCTAGATATTACAACGACTTTGAATATTTTAGTTAATATCCAGTTTCTAGTATTGATATCATTTTGTCTTCCTACTAATATAGTCTTTAATTTCCAAGTCATATGATATAAAAATTTGAAACAGCATTTAACATACATTTTTGTATTATGTGTTTCTATGAACTATGTAATATGAATTAAATCTAAACGCTTCTATAAATAAAAAGAAAAATATGAAGGATGAAATTTTTATAAAAATACAATGAAAAAATATAGTAATACAAAAATAATAGTAAAAAAAAAAATTTGATGGAAGAAAGAAAACTTGGAATTATTTTTTTACACACATTTTCTTTGAATTAACTTCTAATCCTACTTTTCTATTTATTTAAATGGAGAACTTCACCTTGTGAAAGAGGGGTAATATATGTAAACTAGCATTATTATGCAAGTTGTGTAATGTTAAAAAAATTAGGAAATAAAAATAATGTATGAAACAGAAAAAATATTAGATATATGATGAGATATATGAGTTAGGAAAATTGACAGAAACACTGTTTTGGGGCAAGCATCCATGAGCTTATACCTAATTCGGATTTTGTTACTAAAAGTCTACTGTACTTTATTCTTTTAAATCAAACCTTCGCTTGATTACTAAGATAAACAGAATTCTCCACTATAATACATGATTTAAAGATGTAGTTAAGCAAACGTTTACATTATTGAATTATTTTTTATAGCTCATTCTAAAACAGAATAAATAGTTAATTTTTGTTGACTGATTATTTACTACGTCACGATACAAACATGTACAGAAAAAAAGGGTAAAACACACAAATGAAATATAAATATGTAATTTAAATATTTATACATATGTAGTTAAATATACACTCTAATATATTTAGATTAAATGTGATACCGTCAGACCCCATTAACTCATGTTGGTCGAGTTTTATGTCTACCAAACCCCCAATGAAGTGAGCCGTGAGTTACAATATTAATATTAATTAAGCGATAATACAATGTCCAACATCGATAAGAATGTTTTGCGTTTTGTTGATACTCTTTAGATATTTTTAAATATGATAAAAATCACTTATACAAGAAATTTTCATAACTCAACTATAAATGGCTAACGTACAGCTAAACTTAATGAACATGAAATCATGAAAATAAAATTTTAGAAAAAAGTTCTGAACTTTATCATTTCACTGTCCACGAAAAAAAGAGAAGTTCTCATCCAATACAAACATACAAATTCAAAAAGTATGAATCAATAGTATTAAAATGGTAGACTTTCTCTTAGTTCCAACCTTTCGAAGGATGCGTTTAAAAGATATCCTTTTGTTTACATCTAATTAATTGGAATCTTAACTTTTCTCAGTTAAAACGAAAATAACTGCTTACACATTACAATCAGAGAGCCTACTGGCTCTAGTTCCGTAACATTCATACTCTACATGTGTTGTTATTTGTTTGATTTTGGGTGCACCAGCACCATTTGACATTAGTTTCTCGTGTTTATTTCATTCACAATATAAGTTTGCAATTGCAAATTGAAAATCATGATATGGATATGTTATTTGGAAATCATGATATGGATATATTAAATTTCTGTTTGCTTCATATCCGATGAAATATGAAACAGACAGACATTTTATTTATGTTGTTGCAGTTATATGGTTCTTTAATTAGTAGTGTTTCAGCCATGTTTGAGTGATATTAACGACTAATTATTTAACTTAATTCTTGCATCTTTCAAAATCATTTTCATATTCAGTGTTCAGTGTTTATACTAGTTTATTGGACATAAATACAATTTATTGCATTTTTGTACTGATTAAATATAGCCAGCTACAGTTCCAGCTTATCATTTCAAAATATCTTAAGAAATAACACCATACTCTCTCACCTTCCAAGAGGGGTCATATGCTCTCCAAGGCGGTTCAATTGAAACTATCACTACCATAAAGTGGTAGCGTCAACTAGCTCGGCTATCAATAAATGATCTAAACATAAGAGGGCAACTATTTTTTCAACTTTCGATTTACCATAAAAAGACAAGAATGCAGAGTACAATAAATACGATACCAAAAGTTATGTACAAACATAGTTACATTTTAACATAATCACCTTTATGATTAAAGGACTTATTATATCGATGACGGAGAGAACTTTACATTGTCATCTGTGATAAAGATTGTAGCCAGTTATGTGATATATTGTTGCCTTTTATTTAAGTCTGACAATAGACGGCTACATTAATATTTTAATGGAACCCTTACATAAGCTCAGCCACTAAGACACCTTTCAGGATCCAAAAACCCGTAGCCATAACATATCTGCTGTTGGAGATTTATTTGAACAGACTCTTCTTACCGCCTTCATCGTGAATGTTTGTTCAGAATGAAGCAGGTAAGCTACACTACTTACTCACAACATCATCTCTCATAAAGTATGTGTGTGGAATAAGATATTTACTGAATAGACTTTATTTATACTAATTTTAAGCATTTAATTAAATAGGTTTAAGACAGCTAGAATAGTACATACATTAAGATAGCATAAAACTTTTAAAAAATACAGGTATATAAAATAAAATTAGTCTGCCGTATTCTATCTGTATTGAAATGTCTCTCGCGCTCATCATGTTTCGCGTCGGTCGGTCGCTGCTTTCCTTTTTTCCTTTTTCACGTGATGGTTTTACTCTCTTCACTTCTGCTTCCTGTGTGGGATCCGTTGTTAATTATTAGGGTGAAAGAATAGCCACATGAACACTGGGATTATTGTTCTGTAAGTTTCGATGGCATCATATCCTTCTGCTTGAAGAAAGTGCTTAACACTAAATAACTAGCATTTGATGGGGGGATTGATTGCCCCCTCTACATTTTCATACGTATCACTCAACTAAAAATCGTAAGACGGTGTCGGTAATAGCAGAGATTATAGTCAGAGAGGTGCGTGGTCACCCTTTGAGCATCCCCGCCTCTTACCATTTGTCTGGTTGCAGCAGCTTGATCGAAGGTTGAAAAATACGACCCGCTTAAACTCTCCATAAATGTCTACAGTTAACAGGAAGTCCTAATGTCATCTACAAAGAAATTCATTTGAATTTTATAAAAAGGGAGCCATGGAAAAACCGTGATTTACGTAGCAAATTAATTGAAGAACTATATTAATGCATTAGATTTAGATGATAAAAAATTGGTTTTAAATGATGACAATCATCTTAGAACAACATAAAGTTCAAGATATGGTTAGAACAACTGTTACTAGAAAGTGGGAATTTTGAGCTAGATCTCTTTTTCCTGATTCATACCAAAAGACACAGATGGATTTTAAGACCCAAACACATTTAAAATCAATTAAAAAACTCTGTTTGATAAGGGTGTTTATTTTTAGTGAAATAAAAAATTTAATTTGTCAACTCACTCGTAACTTAAATTGTAATAGTTTGTTTGTTTAGTTCCACCATACGAAGAGGTAAAGAATGAAAAGCAACATATCCATTAGAAGGAGTTTTTGAAGGTGAAGTTAATGCTCATTTGCAATTAAATTAATATGTCCATTAATGCTTTGAAATTTGGCTTATATGCAATGCTCACCCAATATTAAATTTTATTACATCAACTATTTCTGTCTATCTGAAAAATGTGAATATTAAAATTCATGACACTATTCTATTTATTATAGTCATGTTATTGATTGTTTCTGAATTGTATTCCTTTCCGATAGACAACGTTTTAGTTTTTGTTACTGAACCCCGAAATAGAAATGTTGATAAAACCGTAGGATTTCTGGTATTCATAAATCATACTTTTTTGCAATTTTTCCCTTTTTCCCTTCACGCGGAGGAATAAAAATACAAAAACTGATCCGCCTGAAAATCGAGATTTCACACCAAATTCATCCAAAGCTTTTCCACGTAGAAAAACAGCGAACCTAAGTAAAAAAGAAGCAAGAGTGATTCTAGTTCGCTTTCTATTTTCGACTTCAATTTGGAAAGCTAACGTTTTAAAGCTTTAAATTTTCCATTATTTTTTTAAAAAATTAGATGAGGATTATAGAGAAGCTTGATTATACTAATGAAAACAACTGTTCGTTGATATTTTTTTTTGATTCTCGTCTATTTAAAATAATAGTTATTTCTAACAATAAAAAGCAATTTTGTAGTATAAAAAAAGAAGATTTAGTGTTACGCAAATTCTATGATGGAAAAAATAGAGTAATTTTAATGAAAATGTATGTGAGAATAGTATAATAAAATATTCCAAAAAGCCCGAGAAATAATATAGAGACTTTACCAAAGCCATACCATTTACTAAAATAAGAAATTATTTCAGTCCCTACCTTTTCTTAACGGAGAGAATACCACCTTTACGGGATAGTGAATACTTCTTCTAATATGGCGAAGAACTAAATAAAACTTTAGAGCACTGTTCACCGTTGGTACAGAGTATTACTAAAACTCATAAAAATACAAAAACAATAGAGAACAAAGAAATACCGACAATCATTTGCACAAATATGTTCATAAAACAAAAAATTCTTAAAAATAGGGAAAATAGTTTTTGATGTTCTATATCCCATAAAACCTAACAATGAATCACAGTTTAACACTAGAATTACATAGACGGATGATGTGTGACACGAGATGTGGGTTTTTGCTCTTTTCAAGTTGTATTTTAAAATTAAGCTCTCTAATTTTCTGATTTTTCCTAAATAGTCAGTATAAGGTCCTAAAACGAATTTAGTTGAATTCCAAGTTTTACATTTTTTATTTATATGTTTGTATGTCTAGAACTATCATGTGGGTCATAGCTAACCCCCAACAAGATAGTTACCTTTTCTTTTTTCTCAAACAGGATTTCAACTCTACATTTTTCAATTATAAAAGTATTATTTAAGGAGATTTATCGTACTTTTGCAAAGGGATGAAAATTAGAATAGGGTGTGTCTACACATCTGGGATGTAACTTTTAGGCAGATGTGTGAACTTTTGTAATTAGAACTATTGAATCTATGTATGGGATTGTTGTAGAATGTTCTTATCTCTGTTGTACTCTAGAAATTTAGTAAAAAGAATATTTTTCCAGTTGTAAATTGAGCGGATAGTAAACAAATTAGTAACATTTCAGTTTTGCACCCATTTAGTGATCGCACCCAGCAGAAGAGATCTTTCGAGAGAAGAAACTTTGAAATTGCTAAATAAACATTCAGAAAACAATTCTTGCAACTAAAATGCATCTAATGATGATGATGAGGAAACTTTTGTTAAAAACGATGAAAGTACTATTGTGAAAATTGCTCATATAATTTTATCGGCTGTATCCAGTTCAAATAACAGTGAGCTACATAAAAAGATTCCAATAAATGAAGCTCAGAAATTCATACAGCAACAGAGAATTCTATAAGTGTTAAAAAAATAAAAATAATAATGGTTTGCAATCACCCCTTCAAAGAGATTTGGAAGAAGCGAAATGTGGAGCTATGTGGAAAATTTAACTGCAGTGTTCCGTTTCTTTTTGTCGACGACCTATTCAAAATATTCGAAATGAAAATATGGAACGTACACCATATTCCAAAAGAAATATTCTAATGGCAGTCCTATAACTTACTCGAGAGTTTTCAAATACTATAAACTATTGAATATATCATAAAGAAATGTAAAGAAGTTAAAGCAGGATCAAATATAAATAAGGAAACTTAGAGCAGTTCTGTCTATGAACTGGATTTCTTTATTTCAATATTGCATATTCAAGGAAGTTTAACTGCAAAACGGGATTCCATTACCAGCCTTTGGTCAAAAACCTTGGGCCGCAATTTTTTCCCTTCAATAATGAGCCAGAATAGAGTTTTAGAAATCATGTGATATATGCGTTTCGACCATAAAACATCATGACCATATAGATTGAAAGATGATAAATTTGCATTAACATCAATTGTATGGAATACATTCATAGAAAATTGTATCATGTGTTACAAACCAGGAGAAAACATGACTGCAGAGGAACTGCTCTTTCCATCAAAGCTATGTTGTAGATTCTTGCAATACATGCCAAACAAACCTAGTAAATTTGGCAACAAGGTTTAGATGGCTGTAGATGTGAGCTCAAAATACATAATTAATCCATTTCCATATTTAGGAAAAGATTATTCCGAATCAAAGGATTTGAATGTAGGTGAAAATGATACTCTCTTAGGTTAGTACGTCTTCATCTCAAAAAAAGGACAAAATATAAAAAGTGACAATTTTTTTTTTACATCTCTAAAACATCTAGAAAGGTAAAAAAATGGTTTGATCTAAGTCAGAACAATCAATAGAGCAAAAAGAAAAGTTCCAAAATCCTTGAAGAAAACGAAAAAAGAATTACGTTCAACAACCTTCATGACATATAATAACACCATTCCTCTTTCTTACCAATTTAATAAACACAAAAATGTACCTTTTCTTCGCACATTATATTTTTCATTAGAGGTTATTCAAAATGAAAAGAAAACTCCTGAAATAATAAATTTCTACAATTTACAACATTCGGAGTTGATGTTGTAGATCAGATGGCAAAAAAATAGTCCGTAAAGTTTTCATCTAGGTGTTGGCTAATGTATGTTTTTTCAATATTTTAGATCTCGCTGTGATTAATGCATTAGTAGTTTTTAAAGAGACAATAGGTTTTAATCTTAGATGAAGAAACTGTATTCTAAAATAAGCAGAGAAGCTAAATGAGAAATATATTGCAAAAGAACCAGAAGAATTCTCAGTCTACGTTATCCCTAGAAGCTTCAAAGAAACGAAAACGTTGCAAGATAAAGCAATGCAAAGACAATAAAACTAATACTATGTGTTAAAATGTGTGGAAAATGTCAAAATTTGTGTGTGGATTATATACAGGAAAAAAAAAGAAGCAAATACTATAGCATCTTGTGTGAAATGTTTCAAAAAAAAATACTATAGCGTAATATAAATACCATGCATATTAGGTTCTTCTTGTGATCGAATATCTTATTAATCTGTAGGAGCATTATGAGATTCAAATTAACTAAAATATATGTTATTTAAAAAATATTTTTATATTTCATTTTATATGACCAGACAGAATCTTAAAAATATATATCTTGCAATTTCAAATTTTAGTTTTTTTTTTCTTGATACTAATTTCTTATTAATTAAATTTCATATTATATAATATTCTGGAAGCTAAATTTTATCAACCATTGATTACAATTATTGTTTTAATCACAAAACACTTTATTTTCCATCTGTATAATCATACAAATTCAGAATAATATGACTGAAGTCCATGCGTCAGTTATACATACCACAGTAATTCTAGGTATACCAGAAATACAGTAATTCTAGTGTTAAATTTAAATTAAGTAATGTTATATCATCTGCCTGAAATCCAGGCGAAATAAATTGTTCCAAACATGAAATATGTTGCAATCCACGTACATATGGGAGAATCAGTTTTCTTTTTCGCACCACAGGAGAAGCCGAACTTGGCATCCATAATAGTTGTCAGTAGTTTGTTGCATTCTGAGTTTAGTAAACACGTTGTGTATCTGAACACGTTGTGTATCATACACTTTAAATATAAAGAAATGTGCCAAATGACATACATTTTTCATTTTTGCGCATTTAGAATACTATTCTATATGTGTATTTGGATGCACGAATGGACGTATATATATATATATATATATATATATATTGGATTTTGTTGCTTTCTTCAGGATGTTATATGAGGTTTTCATCGCTATTGGAGCACTGAAAGATTTTAAAAATAATTTTAAAATTATAATAATAAAATCCATTTTTTTAAATAATGCAACAATTTTCTAGAAAATGAATTCCTATTTTTAGATAAATTTTTCACACTAAGGTATTTGATCATCAATATAATGTATTATTATATATTCTTTAAAAATTTTATGAATGTTTTTGGCCACTTAATATATTGACAAAGAAGAAAAAAGGAATTAATAAGGCAATGAAAGGAATTAAATCTACTTTTTATAAGAATTTAATTTTCATTAAACGTATTTTTTTGTTATTTTTGAAACATCCATGGTACAAAACTCCGAAAGTAATCAAAACATTATTATATTTGAAAATTTTTAAAATATGGTTAACCAGACTGATATTTTTTTTTTTCAAATCGCATGTTTTCATTTGAATATAAACATTTTTTTACAGTTTATTTATATAACTTATTTCTTTACTAATATGCTTAAAAAAGTGCAATTATGAATATCATTAAAGTGATTCTTTATTTTTCAGACTATTTACTTTTCACTGCATCATTAAAGTATTTCTCAGTCCCCAATTTAAAATGAAAATAATTGCTCAGACGTACTAAAAAAATAGCATTTTTAATATTAATCTATTCTTATCAGAGTGAAAAGATATGTTCATTTGAAAAATAATGTCTTTTAATTACGTTTCTTGAACATTTTATTTATTATGAAACCTGAGGGATGATTAATAATACAGTCATATCGAATTTGTCCTTTAAAGTTATTTTGGAATCCTTAAGATACGAAGTTAATTTAGAAAAATAAATATTTGCTGAGGTATATTAAATACAATTGAAAATTGAATATAAGTTAAAGAAACTTAGAAAATTTAATTATTTTGAATTTTTAATATTAAAGGAGTTTTGATGTATTGAAAGATTTTATGTTAAGATATCATTCGTTAAAATATTTAATATTTATAACACTTATACACTTATGCATCATTATTCTCTACTGAATTTGTTACACTTTTTTCCTTTCTCTAATTTGTATAATTACGTTTCATTTAGTTACAAAGGAGTCAGGAATTTAAATCAAAATTGAAAAAAAAATAGCCTCAAGTATTAGCAAGAGCAGCACAACGTTACAAAAACAATAGATGTAATGAAAAGTGTTCCTCATTGCCTTTATTAATTCAAGAAATTATTTAAATAAAAATAACAGGAATTTACATACCCCTTATGCCAAAGAAGTGAACAACTGTAAGATTTACGTGTGCAAAAGTGAAAGAGATCAATATCGTCTGTCGCCATTAAACGTACGCCCTTTGGCAACATATTTTTTTCTCTTCCTAATCAATCACTGACTGACCAAAATCACTGTCCGTGATGACGTTTCCATGAGCTCTCTTCTCCTTCCATTACTACTGAAGCCACATTGAAGAACATCAATCACCAAGTCATATCGTCTATGTCTGGAAGCGATAAAAAAAAAAAGAAAGTTCTAACCTCGGTATGATTTCTTTCCTGTAGTGCGACAGATTGTGTGAGATTATTTTCAGAGGGTAAAAATGTGCATGGACAATTAAAGATCGTTATATTTATATGTACATTAGTTGCAAAGGATAATTCTTCGTCCACGGGCATATCATTAACTTTAAAAGAAATTTGTTGAGGTAAATTTTTTATTTCATTTCTATCGTCTCTTATATGATTTCAAAATGTTATATTTTTGTAAACAAATGACACAGATTGTTAAGTAATACATGAATACAAAGAAAAAAATATGGAAGTTTTTTTTTTCTTAAGTCTGATACCAACAGATATTTTGGTTACACCTGTTTGGCTTAATTGGCGTTCTTTGTATTCAATTTCATGCGTAACTACCGACCAAACATGTTGTAAAGTGTCAGTGGTAATTAATTTTACAGCAGCAGAAATTCATTGTTTAAGGTCACAGAAAATTGTGGATAATGGTGTTGCATGCGCTTTATTTTTTACAAACCTCCAAAGGAAAAAAAATTGCTTTAGGCCTATAAGGTTACTAACGAGTCTAGCTGTCTGATACGATACCATCTTGTCTATTGCGACCAATCCAACTGTGAGGTAGGTCCATGAAAGCTTCTAAAACAGCTATCGTGGAATAGCTTCACGAAGAACACACGAGGGCTCTCTATATTTGTCCTTTCTATTCTTGTAATACATATCCTTCTGCGTAATTTATTTTCGACAGTAAAGTGTTTTTAAATCGGATGATTAATTTTGAATAATCTTGTATTTTAAGTAAATGTTCAAAAGTAATTGATCTGAATAATACAGTTATACACAAAGTTTGATATTTCACATTTCAATACAGCAATAACATGTCCAAAAAATCTAAATGAAAATATAATGTCATGAAACTTTGTAGGAGAAAATTCAAAGACTGAGAAACATTAACTTAGAATGGAATGTTTAGTGTGTCTGTGCTGTATGTTTTATTCATTTTTTCATAAATGACATTTAAGTAGCTTTCCATCTTTTTTTGTACTATTAAATTTTTATTTAGTATTAATACACGGAAGGGAAACTTAAATTAAAATCAAAACCATATTCGAAAAATCGTTTTTAGAGTACAAGTATCTGCTAATAAATACCCTGCTAAATTTTGTAATACATAAATATTTAAATGTAATTTTACTGCATGTAGTATCTCGCATTTTTATTTTCAATGTAACTGAATATCTGTTTTTACATATTTTTGAATTCAATCGCGGAAGAAACAGAGTATTTTCTTTTGATTATTCATTACCGCAATGTTTGGATGCCCCCCTTTAATATTTTATCATCACCCAGATGAAATGAAAATGGAAGAATTGTGTACGTTGATAGCACGAATGCTTTTTCCCTGCGGAGACCCACCTCCCAAGGCTTTTCTCCATCTTCCCTGAAGCAATCGTCTGCGGTGATGAGCCTCAATGGTAAGAAATCAGAGACAGGAATTACCCAATAATGTAAAGCAAATAATGGAATTCCACTCGTAAATTACGGTAACTTTTTCGAAATTTTCAGTTTGTTTAGAACACATATTCAATTCAAAGTTATGTTTCAGAGAAAAATTGAATAAGTATACTTTATAATGCAAGAATAAACACATTTTTTCCTTGCAACAGAAGATCGTTTAAAAAACCAGACATTAATTGAAAATTGGAAGACTAGCTTTTTTGGTTAAATGGAAATTATTCACAAATACGAAATACATTTAATTTTAAGTTTTTGTTTACAACCATGGTTTTATAATTGGCAACAGAAGATACGAAACAAAAACCCATAAGTGTTTCTTAAGTAATTTGTTAAAATATTGAAAATTGAATTATTATTGAATATTTCATTGTTTATTGGTTTTTTTTAAAAAAAATGTTGAATATAAAATAAAGAATCGAAATAATAAAACAGAACTCAAGAATAAAGAAACTTTAATATAAATGCTTCAAACTATATCTCTGATATACGAATACTCATGTTAGCAATGATAAATGGAAAAAAAGATGACTCTCTAATATTGTAGATACACTATAGTATTATTGCTGCCACAGATTTTCCGACCTTGTTCACCATCTTTGAATTTGTTCAGGGGAATTTACACTATTTCGATTGTTGCCTGGTTCCCTATGGATAACGATGAATCTTGGTCTTATCGATGGAGAAATCTCTACGTAAAATGACAAAATAAACGTAGCAAATAACTGCCAAATCCACAAACTGACCTATGCATAAGGTTCAAATTTGCTTTGACCACGTTTAACAGATAACAGCACACAATGTTAATGCCTATTTTCTGAGCGACGCCATCTGTCTTCAAACACAGTTACTTTTAGAATTAGCCACGTATATTAATAACTAAGCTAACTCTTAATATTAAATTATTAAAATTACTTTATTTATTATTAAATTATATCATTGATTAGGCATACCAATACATTTATATCAGAGCATGAACTTTTCTAATTAATAAATTGTTTTAACTTTTATTTATTAGAAAGTGTCCTCATAATATTTTAATATATTTATCATCTTTTATGTGTGAAAGACATATTTTTTTTCTATACAATGCTTAGACGGAATGAGAAAAGAATGCAATTAACAAAAATCCATAAGTCGATCTGTTCATCGACACAATTCAAAAAATTTGATTTGCCAAATATTATTAAAAATGCAATACATTCGAAGTGTTTGAGTGGAAATAATTTATATCGACTCTATAATTTTTCTCCAAAACTGTCTAATGGGAAGTTTTTAAAGCATATTTTCTACAAAAACGTTACTATTTCAACAAATGAAGAAAATTTGGTTTCTTGTATCTTATTTACTTTATTTTTAAAATATGTGCTTCTTTATGTGAATCATATTTTTTTCCAATATTAGAAATCAGTACGCAGAATTTTGTTGGACAATGATTTTGTATTACTGAACAAAATGCGAGTCCTTCTTCAAATATCATTTTCTTAAGTGTTTTACATTATTTATAATATTCGTCAGAGATAATATTCGATAGTATTTTCCATTGAAAATATTATAGAAATATATTAATATATTTAGTGCAATAAATCCTTAATAATTTTTATTTAAAAATAATTTGTCAAAATGAAAGACCTAACAAATATGTATTATTAATAAATTATTTGCAAAATAAATAATATTCTTTATATTACCTTTAGTCTCTTTCAGGAGTTCGAAATATGTTATATAAGTATTTGTACTTCGTCATTTCTCGATATTCTTATATGGATACATAAAAACACGTTAAGATGCGTGTTGTTCTGAAAGAGCATAATACCAATAAATTTATTCTTTTAATTAACATTTTATTAATGATACATTCCATTTACAATAATATGTTATTGATAAATTATTCGCGAAGCAATACATATTCTTTAACCATAGTTTAGTTTATTTCGCACAATCGAAATCTGATATTCAAGTATTTGTATTTATTTTATGATTACTCGATGTTGTTAAATGGGTAATTAAAGATACGACAAGGTCTATTTTATATTTTATAATTCTATGAATATATTACATATATATTGCTATGTTGTTTAATGATGGTATGAAAATGAAATAAAATTTAATACTTATAATTTTATCCAAATTTAAATATAGACGTTCAAATTTTTTCAATAGAGCATGATTCACATCATTTTACTCGAGAGAAGTTGATGCTGATCTATCTCTTCTACTGCGGTTTCGTCCACGCTGTTGCTCCTTTCCTACAATGTTAACTCTTCCTGTTTCAGCCAGTCGGTGCAGTTTCTCACAGCTCTTAAGATTTTGATAGCTCTTGCTTATTTGTGATTGTTCTATTAACGTCACACTGAGACGCAGCATGATCTCGTAACTTTGAGTCTCTGTTATGTGACGAGGATAACAAATGAGATGGTCCCTCCATCTCCAAAAATCCATACCACACCAGTAGGAAGATTTACGACCTCTATCGGATTTTACTTTAACCAAATCTAAAACACATAGGAACATTATTGGTATCGGGGCTCGAACACACGATTGGACGAAAACAATGGTGACCTAGGAATCGCGTTCCACCTATCAATCTAGTAACTTGGCTAAAAATACCCTGATTCGTCTTATATAGATAAATAATTTTAAATATTAATCATACAAACACATTTTAAATGAAACTTTTTGATTAATTTAGTTGAGTGAAAATTAATGATATCAATGTGTATAGAAGCTACCAGTTTTCCCGATACGCTTTAGATCGCTAATAGCCCTTATACTACGAAAAAGTCCAATATTAACCTTTGTCTAAGAAACAGATGCAACATTTTATAAGCACATTCGTAAAAGAAAAGTAAAATTAATTCTTAAAAAAAAAACAAGCGTGACATTGTATTTTATATCAGAAGTGCTTTTGTCCTAAATCTTTCAAATGAGATTTTGATATTTTTGGTATGTTATTCAAGCATTATTTCATTAGCTGAGTTTATTATTCACAATTTCGTATTTATCAATATTATTTTTTTCTTCTATAAAAGCTCTTACGTGATATAACTTCCGAGAGTAAATATAGGATATGGATAGATTCTGTTTCTAACTATTTTGTTCCACACTTATAACTTCCAAGTATAAAATTATCGAAGAAATGTACATTATACATGTTGGGAAAGAGCAATTATTTCAATAAATTATTCATGCTTAATTACAATCATATGGATTTCTGTTATTTTCTTCAAAGTGAAAGCGTGCGCTTGTTGAGTTTTTTTTTCCTTTTCCTGCATCATTTGTTACTTTACTAAAGTCTAACTGGTAAGCACGTTGAAAGACAAGAAGAAAATTCTATGGGAAATACTGAACACTTAATCCTGGAGTAAATATATTGTCTAGCTCGCAAAGTTCTTTTTTTCTGCAAATACTGCTAAGTAGGTAAATAAAAATCTATAATATAAATAGAAATCATACAAAAGTTTTATGATAACATAATAATTTAGGACAGTATTAAAATTAGAATGAAGCATCTTGTATAATATTACTATATCGTACCACAGACACATCTTATATAATATCGCATATATGACAATATACTCTGAAATACCAAAATACATGAAATACACCCAAATACCATGTGGGCTCTCCGTTTGCCGACGAATCACAACGAATGAATATGGCGATGACTAAACACATCGTCAGAAATCCCCTGAAGAAATATTCCGACCTGCTGTCTTTATAATTATCCAGAAACCACATATGTTCTTTGTGCACGATTTTGTTTCAAACAGACCTTTCAATCAAATACCTTAATGTTCCATGAATTCATATCTAGAAATCTGGATGGTGAATCTTTCGCATAAAAAAATCAGCATTATTTTTCAAGTAATCGCGAATGATTTTAAAGCGATGACTTGACACATTTTCATCCTTAATAATTTCATGTTTGTTTGGATACATGGCGTCCATAGATGGTTGTCTTAGCAGCAGAAACTAACGAATTCTAGTCAATTATTGATTCAGTATGACCAGATGACACATCACGGGCCAAGTAAAAAGAACTTACGTCATTATGGTACCGCCACCACCAGTTGCACAGTGATATTTCGATAACTAGTACATCGTTTGTGGCATACTCGAATCTTACTATCACTCTTTTACCTAATGAATTTGCGACTCATGTGAACAAATAACGTATTTAGAACTATCTTTGCTCCAATATATTCACGAGCCCTGCAGAGGCACAGCAGACAGTGGGGTGTTGTTAGTAACTGCATTCAAATCATTCTTCTTCTGCCATATACTTTCAACACCAAATTTTTCTACTCAGTTTTCAAGGACACGTCTTTTACGTCCCATTGTGATTGTTGCTGTTACTTTTCTTTTAATAATGAATATTCTACGCAAACATCGCTGGTCTCGTTATTACGCAAACGTGATGGGCCAATGAGTTGGCTGTTCGTAGTAGTAGGTACTGCCTGAAATTATATATATTCTAGACTCATCCTTGATACTGAGAATCGAATTCCCGTCGTAGGGTCATAATCATGTCAGAATACTTAAAACGCTAATAGTGTGAATTCAAATGAAAGCCATTATACATTTATAATTTTTTACGAGATGCTTCTGCCAACTGGGTTTATACAGTTTTAAATGCTTGCTACTGCCCATTTATACATTTTTAATCGAGATCCTTCTACCAACTAGAAATTCACATATTGCTATCCCATGACTCTTAGCAATTCAATGTGTATCGCGTTTTTCAAATTATAAAATGTCACCAAATCTTCGAGTGGATTCCTAGAAAATTATATACATATTTTATGACATATATTCAAATGACAACTTCATTTATATAAAAGAAAAATACAAGGCTAAGATATAAAAATATTCGTATATTTATGCTACTCTTGGATCAATTTTTCTAAGACACAAATGTGGTTTCACGTCCAAAAAACACGATTAATATATAATATTATAATTAATATAAAATATTTCATTATATACTGAATTATAGCATAATTAATTATTATAAAATCATTGTTATAGGCATATGTTTAGTCTAATAATTTTCACATTTTTAATATATATATATATTCTAGTAACACCCTAAACTATTTTATTATTAAACATAGAAAATTCTAATGCAAGATGAAAAATTGCTTCTGAAATAATAGTGGTCGTGGTAGCTTAGTGGTCATTGTCAGAGATTGTAGCCATCATTTGTTTCATTGAATCATGATATCTAGCCCTGGTGCCGTTACAGATTCACCGTGTAATGGTTCTGACGTATGTTAAATTTATCGAAGTTCCAAATAGTATCACAGTTGTAATGTGGAAATTTGGAGAGGGAGTTCCAGCACATTTGCGATCCTCGTCACATGGCCGAGGTACAAAATACTTCTAGTGTTGCTTCTCAGTGGTACAATTATAATCTGAAATAATATTGTTTTTACTATTTTTTCTATGAAGTAAATTTTAAGAAAATATTAATGGTAACTGGCATATATAAGTAAAATAAATTACGAAAAAAGAAAGAAATGATCAAGTCATATTCTCAAGATGAATTTTTCTTAACTGTTTAGACTCCTTTAGAGATTGATTAATTTTTAACAGGCAGTTTTTGTGAACTTTTAATTCCTACAGATAACTCTTCATATTTTGTAACTGAGTCCCCAAAAAGCACGGATAAAAACTAAGGGATACTGAAGTTTCACAAATAACAGTTTTTTAAGCATTATATTTCGAAATCTCCTTTTATTCAAAATAAAAACGCAAAAATTAATCCATCTGCAAACACCTAGATTTCACTCTGGAATGGTCCAATGCTGCAGGTATCAAAAGAAGCGATGTAATACAGAAAGATATCTGAGAGATCAGAACGTATATTTCCAAGATTCGTTTTCTTTTATATTCTGTTTCCATTTAACAACCAATAAACAACCGCGGAATTGATTTTCATTTCAATATTATCCACGGAATTTTTCAGACTTCATTTGTCTCTTATAGTGGAAAAGGTTTCAATCTTTTAAAAATGACCATTTTTATTTTGAGAATATTTTTGTTCTAAAGTGAATACATCAAAACACCTATTTACTTATACATCTTATCTGAATAGATTGAATATTAATTATGATTATTAAAAATTATTCCAGATTATTATAGATAGTTATTATTATTTAGATAGTATAAGTAATTTATTTTGTATTATTATATGCACAAGCAGTCATTATTAATATTATATGTATGAATTGCAGTTATTATAATAAGGTAAAGTTAAGGAAATACATTATTTTCCTTCACACAGTTACGTGTTTTTAGCTAATTTTTATCTATCTAAATGGAAAAAGGACAGCCACAATAAGCTTACATTAAAAATAAATATTTTGTTTCATTATATTGATGATTAACTGAATATAATCTTGAAATTACACACACAAGTGTTTCTAAATATATTACTAATATAAACCTAATTTTGAAATTAAGTAAATATATATTTATAATAAATGGCATGCATTTCTAAGAATAAGAGACATACCTTTTTCACAGTTATTATAAAAAGAACATTTTTTAGCTCTTCGATGAAAGAAAACACAATTTAATTTGGCTTTTTCATGTTATTTCTTAAGCCGAAACCAAGGAATCATTACTTCAGTTTTATATTAAAGAATAATTTTATATTGTTATTCCTTTACTAAGATTAAAAAAAAACCAAATGCATCTTAAATAATTAACACATTTCCCCTATGTATATTTGGAGTACACTTTTGCATAATTGTATGGTTTTTCATATTGTTTAATCAAACAGTTCATGCAAGCTTATAAACAAAGTTTCCTTAGTAAATGGCGACATTATACTAACAATTTCAAATAACTAATTTACTTAAGGTAATGCATGTAATTATTGTTTTATAATTATTTTGAAAAGTTATAGAATCTTTTAAAGATAGAGAGATTATTATTAAAATCTTTTAATATAATACTCGAATTATAAATGTAAAATTTATTTTCAATCACACAAAATCTGAATCATAAAAATTTTTACCCTCCAGACACACAATACTTAAAAGCAAAAGTGAATTGAAACAGATACTAACGAAATTCCAAAAAAAAAAAAATCACACAGAAAAACATTAAATTTTGAATTATAGCCCTGTAACTGTATAACTTTGATTTGTAACCCATTTTTTATTCACTCTAATACTTTAAACTATTACATTTAAAAAAGTGAAAAATATTTTTTGTCTTAATTTACTCTTAGGAGGACAACTGTATTCAAAGGAAATTCCACAGAGAAGTACAAATTTTTGAGTAAATTCAAATTATATAGAATGCATTGGAATTTAGAATGCAATAAAAACATGCATTTCATTTCATTCGAAATTTTCCTTTACCTTTTGTTCTTCATTTCTCCTTTATCTCTAAAAATCATTTGGACTTGCAAAATAGGCTTTTACAAAGCGCATAAAAGGACCGAGATTTCTTTTCGACTAGGAAAAAATATATTACTCTGGTAAGTGTCCTCAGACAGAAAGGACTTTTACAAAAGTATTTTTTATCATATTGATGGTCCGTTTTCTTTAAAGTATTTTATTTCCTTTGTTTTGATTTTCTTTTTGACTTTGCACTCCAAAAAGTAAAAGTTTGGATGCAATGCAATTTGCAATAGAAAAGATGTGAGCTTTTAAAAAAAGACATAAAGTCTATAAGGATTACTTCAGACACAATTTGGAATAAAATCTGTTACTGGAAAATTCTCTAATGCTACATTTCCGACAAATTGAAGCCTCACAGGGAATTTTCTTCGTTAAAGTCAAATTGTACCAAATTCTTTCTAAGTGTTATATCAATTATTTTACTTGAGTGAATAGATTCTTAAAACAAGAATTAAATTAGTTTATATCATTTCAAATTCACAGAGAAATATAATATTCATATATTATTATGAATATATTTATGTGTATGAAAAACAGAAATATATGAATAGCAAAATGTTTTTAAACATGAAAATTCTAAATGATTATATTAACGTATTGATAAAGGGTACAGATAATCTTAGTGTTGCAAACACTTATTCATTTATAATAATATAAAGATTTTATAAACTATGCGACATTAATTCTTCATTATCAATTAATCCACCTTCAAGTTAAATTATTTTGAACAGTTGATATGCAATAGTTTGAGGTTTATCACTGATTGTATTCAGATTGGAAGGGTCAATCTGATTGAAAATTACAGTCAACGTGATATTTTTGTTACATAGCCTAAACATTTAAAGAATTTAATTTTTATCATCCGAAAGAATATCTAATTAATACACAAGCTTTAAGAAAATAACGAATTTATGTCTTGTTAAGATGACGTTGGCGATCTACTATTTTTCTAGAAAGAATACACAATAAAGATTCTGTACAAGAAATTGACAATACTGAATTCACGAAATTAGACTTGAACCTTTATTTGTTAATGAAATATTTTTACTGAATAAAATGTACAGATTTCAAATGATAAAAGTGGCAATTTTCAAAAAAGTGTATAATTATTAATAGAAATAATTCTTTATATTTATTTTGGTTTGAAATAACAATAAGTAATTTTAGTAAATTGTTTAAAGGTTTCGTTTTCCAATAAAAAATTGTACGTAACGTTTGGTGTTCGATTTATGAAAGGGGTAGTTCTTTTTTTCCATTTCGCTCTCACGGGAAGTAATATAAATAGAATAACTACTTCCTTTTGAATAGTATTTCATATGTTCATTCTCTACTATATTTGTATATAAAACTGAAATTATTTACTATTTTATACTAATTTTGATTTTTTAAGAAAATGGCGTGATATTCCTTTATCAAGAAATCCTAAGTATCGAAATTAAGTATGTAATATCTTTACATAATTTTTAATGAAATATTACACTTCAAATTGTTTACTTCTTTATAATTCATAAATTTGTTTTCTAAATTACTTATTAAAGAATAATGTATGGGAATTATATAAGTGAAATTAGGATATATATAATAAGAAATTATTTCAGAGCATTAGATTATGCCATTGACAGAGATTTGAACTTTTAATTAATATAAATCAGAAAAATTAAAAACACAAAGGTTACTTACTAATAAATAAAAGATGTAATGATAGAAACATCTAAACTTTACAGTAAGCTATACAAAATATAATTTGGATATTCTTAATGAGCCATCAAATTGCAGAATTTCACATTTTGACGTATTATTTAGTAAAATATATATTAATCTGTTTAGTAGTCAAGCGAATAAAATAATTTTTTTATACCTCAAATTTCTTGTGTTATATATTTTTGCGTTTTTGACCAAGAACGAATTGGAATATTTTCAACCATTCAGACATAGAAAGCCTTTAGAATTTAGCATGCTAAAGAAATATGCCTTTTTTTCGCATTCGAATTTCATTTTCCTTACATTAATATTTTTTTTACTTCATTTCGCTTTTATCTTTTAAGATTATTTGGACTAGCAAAATATTATTTTATGAACCGCGTTAAAGGATGAAGAATTTTTTTTATAGCAATGGCAAAAAAATAAATAATCGTGGTAAATGTTCTCCGACCTAAATATTTTACCAGAAGTATTTTTGTTCACATTGACAGTCTATTGTTTTTTTAATTTTTTTTTTTTATTTCTTTGACTTTTCTTTAGTTCTTCAATAAAAAAAAAATTAGTGGCAAAGAAATTCGTAACAGAAAAATATTTAAGACTCAAAAGGAGATAGAAGTAGATATATGCTATTTTAGCAACAATTTCAGATAATATCCGTATTTGAATTTTTGACACTCTAAAAGCATTAATATTTATTTAATAGATTGTTCGTATTAACGTCGTATTTAGATGCAATACACGTGGTTTGCTAGCGTAATTTTGAGCTTCGGTCAAATGGTAAGGACGAACCAAGCTAGTATTTTCCTACCTAAAATTTCACACCACTTCTGTAGGAGGACTTTGAGCGTCAATGGATTTATAGAGCATCAACCTCGGAACGCGGGTGGTCTTTAGTAGCATCAGGATTCGAACACAGGAATCGACGAAAAAGTTCGGCCATGAGCTCGAACCCATTACCATTTGGTTATTGCAATCACAAATATTTTGATAGGTTTAACCTTATGGAAATATTTCCACACAAGTACGAAAAGTCATAACTAAAACTACAAGGCATTTTGATGAAGAAACTCTTTAACAATGCATTTTTAAATGACTCCTACGCACATGCACACACACACACATATATATATATATATATATATATATATCTTGCTTTTATTTGTTGTTTATTTGTACAATATCCAATGCATTTTGAGAAACATTTAGCAGAGCTTAAATTTTGAGCATAAAATATACCTTTTTCAGAAAAGGGTCTAATTTTTGATAAAATTTGCTCCGCTTTATAAAAAATAGTTTTTTTCGTTCTATTCTAAGGAAACTGCATTTTATCATTATTTAGCTCGAAATAAATCAAAATATTTCTTTAATGCATATTATAGAGTGATAAAACTCTCAACTGTCATTTTATAATCTTACAAAGTGCAGTCATTGTTTTACATTCCAAATGCTTGAGTAATTGTAATTTTAAAAATTTAATGAAGAAAATACTTTTTTAAACAGCCGTTCCTAATACAGCCAAATTTGTTAACAATTCGATATCAAATCTGTAAATCTGAATCTGCATTGCTTTGTAACTTCTTTGATTTCGTTTTAGACTTTCATTGATTTGATTTGGTATTTTTATTGATTAGATTATGTAGCTTTCGTGTTTGATTTCATAAATTTATTCATTTTATTTTGTAACTTGATTCAATTTTCTTATTGCTTCATGGATTTTTTACTAGCTTGATTGATTGATTAATTTTTGCTTTATAAATAGTTTTTTCCTTCACTTTGTTTTCTTTTTTTTCACTTACAAAATAATACAGAGAAAACTAATAAATATACAAAAAAAAAATTTCTGCTAAAGGAAATTATAAGAAAAAAGAAAACTAAGCACGTACAGCTTTTTATCATAATATAATCTAAAGGGTGACATTAATGTATTGCTTATTATAAAAATAAAATAGAAAATCACATTAATACAATTAAAAGGAGCAATTATCATTTTACAATAATATTTGAATGTCTATGTTTTAATCACTGCTTTTTTTTAACCCATTCCTCTTAAATCTAGTTATGTTTCTTAGACTACGAAAACTGTTATTAAACACATCGGTACGAAGACATACTTTTGCGTTGAGTAGGATAAGAAAAATTAAGGTTATACAATTCAGATAGTGTGATTTTTTTACAGATAGTAATTTAAATGTTCTATAAAAATTTATTTTCTTCAGAAACGCAAAATTATTTTCTTCTTCTGAACTATTGAGAATTGATTGTAAGAAAACCGAGAAACAAGCTTGAAGATAATACATGGGATTTGACTGAAATGAATCAAAGTATTAGCATGCTAAGCCAACTAAATTTTGTAATAAATATAATTTTAATACAATTATTTAAAATCTACATAAATTGCTATAAGCGCGTATTAGTTGAAATTTTATCTTCTTTTAATCATGAAATTTATACGGTGTATCATAAACACTAATTATTTTCTTTTCATAAAATTTATATGTAAATACATAGCAAAAATTACATATGCAATAGAAATTCAATGCGAATTTTAAGATTTCAACAAATTTGTATATCTCATTTTGCAGTAACATATGAAACAATAAGAAATGAGTCATTCTATATGATCGCCTTCTTCTAGATTTAAGTCCAATGTAATATACTTCAGTTTATGTTTTATTATAGTTTAGATTCAATGCAAATAATATGCCTTGCTTTTGTCGTTTTTTTTTCAAGGGCGTTTTACACTTTTGGTTTGAACTGAAATTCTAAAGTGACTAGCATATTTTCGGAAATATTCAAATAGAAATGCTTTAGAATTCTACTTCGTAATGTATGGACATTTTTTACCAGTCATAATCGTATCCCTAACTTTTTTTTTTTCATTTCGCTTTTATCTCTAAACACCATTTGGACTTGCAAAATATGCTTTTACGAAGCATATAAAAGGAAGGAGATTTCTTTATGGTTAAGAGAAAAAAAAGTATGCGAGTGGTAAAGTGTCTTCAGAAAGAAAAGACCTTTTTCAGAAGTATTTTTTATCACATCGGTGGTCTGTTGTTTTTTTTATTTGCTCCCTCTTCTTTGTTTCATTTTCTTTTCTCGCACTAGAGAAAGTGAAAGTTTGGATGCGAAGCAATTTGTTACAGAAAAGATGTAGGTCTTCAAAAGGAGATAAAGTTCGTATAAAAGATTACCTTAGTCACAGTTTGGGGCAAAGACTATTGCTTGATTTAAAACAGTACGTTCTTCTAATCTAAAAATCTACGGCTGGTTTCCTTCGTTAAATTCGAATTGCAGAGAATATTTCCTTATGATATGTTTATCGTATTATTAAGTTAGACAGCCTTTAAAAGTGCATTTGCTATTTCTTCGTAACTCAAAGAAAAGATAAGTTTATTATTTCTTATTTAGCTCAACAATAAGGAGTATCTTACGTATTGTAGTTATATAAATTTTGCTTTACATACCCTTAACATTTTTTCTTGTGGTTGTTTGGCTTTCTAATGTATCAAACGATCAACAAAAGAAAATTATTTCAAGTAAATTATAGTAAAGTCACATTAAATTTCCATTGATAATGCAAACAGACATATGATTACACGATAATACCATTTCAAAGTTCAAACAATATCCAGAAACTGAAGTTTAAACCACATAATCGCAATACCGTATTAGCACATATACTTACTTTAAGAATATTCTATATGTATCCTTTAAAGATTATTCTTGGGGCTTCTACATGTGCTTAAGGTTTCCAGTTGTATCTTTAAATTTGCTGAATTGGTGACATTTGGTAACCAAATTCACCAATTCAACCAAATTCCCTTGGTGAGCAAAAATTGCTCACCAAATTCACCTATACCTTTTCAGCAAATATTATCTGGCGCATTCTCTCTTTGTATATTAAATCATCTTTCTAGTCACAATAATCGCTCGGCAAGGAAGAACTGCTTAACAATATTTTCTTTGTAACTATTTATTCCCCATGTTTAGAAATAGTAGTTTGTAGCAATTACAAACTTCTTAGGGTGCCATTGATATTTTAAACAATGGCTCATATGGTCACTTGCAATCAGCTTAATTAACTACACAGGATGCGATTAGTTTTTGGAGTTTCTGGCTGGTTTTGATGATATTATTTACTAATATGACTTGGTGGGATATGGTGATAGCATTTAGTAATTTGACTAATGATTATTCAAATTATCATGGATCAATGGAAGCTTATGTTATATACATTGTTTTTTATTGATTTGTCGGTTGTTCAGCATGCAGTATTAAATGCAATTGGTTTTTATTCGTAAAACATATGACCAAGCAAAATATTTTCTGCTTAGGTTTATTCTTTACAGTTGCCAGAAACAAAATGCCCTTTGATTCCATGCATCGCAGTCAATATATTTGATTTTAATTCGCATCATTTATAGGCCGAAGTACTCTATGGGGCAAATTTCTTATTGAAAATGTACTTTCAATCGATTAATCTAATTTAATTTGCCATTCATTCTGACGCTAATAAAATATTTATGGCTCTCTCTGGCAGGTAATTTTCAAATTATATAGACATTGAAAGAAGTAAAATGTTATGCGGAATACTTACGAATGCATCTTCAAAACCTATAATGCAGTCTTATGTGTTTACTCTTCATTATGCTATTTTTTAATTAACCTATTATTCTACTTTATGATATGATTTGATTTGAGAATCTCGTCTTACAAATAAGCTGATATCATTGTAATTTTTTTCCGTATAAGAAAGAAATAACCAGATAAAAAATTTGGATGAAAGTGAGATGTCAAGGTAATATCACGATTATTGACAGAAAAATGATTAATGAGTTTGATATAATGACATACATTTAATAAGATACATACATTAATCAATGTCATTTTCTGCTCTGAATTCTCAATCGCTTACCGACACAAATTAAGCAACATTCAAGCAATAAGTATTTATAAAAAAATATGATCTATGTTTTCCCATTGGAAGCATTGAAATATAAGTAATAACTTAAAATGAAAAGTGGTGCAACAACTTCTAGAATGAAAGATGGTATATTATTCAAAAATAATTTATTCAGAATCTGGCAACAGTTACAATGGTTTAACAGATACTAATTGATACAATTAGAGAAATCACGTGGTTTGAAAACTACCGTTTATTTCTTTGTATAAGTCGTGCCTTTTTGGAAATTACAGGGGAGGGGGGCTTATATACGGATAAGCTAATTTGCCAGGAACTTAGGTATTTTTCTGTTAGAAGACTCATCTCGTAAATTCTAAAATGTAGCACGATTATATTTCTTCAATTTATGTATCTTAAGTACATGAGAAAAACGATTTTAAATGAAAGGGTAATTTTTTTTATAAAATGTGTTTTCTTATTTTTAAAATTGTTTATATTTTCGTTTTGTTGAGTTCCCTTCAAAACGACAAATCTGATACAGGTTATATTTGCATCCTGTCAAAGGAAAAATATTTACACTAGAAATAATAGTAGAAAACTGCAGATTGAGAGTATATAAAAATAAAAAAAAAAAATGCAACAAATGAATGACAACACTGTTCTAGTATCAAACACAGACAGACTAGCTTAGATTTACCACATTTATATCTATTTTCGTTGATGGCTGGACTTTAACTCTACTGCAGCATGCGTTGTGTGAGTCTCATATCTGTTACTTATGACTATTCGTGCTTTTGCAGAGGCAGGTACAAGTTTGCACCGTGAAAAACCTTAGTTTTAAAAAGAGTGTCGTAAGTTAAAAAAAGGATAGAGCGATTTGATTACTGCTGTTCTACAGTGATTTGATTGGAAAACAATATTTTGGTAAAATCCGACTGGCAACAGCTTCACTCTTCTGGCGATTGGTTCAAACGTTACGAGTTTTTTTCCCCTTTCCATTTCGGCTTAAATACGTGACTTTAAATTCGAATCGATTTTAGGAAGCAAAGTAAAAAAAAAAAAAAAAAAGCACCGCCCTATCGGATTATAACGAATTTGCGTATGTTCAGAAATGTACAATAACTACCTATTGATGCTCTTAGCAAGGCTGAAAATCTCATATTTTCCCACATGCCTCTAGATAACTAGGTATTAAATTATATTTTCTGTCCATAATGATACACATGCTGTTCTCGGTTTGGGATTACCCTAAATGCATATATATCGTTAGCGTGCTATACTCACTTTACAAATATATTATGTTAGTTATTTTTCGGTATGAATGAATTGTATAAGCCTAATTCTGAATATAAACAATTGAAGTTCTTTTTAATTTTTATAAAAGAAAAATTGATAACTTTTTTCCAAATTATTTTAACCGTTTATATTACGAACCTTGAATAATTTCAATTTATCTTTCAGAAGTCAATATCCACCAGTTTCGGTAACGGAGAAACATCTAGAAAATGTGAGATAATTGATAAACTCAGGAACTGTGTAAAAAGTGTCATGGAAGAAAGCGTATTTATAACAGGCTCTTCCAATGTATTTCCCAATAACTAACCCCTTTGGAGTTACTCCACTACATTATTTAGATTAGGAACCGCACTTCCTGAAGGATTTGTGACTTTTGTAAATCAGCAATATTGAATGAAGCATTAATCTATCAGAAGTGTAGTGAATTAAATATCAATGTTGGAGGTGTTAAAGAGAAACAACAGGCAAGAGAGGAATTAGAGAGGGGATGAATTCATTATATAGGTGTTAGCAAGATATTTTAATAGTGATATTTTTATAAAACCAGTCTCCTGAAGTCTGTTGGAGTCATATTCAATTTTTGTAGGCTTACTACTTGCTATTATTGAGATAAATATAATTATTATTCTTTATATTTGATTAAGAACGTGAGAGAGTAAACAACCCACTTTAATAAATTATTTTGGTACTTTATATTCTAAAACCGTATTTTGGTACTTTGAATTTTGTTAAACATTTTTGGAATTAATATTTAATGAGTTATTACGTCTCAAAATGTTAATAAAGATGCCAGTTCGCTTAAACTAATCCGATCATCTATTCACAATTATTTCAATCTTCTATTTAGAATAATAATGAACATTATATGACTTATAAAATAAAAATTAAGTAATGAAATTATTATCACAACTTAAAACTGTATATAAATTTCAGTTAACAAGAGAAAAAATCACTGTTCTCATTAAGTTGAAATTAATAAAATTTCTATTGACTGTACCACACACCCAAAAATGTACATTTTTTTAAATACTGCAAATTTGATATTCTGAACTGAGCCATTAAACTATTACTTGTGTAATAGCAAACACCAGTGCTAATAATTTTAGGATATAATTAATTTTAAATTTTCATTAGATTTAAAATTCTCAGGGTTCCTTACAAATAATTATTATGGTGTAATTGTATATGCCCGTGTATTTGAGCCCTGTTATAAAGTTTTTAATTACTTCTATTTTATTCTAAATGTATTATAATCTAGTAATTCTTTCGTTAATTTCTGGATAACTGACTCGAATTTCTTGAGCAAACGTTTCAGACTCTATTTATCTTAGTAAGTGAACGATTGATTATTTACTCAGTTTCCAATTTAGAGAAGATGAATGTTTCATTTAATTGATGGGCTCATATATCTTTCAAAGCGGAGGAAGTTAATGAAATTTTAAAAGCTTTCTGTTAGATTTTTCTCTGCAATGAGAGATCAATAATATAAATTATTTGTGATACACGAAATAAAGTATTAAATATATTATTTTTACTGAAAAAGACACGTTGTGTACAAATGGAATTTCTTTTTATGTTACTTTGTTAAAATTATTTTATATATCTTCATAGTCTAAAATAGTGTTATATAATATGATTTAATCGGATTATAATTTAATGTATAACAATATTTATTTTCCTTTCAAACCCCCTTTTTTTAGAAAAGTACATTTTATAGCATTAAATGTAATAGCATGTTTTTATCTTTTAACAAAAATTATTTTATATTGTGCAATAATGAATGGTTCTGCACAATATGAGTGCACAATGCATAATAGTTTAACAAATGTAATTCTACATTTTATATTCAATAGTTCGAACAATTGTACAAACTGAGCTATACACAACTTTATGCTCTGGTGATGATCAATTTTTCATTATAATATGAATGTTCTTGCAGTCTCCTTGACTGTGTTTTTTCAAAATAGATAAATATGAATAGACAATTTCACTAAAACTATTTTCCGTAAAATACATTTATTTCTCCTTAATGATTCTGTTAATTAGTAGTCAATGCTGAGTAATTGCAACTATTAGTCTATAAAAAATACTGACTTAGTATTCATTACTTTCATCGGGTAATTTTTGATTAATTTATGAGCCAAGCTTGAAAAGATTGCATATTTATTTTATATATATTTCATTTCATTTTAAAATATTTTTTTAGTTTTGCATTTAGTTCATTTCATTTTAAATTATTTATTTGGATATTATTTAAAATATTGTATCAAAAAGAAATAATTCTTTTATATTTAGTGAATTTCAAATTGAATAATTTTTATTTTAACTTTTAAATATATGTGGCATTGCTCAATATTAATTTTAATTCTATTAAAGGATGGCAAAGTAATTTTTTCGTCATTTTTAAAAAGTAATTTTCTTGGGTATTACACATTTACTTGTATAAGGTTATAGTTCTTTTAAGTTTGTTTTTATTATTATTTTTTAGTTTTTGATTTAAGTTTAATCAAAAGAATAATCTTTTGCTGATTATCTTTATAAAATAGTTTTTAAATCATTTTTGATAATATTATATTTTCTCTTCCTATTGTTAGATTTCTAATCTTTCACTTAAGTTTTAGTAATTAACTTTCTTAAGTATAATAACTGAGTGATATGGTTTTGATCCTATAATATATGTATAACGACCCATCATGACCTAGATAGTGTGAAAGTATTTTTATTACTTTATTTTCAAATTTTTCTTTTGTTCTTAGAGTTTTTACTTAACTTTCTTTCACTTTTACTATGTTTTAAAAGTCCATCTCTGTAGCTTCACTTTTAATTACCTTTACAAATTTTTAAAGAAATATTTATTATTATATTTTAATTTTTTCCATTTACAGTAATTATTTTTCTGTTATAATGTTTTGCACATTAATGTGGATATTATTTTACTCTGTTATTACTATTACATGTATCATAGTCCCGTCAGTTTTACTTTACAGTTTTTTCCAAAATCTAGATATATTTAACGATTACGTTAACATTAATATGTATATGTGCGTGGGAAGAAATCATTTAATTAAATTATTTTTAAATGTGTTTAATTTTATTTGATCTGTAGCCAAGCAAATTTATACCAACCCATTTTCATGCGTATAAGCTACAGCTGTTACTCACAGAAAATTTTACACTATTCATTATCATGTTTAGTGAGATTGACATTTATATATACTTACTTTTCTTCAGTATTTATTTTTCGCTAGCCAGTGCCATACCTCTACTATCTTGCTTTCCTGCTATACATACATACATACATACATACATACATATATATATATATATATATATATATATATATATATATATATATATATAAAGATTTATTTTTTAAATAAAAAGAATTTACATCTTTGCCCTTTGTCAAGTGTGCAAATAATTATATGATGATCTCATATAAAAGTTAATTATTACAGTTTTTACAGTATTTACAATAGTATTATGTATTATGTGACACATTTAACGTTCAAGTATTCGGAATGTAAAGCACCGATAATTGATGTGTATAGGAAATACATTTTAATAAAATATATTATATGTAAAAAAAAATTTGCTTCCTATTTCATTTTTGAAGTGCATTGTAAATATATGTCCCTTATTTAAAATTGCAAAAACGTTACAACATCAGTAAATAGCCATCTCTTTCCTCGTCGAAAACGACACAAACTAGGAGCAATAAAATTGGTTGACAGTAGCAATCAACGTAAACCTAGCAGAAAAAGTTCTGTCCACTCTATCAGATGGAAGAGATGGCTTTTCCTTTCCTTCTCTTGCAGATTTTTGTTTCCTAATTGAATACAAGAGAAACAAGAAGAGAAATAGAAGTTCTTCTTCGACTCCTTTTCATTCGATTATTTATTCCAACATTCTGAAGAAGTGGAATCAATTTTTATTACCATTCCGGTTTATATGAATACACTTTAGAAATATATTTTTTACTGTGGGCAGAAGCACACTCTCTCTCTCTCTCACACACACACACACAGATATATATATATATATATATATATATATATATATATATATATGTCATTACGAAACATATAACCTCATTTCATACACACAGACGCAGAGTGCGTTATACCTGGTTATAACTGTACTGGAAATTGTGAATTATCAGATACATTGTATATTTTAATTCATTTGTTTCTGAATAAAATTTATTTTCTGACTTATTTTTGGTTGATATTTGAGAAAAAAATATTATTTATATTATTAATGTTAGTAAAATACATATTTTTGCTGAAAGAAGGTAATATATCGTATGAGTAAAAGGAATGAAACAGTTTCTTTCAAATTAAATCTCATAAAAATTCTTTGGGGTACTTTCGCGAACTTCTATTTAATAGTTTTCTTAAGCTTTCGGAAAATGAACATGTAATTTTGTATTTGAAATATAAAATAAAAACTCAAATGTAATTTATTAATTATTTTCTTAACATATCGATTTTGAAAAAGACTAAATTTAGAAAAAAATGTTATTAAGTATTTTATAATTATTAACATATTTTCAAATCAAAATATTTCTGAGCAATTAACTGTCATTTTACTTTAAGGAGCTTCATTTAATTTAATGTGATTTTCAGTAAATTTTCAAAAATATTTATTTTAAGTTTTAAATCACATGTAATGGTTTAGTTATTCATGAGAAAGAAAAGGCTTCGAAAAAATTCAATCACTCAAACAGTTATAATTTCTTTTTAAAACAGTTAATTGAAAATACAATGTATTACAGAATATTAACAAAGAACTTCTTGAAGATTTAATTCAAAGTATATAGTATAGAGTGACAAGCACGTACTGCGTCTCCCTAATAATGATTCTTATGTTAGCAATTTTTGTTAATTCTTAGAATTGGAAAATAACTTATTATCGGTGTAGATATCTTTGAAAAATATGTGGTTGCAAATTGTGTATCATCATCAAATATTTGAGACACTAGCTTAACATTTAGGATTCATTTTTGAAACCTCATAATTACAGTTTCAAACAGAAACTTACGAAAACCGAAATGTGTGCTACAAGCAATTTTAAGCTGAGTAATCAGATTCACTAAAAAAAGGAATGGAGGAAATTGGAAAATTATGATTTTGATGTCATCTATAGTAATTGGGGTAATTAATTAATTCAATAACCAAAATTATATAATTTCCTTCGAACTATTAATAATTTTACCACTTTTAACAATATGCGATCAGAATTATGAAAGTTATTAATGACGTCTCGTTTTTTGGAGATTGAACATTATATTTTTAAATACTATTATTGGAAAGATTGTTATATAATTTTAATTCAATGTTATTCTAATAAAAATAAAATCATATGTGGGACAGATCATTCTAATTATCATTACACGCATTGTTTGTCCTATTTTTCTATTAACCTCTTCAACAGGAGTATATTACGGGAAATCTATCACTTTATTATTGTTACTTTGTTTCTGTGAATCTAAAAGTGTCTTTATCTCTTAAAACTTTTCAGAGCAAACAATTTATGTAAAATGATTCGTGGAATTCTGTAAAAGTTTGAAGAATCACTCAAAATGTCCCATAAAAATCTACATATTCTTATCTCTCTGATAGAAAATATGAAAATATCGAACTGGTGTAAGTGCAATGATTATCGTTGAATTCGTATGTTTGGACACCACATTTCTCTAAAAAATTCATGTGTTTCAATAATATTTAGAAACAAACAGTTTAATTTGTGCTTAGATGTAAATAAATGAAGAAAATGCTAATGGAAAAAAAAATGTAGAGATGCTATAACTCGTCGGGAAAATTCTATTTTTCTCCGTGTCCCTTCCAATCTCTAGAAAGCAATTACATTGAAAATAAGATTTCGAAAAAAATGAAGAAGTAATGTTTGAATTTATTTAATGCTTATCAGAAAAGAGAGAGAGAGAGAGAGAAGAGGGATCTGTATACACTTTTAAAATTAACATGAAATTACTTAAATTATTTGTGAATAATATTGTATCTTTTTTCCAGTTATCTAAGTCTTAAAAAGTCTTTATTATTCGATAGGAAAAATAAGATATTAACTTTGGATAGATATAGTAAAGGTACTTTAGAAATTGAGAAACGAATGTGTTTTTTTTTTTTTTTTTTTTTTACCGATATTACAAAAATTGCTTTTTCCTTTAGAGTAATTCCTAAGTTTAAAGGGAAAAAAATCTTTATTTTTCAAATCAACCGAAAACTATTCATCATCGAATGGAATTAAGCAAGTTATTATTTTTTTTATTTTTTAAGGGAGTTATTGAGTTAGTTCTTGTTTACTTTATTTATTCATTCATTTATTTATTTTTTACTTGAACGTATTACTCAAATTTTTCTTTATTTATTTTTTAATTATTAGTTAAGTGTTTTTCAAGCATGTTATTTATTTTTGTGTTAATTATATTATTTAGGTATATCATATAATTCTTATTTTGCTTATATAGTTATTATATACTTTTATTACTTTTTTTTTAATTTTAATTTTTTATGTATTAGTTTATAGTTTTTATAATTAATTATTTTTATTTTACTAAGTAATTATTTCACTTTATCATTTAAATTAAATTTTATTATTATTTTAATTTAATTACTAGGCTTGATATATTTTCCTTTCTACTTACGTATAAAGGTAGGAAGTTTATTTACACCTTTGAGAATTCCATACAACCAAGAATTTATTTTCAAAATTTTTTTTATTTTAAATTAATGCTGATAATATGTGTTCCTAGATAAAATATTATATATATACGGAGAATGTAAAACTACCATTGCAATAATACATTGTACATGTAACTCAAAACTATGAAATTTTAAAATGAAATCATAATCGAGAGGGCATTATCTATTTATATTGTGCATTATTTATGGTATTAAATTCTGGAATATCAAACATTTAAAAGTTATTATTTTATACATTCAATTTAAAGGACAGAGATGCATAAAATCATCAAAATCAATAGTTGGTCAAACGAACGAAAAATATCAAAATTTATGCAGGATAAATATTTTTTGATTAATTTTATAAATTATATCATGTCTTACCAGGTAGAATTATTATAATAAGCATGTCTATCATAATGACATATTTTATCATAAAAAGTAATACATTAAAAAATCAGGATGGTTTCCAAAATTGCTTTAAGTATTAAATTAAATTATATATTATGTTAAGATGTTTATATTATGTAATGGAACTTTATATTAAAATATTAATTATTGCAAGTTTATCTTATTTAGTGAATATTTTTTTTTAATTTTTTATGATCTTGAAATATTATATCATTCATTTCGATGATATTTATTTGTAGAAATAAAGCATTTGCCTCAAAGGAAATATAAAATTTCATGTGATATATTTAAATACAGATATCTCGGGAATAAGAACAAGTTTCATGCTTAAATAAATATTTTTGGAAATTACAATGATATGCTTACCTGAATTTGGAAAACATTCCCAAGCGAAAAATTTTGGTCGATTAGTTTTATCAATTAATATATTAAAAAAAGATTTACTACATTATTACTGCATATTTATACCAAAAAATATACTTAAATTTCCAAAGATTTGAAATTATCCCTCTTTTAACAGAACAAGGTAAAAATTAAGATAATATCTAATTGAATTGCTGTCTCATATTTAAATTGAATTGCTTTAAAATTATTCTAAAATAATGATTTGGTAATGATTTTTTATAAATTCTGTTATGAAGTTGGTTGATAAATGAAAAATTGTTGCAAATATGCACAAATGTATGGAAAGTTTCTTAGCCCTGAAATAATGTTTAATTTGATTTTGAGAATTAATCATTTACATATTGAAAATTCAAAAGCAAATATTTAGATACGACTTACAAATTTTTAAAGTATGCTTTTGATTATTAAATGTTGAAAAACTACATACTTTCCATCCATAATTTTATGATTTATTTGATATGCTAGATGCAGTTTTAAAAATATTAATCGATATTATTTGATGAACTATTCTATTTATTTTTTTTATTACATGTAAACGACTTTTGTTTAAAAAAATAAATAAATAATGTTTTTTGGATAAACAAAAACATATGCCATTAGTATATATATTATCGTAATTAGTAATATTAGTAATATATAATCGTACAACTATTTTCAAATAAAAATCAATGTACTTATAATTTTGGATTCGTATTTATACATCAAATGTTAGATAAGTCTCAGTTTTTTTCCTCTTTAACTGTAGTTTTGAATTTCAAAAGTTCAAAGTTTTGCTTTGTGTGAACGTGTGTTACCAGTCGAATCATATTCTATTCCTTCTATTATTCGGTTTACCTTTACCTCTAAATATCTTTTTGATTTGCAATGTAGATGGAAAATTATTTATAGCAAACGAAGAAACAGTTAAGTTTCTAGAAAATAAAAGTGTTTTTTGAAGTTGGTTTTATTACAAGTTGCTTTTTAAGAGTTTTCTACTGATTGTTTCATTTTATTTTCTCGTACTCGGGAAAGTGAAAGTTTGAAGGCAAAGTAATTTGTAGCAGGACAGACAAAAGTATTTTGAAAAAGAGATGAAGTCTGCAAAAGATCACTTCAGGCACAATTTGAGACAATTTCTGTTACTTGATATTTTTGATATTCTACCTTACTTACAAGAATAAGCCTTGAGGAAAATTCCGCTCGCTACACTCGAATAGGTATTTTTAAGACCGTACTCGTCATATTTTGGAGTTGATTATTTTTTCATATTTTTGTAAATTTAAAATGACTGTTTTTTGCTTTTTATGTTTTGTCAGTAAATTTCTACTGCACAGAAAAATAACTTAAGTTGTATACTTAGTATGAGCAATAGAAAAAAATTTAAAAAGTTCTATGCAAAGTTTTACAAGGAACACATTTAGCCTCCAAAAGTGCGCTTTTTTATAATTATTATTAAATTGCTTGATTAAATATTAGAATTAAAGTAAACGATGATATAGAGAGAAAAAAGACAATAGTTATTGTCCTTTTTTTCTCCAATATAAAAATTAAATGAAACTCATACATCTTTTTGCCATATGTTTGATGCTTGCTTTCACAAGTGATAAACTTAATTTTCAAAAATGTGTCACAAAAAGTTTCACCGTAAAGCTTTTGCCCAAATATTTAATGTCTTCTTTCACCAGTAACGAACTTAATTTTCCTAAAAATGTCATAATTACTTTCTACTAATTTTTTATTGGATTATAATAAAACATGTATAAGAATGAAAACATTTTATTCTTACAAAATATTAGATGAAATCCAAAACAGGATTTCCATAATGGTTAAGCTAATATGTGAAAAGGGTGTTTTGAAAACTCCTTTGAAAATGTGAATTTCATTTTAGTTTTGTTTCTTGCTTACAAGAACTGAGGTACTGACATATTTATTATACAATTATTTCGGTAAGATTGTCTTTTATTTATTTCATTTTTTCATACTAAATAGATCCATTCTGGGTCATTCGTAGCTTGTGACTTAAGATGTGGACGAACTATTATCGTCTGTTATGGTGACTGGAAATAATAAACACTTTAAAAACATCATTGAGCGATAAAGAACATTTAACACCAGCAGAAAAAAGAAAAGATCCGAAGTAAATATTCTTTTAGAGCATAATCAAAATAATTTTCTAATTCTAAAGCTAATCATCCAATACTACGCTGAACAAATGAAAGCAAAATTCCAAGAAAGGCGAACATTCTAAATCTGTTCTTTACTAGAAACAGTAAATTAAAATTTTTTACCGCAAACCTTATATGTGCAGGACAGATCTTATCTTTAGAAAAAATATTAAATGTCTCAATTAAGACTAATTCCATATGGAGAGGAATCACTTCCCAATTTCTCCTCCTCGAAATTCCTACTAATGTATCGCTGGAAGATTTTGCCACTAAATTACAAGATACTAATAATATAGACATACGATTAATAGAGATCCTTCGTTTTGTGAAATCTGAGAAAAGTTCAAAATTTCCTCTGTTTTGATTGCCATACAGGGGGCAATGCTACCTGGAAACATTAAACTCAGGTTTTTAAGTCATAAAATTCAACTTCTCATAGATAAATATAGTCCAATGTTCTAAATGCTTTATTTTTCTAAATTTATCTCGAACAATAACCTGACACATATGTAATTTGCGACACAGCCTGCATAGGTGAATGTGTATCTATTCTGAGAGCTTTTATGTTGGAAGCAATTTAGCACTAACTACAGAACATTAAGATTTGAATACTTATGGAATACAAAATATCGATATAAAATTGTGTACAGGAATGTTTTATATTTGTATGTATAATATATTAAGATGTTTTCTTTCATGAGGTAATTGTCTTAATAAAATAATTTAAATTATTATTTATAACACGCCAAGATATAAAATTCAAATTTTACAATTGATAATTGAAATTGATATGTACGACTATCTTTCATACGACCAGTTTATGAGAGTACAATTAATTTAAAATAATAGCAAATTACATGATTGCTACTATTTTCACGGAAATGCTTTGAAATATTCAATTTTTTGTTATACATTTATTGAAAAATCGTATTATATTAATAAATATTTTCTGAATTATTACATTCATTAAATTAATTGAGATAAAATATTAAAATTATGTGGGAGAAAGAAAAAGAGGATTTTTGAAATCCTGAGAGATTTGTTAAGTATAGCATTATTGAAATAATAGTTATGTACATTTGAATTAAGGCTATAAGGTACACTTTTTCAAAAATATTTTTGGAGACAGTATTATTAAAATTAATTCATAATTTGTTTTTAAATTATATTACTAAATTTATTCAGAAAAAGTAGTCAGCTGGGTAAGTCATTTTTGTAAATTAAAAAAAAAACATAATTTTTTAAATTATTAAAATTCATATAAAATGCTCATTTTAAATATTTTTCGTTATTTCAAGCGATTAATATTTTTGGATTATTAGAAACAAGGTTAGTATGCAAAGGAAAGTCTGACTCTTCTTTAAATTTTAATAATTATTTTACTAGATAAAAAAAAACAGAGAAAGTTTAAAGATATTAATTTAAATTACAAAGCCTAAATTTTAAAATGCTTTTTAAAACTATGAGAAAAAATAATATTATCATAGAAATTATATAAAACAAAATGTTATTTTTTGCTTACTTAGGATTCTCTTATGTCTCTTTAAAATATTAGAAGAATTTTAGAAACTAAACAGAAACAACATTCATTCATTTAAGACATAAATAGTATTAAATGCTAGTTTCTGTGTATCTTTTTCATCATCCTGAATATTCTAATAGCTTGATATCATATTTAAGGTAGAAAAAAACTCTAGTATTCTTAAGGAATTAAACAGTGAATTAATCAAAGGTACAGGTTTATTGACATTTTTAAAAATATAATTTATTTTTTCTGTAATCAATTTATACCATATATTTTATTAAAAACTTTTTTTTCTGTACACGTGTCAAAGGTGAAGCATAAGAACTATAAGAAAAATTAATAAACTTATGTTTTATGAGTTTTTCAATTTGCTTTTCAGTTTTACCATTATCACAAAGAGAAGATCTGTGTGGGTGACAAATAATAGGCAAGTCTGAAGTTAAAATATTTTTTGTGGTTTAATATTAATCAAGCCAATATCAAGTTTAGAACAGAAAAATACACATGATTGATTTTTTAATAAATTACTGAAGACTTTCTGTTCCTCTGAATTTTAAATTTAGTGAAATTTATTTTATATTACTTGAGGAAGGAGAGCTCAAATAATTGAATAGAGGAAAAGTATTAATATTGTAATGCGACTTATATGGCTATTTGATTCACCACAACTATTATTCATATCTAAATTTAAAATTATATAAGTGTATCAAAATTACAATTAGTTATACAAGCTCCAAAATTTTTCCTGTGATAGTTTATATCAGCCTTAATTCCGTTATTAATATAATCATTATATTCAAAATACGAAGAATGGCAACCATTCATGTTATAAGACAATGGAACTTTTTGAGAAAATTCTAATAAACTAAGAATGGTTGAAAATCAATTTGTTAATAAAGTAATTGAATATATATATATATATATATATATATATATATATATATATATATATGTATATAAATGCCCCAGAAATCCATACTCCAGATCAGAATTTATTACCAACAGCAATCCGTGTGTTTCCACTTTCCTAACATTACAATTAATACTTTTTAACGGGTAATTTTTGTGTACTGGTCATTGGACACTTTTACAATTATTTCGCATTTCAACGTTATTAAGAAATAATGTTGTACTATAGTAATATTTTCTATTGATCCAGTATCAATAACCTTCTTACAAGTTAAAGTAACTAAAAATAAAACGAAAATTTTATTCAATAATTATTATTCTTTGAGATTGTGTTGTAACATCCTGATAACCAGGATATTTTGTGAAAAATGATAGTAAGAAGGATAACACTTTATCATTTATGGAAAAAAAGGGTAAGTTATTTGTGGAGAAGAAAAATACATTGAAGGAAAATTATACACTTGATTTGGAGGATAGTATTCTTTATTTGAATATTGGATGTTAAAATATGCATTATATGGCTTTGGTGACTAATTTTGATATCAAGGCTGAAAGGAGAACCTAATCTGACGCAGAAAGTGTTTGGACGTGATTCTAATTGAGTTTTTATTTTTTTTACTTTTATGCATGCCTGTTGCTTGTTGTCGAGGTCTGTTATTTTGGTAAGGATGATGTTGTTTTGCTGTAAAGATTCTTCCATGTCAATATTTTTATTTTATGCTTATACATATTTTACCAAGGGGAATCATTAGTTGCATGTAAGTTGGTTAGGCTTTTATTAAATCTTTCTTCAACTAACATAGGACGATAATGTTAGACTTTATAGAATAATGTCAACCGAATGTATTAAATTATACTCTAAGTCTCTTTTGGGATTATAAAATGTAGCTATATCTAAATATGTAGATAATTTATTATTATTAGTTTTCAATATTAAGAAGTAGAGAATAAAAGTCTTCAATAATGAGGAATTTTTCAAAACTAAAATTTTTAAATTAATCATTAGTTTTAAGATATATGTAATATTCTTAAAACATAATCAAAATATATACGTTTCAAATTATTACTTATATCTTTAAACTGCAAAAACTTTTCGAAATTAAGATTCAGAGTATTTTAACTTAAAATATTTGAACAACTCAACAACACATATTCTATTACATGTATGAAAGGAATTTTAAGTATTAATTAGTGGTCATTATTTCCAATTTAGTTTTGAGGGCATGCATACTATAATTAGAATTCCATTACATTACTCGTATTCTATGATTTTTCTTAAAAGATTTGGCTAGATTGCGCTGGTTAAAAGTAGACCCCAGCAGGTCTTGTCTCATCCACATAGTTATTGTATAATAATTTGGGTGGGATATCCTGGTCTCTGTCAAACTGCATTATTTATTATTACTATTTTTGGGATTTCCATACATACTATTTAATCATATATGATTTTTCAATGTGGTGATATAATGTGATAGCAAATAAATATAGAGATTTTAGAATTGCATTTTTATTACAAGTGCGGCGACAGGACAAAATAACCCTTAAACAGAGGCATTACTCCCTTCATTTCCTCAGCCTTCTACCCTACAGCAACAAACTGAGTTTTCCCCCATATATGTGTGCGTGATTATATATATATATATATATATATATATATATATATATATAGATAGATAGATAGATAGATAGATAGTAACAGACCACGCTAATTATATTATTTTATATAATTTCTACATTTTATACGAAATTCTTTTTTTTTCTATTAGAATATACTTAAATCATAATTCGGTGCTTTTCTCCTAAAATTGGGAAAAAAATCGTTGCAATAGAACATTTTAAATATGCACTCATGGAAATTTAATTAATTAATTTTTGAAATTGAAAATTTCTTTTCTAAATAGACAAATGCTCTTACTGTGATTAACTATGATTCATTAATATAACTTAGTATTATGAAGCTCTATTCTATTCAGTAAGGACTCTATGATATGAAAATTTTTTTTAATTATTAGAAATAATTAACTAGTTTCTTTGTCGATAGTGTAGTTAATATATTGTCTACTGATAAAATTTTATATAAATAATAAACTCATTATTTACCGCAGATTAATTTTCACTGAAAACAAATTTCATATCAAAATTTTCTGAAAATACTTTCCTTTTTATAGATGATGAATAACGAAATATTTGAATTGTTATTTTTTTATTCAAATTCCTCCCTTTTTCAATCAAAATTTTGTGAAATTTATTATCAATGTTTCTATTCTTTTTGGCTGTATAGATAATTTAGCAGTCAATCTTAATCCTCATTGCTCTTTCTCCTTGTTTGAAGTGGTTAAATATCCATACTGTATTCAGTATTTCCTATTTACGTTTAATAACTTGGTTAAAATTATTGCTTTGTGTTATTCCCAAGAGTATCTTAATTCGAATATTAAATTATTCTTTAGGATTATTTTATTAAATTATCGCATTATCAGAAAGCAGATAAACGTATTTAAAAATTACTAAGGCTAAAATTATACATTATAAAATTACACAAAAGTAAATTTAGTCACTAATTCAGCTCTAAACATATATTATTCAGTAATACCTTTTTACAAATTATGGCATTTTTAAAATTCGAAATTTTGTATCGATAATCAGGGCAATTTAACATGCATTTCAAATAAAAAAAAAATATTTAAATTTTTTCCTTGAAATACATTCTAAAAATAACTATATTTTTATAAGAATAAGTTATTTATTACCATTTTTTTGCACGAGGACCTAATCTTTTAGCTAAAAATATAACTTTTTAAGATAAATAAAGTAACTATAACAGGAGGGGTTGCTCGAAAATTCCCTGATTTATGAAGGAGAAATGGGGATGGAGTAACTCACTGTAGTATTGTTCATAAATCTCTTTTCCTTTTCCTGAGAAGTCCTCTCTGAACTCTGGCTCTTTGAGACTGAAAACGCTACACTTAATGACGACAACAACTTGATGCGGCACCATTCAAATTTTAATTTAATAGCCAATGACTAAAAAATCAACAATATCGCATGAGTCCAAGACAAATCTTTTTTGGAACCATTTAAAAGAAGGCAGCTCATAATGGCAACAACTAGCCATCAGTTGTCAAAACACGTACTTTTTGAATCAGCCTCGTAAGCACATCGCGTAAACTCGTATTAGAACATTTCTCTGAACTTCATTTACAAATGAAAATTTTTGCGTTATTTATTACTAAAGCTGAGAGAATCTATATTCATTTAACTCTTTCGCTGAAATGTTAAACTTAATAAGCATACAAAATTTTGTTAAGTTGTTAAAAGGAACAGTATCTTAAAATACTAATCGATTTTTAGATTTACTTTAAACGTTTTCTATAATCTGTAAAAATTAAATAACAAAGCTTTATTGTGCATTTGAATAGAAGTGTGTCTGTTGCCATACTTATTCCTATTTTGCATTCTAAATACATTATCTTACTCTTTTCGTTAGTATCATACTTGAAAACTGCGTCTAAATGGTTTTGTTAATATTTCTGACTCCATTTGTTTTGGTAAACTGATTGTTTATTTAATTACAAAAAGAATTATTTACTCAATCCCTGTTTAAGAGAAGCTGAATGTTTCTTACATAAATGACGGTGGGGTATCATTCAAATTATGCGACTTAAAGAAATTTGAAAGGTTTAAAAAATATCACAGATATCTTTATTCTTGAAAAATTATCAGATAATTTTATGTATCTTTTCAATATTTTTAGTTAGTTTTTAACAACTATTAATCCTCATATATATATATATATATATATATATATATATGAGGATTAATAGATGTTATATACATATATAAATATATATATTATTTCAAGTAAAAATTATTATTTGAATACTTGTTCGTAGTTTAGAATTATATTAAAAGATTTATTAGTACGAAGGTACAAATATTTCAGAAAGAGCACTGTATTTTAAACCATAAAGGGAAAATTTTATTACACAGCTTTTAATAAGTATTTAAATATTTAGTACAGTTCCGGCGTCTTTATATTTCTACTCTTTCAGTCATCTTATATTACAGCTCAAAATTTAAGCACATGCATATCCACTAAAAGGAAAAAGTCAAAGTATTCTTTTAAAACAGTAATTTACATATGATATTTAAGGTAAACACTATCTATTAGTTAAAGGTCTCTCAACGTATTTACTAACCTGTATTTCTTAAATATGAAGCATCAAGCATGCAAGGGGACCTGTATCTGAGACGAAGTAGTTGCAGAGAAGTATCTTCAACTTCAACAAGGCAGAGTCAGTTCTTTATTCCCGCAATATCAAATTATATTTCACGCACACCATATATATATATATTCCTTTCACATTTAATTTCCTTCTCAATCCTGCTGCTCTTCTACTAACTTCGACAGAACTTATTTTTATCTGTTTCCCTCAATTACACTTCTTCAGTCATACTAACTTTTGTAATCACGGTTCATTTGATCGGGTCAAGGTATTACTTTTGATAAAATTGAAATATAAAGAGTCTTCATGGTAATTAATAGAAGAACGCTATTAGTTTTTTATTACAGACTCATCAATAAGATTGTGATTCCCCGTGTTATGTGCTTATTTTCCCAAATCGCGTTTTTAGGAGTGTTTTTTATTAAATTTACTTCTATACTCCAAATTTGATTAATGTGTATGCTTTTGTAAAATACATGCAAGGCTTACATTAATTAAAATGCACATTTTTATATGTACTTTTTCATAAATATATTAAAATATGTTTTACTTTATATTTTATATGAGTTTGTTGTTTTTCATTCAGTTTATACGTTTTTATAAGTGTGCACTTTTCCTAAAAAAGGCATTATAATTTTAAGTAAAGTAACTGATTATAAGGCAGTTCTATCACCCTGTATTATCCTCGTTACTTGACCAGAAACAAATTTTGAAATCTATTCGAAAAGTGCTCGATCAAATCTGGAGGAATCTAAATTAATTAATCTAACACACCCACTTAGATACTTTTAAATTTGGCCTACCATCCTATTCTTGAAAAAAAAAAAAGACTGACCGTTCTCTATCTGAGGAGAAGAAAGATTTCAATTTTGAAATCAACGCTTTATTTGAAGCTTTCAACGCTTTGCTTCAAGTTTGGAGATATTAAGTAAATATTTAATAAAACTAATGAAATTCTAAAATTGAAAGTAATCACGCATTTTTAACCCTTTTGAATGCCTTTAATGCCATGCAATTAAAAGTAATAATTTAGCTTTGAGAGGAAATGTAGGGGGCTCAATAAGATTAACATTAAGCTCATTAAATCGTAGTGACATGTCGGCGAATCCATCAATGTTGATCAGCGAAGTTTACATTTAAAAATATGAACAGCTCATGACAAAAAATAGAGGGCTTAATGTTAATCTTATTAATGAGCTTAATGTTAATCTTATTAATTAGCTTAATGTTAATCTTATTAATGAGCTTAATGTTAATCTTATTAATGAGCTTAATGTTAATCTTATTGAGCCCCTACATTTCCTCTCAAAGCTAAATTATTACTTTTAATTCGATGGCATTAAAGGCATTCAAAAGGGTTAAAAAGGCGTGATTACTTTCAATTTTAGGATTTCAATAGTTTTATTAAATATTTACTTAATATCTCCAAACTTGAAGCAAATCGTTGAAAGCTTCAAATAAAGCGTTGATTTCAAAATTGAAATTTTTTTCCCTCAGATACAGAACGTTTATTATTTGTTGCCTTTCAGGTGCACTTTATTGCATTCCAATAGATAGAATAGCTAACATTTAGAGAAGAAAGTAAGAAATCCATAACATTAACAATACGTCACAAAATTAAAAAAAATCAATAGGCAGGAATCTTGATACTTTAAGAAAGGTTAACACTCATAGTTAAAAGTAACAAGCATTGGCTTTTATCCCATATATTTTTCAATTATCTTATTTCCCTTCGATCCTGATACATGACTAGATGCTCATATACCTCAATACAGAACTTGATTAAACAAACGATAGTAAAATTTCTTTTTTAAAAACTTTTAACTTCGAAATAATTAGGAGTTTCTTTTTGTTGATATCAAAGCCAGGTTGAATGAACAAATTGAAATGGAAAAATGTTTGCGAATTATATCACCTGAAAAAAAAAATTAAAACATAGTAGCCTCATATTTATTTTACTTATGAAAGATCTATTGAATTCGTGTTAGTAGAATTTCATTAAAATCATCTTTTATTAAATCATTGCAAACATTTAATAAGTAAGGTTTCATCTCAATTATAAAAAGGAAACATAAATAATTCTTTAATTAGTAATCCATTAATTTTAAAGATTGTTCTTTTTTAAATTTTTGTAAAGAAAAATAATCGAATTCTTTAAAATTCAGTGGAAGATTCAGTGCCGCATATCTTGACACAAAAAAAGTAGCAATTAAAAATAGTATACAAAGAATAAATATTGCTTTAAGAAGATATTCCTTAATCTTCTTAATTTCAATAATAACTTCATTAATAATAACTTTAGTTTCATCCAAACTGTTTATGAAGTAATTATTTATCAAATAGAGGAATATAAAGAACAAAATATGCATTCAAAGAAAAAAAAACCCATGAGTCCGTAACTGTTAATAAAGATAACCATTAAGGTTTTAGTGTGATAAATTTTAATTTTAAATTAAAATAGTGTAACTCCGAGGCAGAGCAATAAACATATACTTGCAATAAACATACACTGTTATTATGTTCGTAAATAACATATAAACATATACTAACATATATAAATCTTGCAATAAACATACACTGTTATTATGTTCGTAAATAACATATAAACATATACTTACATATATAAATCTTGCAATAAACATATACTGTTTGTTGCGAGTTTATTGCTCTTAAATAATCATCATTTGTTGCTTGCAACAAACATAAGCGTTGCATTAAGTTGATATTAAATGGAGGTAAAATGATATTTTTCATGAGATATACACATTATTACTGCTTTGTTTTTAAATTTTGAGTTCTGATCTTTAATTTGAAAATTTCGAATGGTAGAATTTGATTGAATGCCTTCAATTAGAAATCCATCTAACATCTTTAAGCATTTCATGAATTTATTTAGGAAAGAAGATAAAAGTTTTTGTCAGAACATATATATTGCATTTGCTTATAATAGTCTTATGCTTCTTACAGTTGTTTATATAATGTATTTCCTTCTTAACCCACTTCTAATCTCGTAACTTTTCATGTTTTCAACGGTGAATATTTAGTTACCTTCTTATGACCATAATTGTTAACAGTTTTTGCACTTTCTATTTGTATATGAGTTATACATCTTAAAGATTTTTAGATTTGTCAAATTACATTTAACATCTTTCTAAGTTCATAATGAGTTTATGTGTATTTTATGGACTGTTAGAAGCAAAACTTGTATAAAAATATTAGAATTGTTTACTTCTTACACTTTTTTAGTCTTTACATATGTTTTCTAAATATTTTTTTTTAATTTTCTATTTGAATTTCTTTTATTTTAAATTTTTACTACCAAGATGTTTCTTTAATATTTTCTCTCTCTATCTATTTATATATATATATATATATATATTTGGACTGTGATATTTATATCACAGATGCGTGATATATTTCAATTACCAATGTAAACTCAGTAGACTTGTCATCAGATCAGAACTTTTTCAGTTGACTTGTGGATTCATGGCCCTGTTGTGACTAAACCATTTTGCAAGCTTATTGCATTTTAAATATCTCGAGGTCTCAAATCCTCTAGAGCATGCTTATCTAATGTGTGGTCCACAGGCAGCAGGCAGCCCAAAAGCCTTTCAAATGCTGCCCAAACTCAAATTATGAAAATATTTAAATGTACACATTCAGTTGAAAAGTCTTTAAAAAGTAAATGTACTAATTTTAATTTTTTTTCGTTAGCCATGGACGAAAGCACTGACTCTTCTGGTACGGCACAATTGACAATTTTTATAAGAGGATTCTGTGATAATTATAATAATACTAAAGAAATGGTTGCTTTAGTATCATTAAAAGACATAATCAAGACTGTATTTTTATTCGATGAAAATGTTTTCCTTATCTATGAAAAATTTATCAGCTATCATAACCGATGGACCTCCTGTCATGGTTGGTAAAAATGGGGGACTCATTAAAATGGTTAATAATGAAGTCGTCACTACCGGCAATACGAGCTAGATAGCATTTCATCGTAATATACATCAGGGTAATTTATGTGGAAAAATTTTAAAAATAGAAAGTGTATTAAGCGTTGTTATAAAAACCATTAGCTTTATAAGAGCAAAGGGACTTAATCATAGACATTTTGAAGAGTTTCTTAAGGTAATGGATATTGAATTTGCGGTTGTTATTTATTATACAAAAGTAAGATGGTTCAGTATGGGGAAAATGCTCAAAATATTTTACGATTTGAGAACTGAAATAAAAATATTTATGGAAACAAAAAGGAAACATGTGAAGGAATTAGGGGACGAAGATTGTATTTTAAATTTAATTTTTTTAGTAGACTTTACAGAACAGTTGAATGATTTAAATTTGAGACTTCAAGGAAAAAATCAATTTATTAATAATGTGTTCTAAACAATTACACCGTTTGAAAGAAAATTTAAATTTTGGCTTAAAAGTAAGATTTGACACATTTCAGTATTTTGGCTGCACATAAACCTGTGAAATGCACAAAATATGGTGCATTAATTTTTGATTTAATTCATGAGTTTGAAAGTAGATTTCAAAATATTTGAAAAAATGAAGAGTATTTCAACATATTTTCTACCTTAATTTCTCTATAAATAAACAAATTGCCTTCAAATGAAATGCATTGAACTGCAAAGTGACATACAACTGAAAGAAAAATTTGGGAATTTTTCTTTATTGGAGTTTTATAAATATTACCTATCCCACGATAAATATCCAAATTTTCTCAATCATGCTTTACTAATGTTTTCAGCTTTGGCAGGTACTTATATTTTTGAACAATTATTTTTAAGACTGAAGCTTACAAAAATCAAAAATAAGACAAAGATCATTGACAGAAATCTTGAAAATGCAGTAAGAATTGTTACCTCGTCTATTAAACCTGATATCAATTTGCTTATTCAACAAAAGCTAATTCATCCCTCTCATTAATTTGAATTTTTCCATTTTTATAAAATCCACACTAAATGAAATGAAACTTTTACAAATTTAAAATAAATACGTACTTATACATATCTTATTTAAATCTTAGAAAAATATAATAAAAATAATTTTAATTTATTTCAATAAAACTACATACAGTTAATTTTTATTTCAATTTATTGAAAAAATATTGTATGTGCGGCCTAGCATTTTTTTTTTGCATTGTAACCCAGAATTGTTTTTTTGCAATTTGGCCCTCAAATGGTCATAGTTTAGACCCCCATGTCCTAGAACGTGTGTGTGGAAGTTTGAGAAATGAGATGTTAGCTTAGATGTCCTTTTTATCACTTAACGAGGCGCAAATTTATGAGTTCTGCCGCCAGTAGCCCTCGTGTTGCTTTTAAGTGTAACGTGATTAAACAATCATTAATCAACCATGAATATAAAAGAAGCGTAAAAAAAAAATGCTCATCACGCATCATACAATACAACTCAGTAAAATGAAAAAAAATTATACCTCGAAACGTGTATTACCTTTGAAATACTTAATTCTAAACTTACAAATTGTTTTAAAAATTATGAAAATGCGATTTAATTTAATATCTAAATATTAAATTAATGCACCCTATTTAAATTTGGCTTAAACCTAAATTCCGTGTACATTTAAATTAATTAGATTAATCATTAATTTAATTAGAAAATTAACATTTTTTCTTGTTTCATGGACTGTTTATTTGAATTTTCTATTTATTGTAATTTTTTTAACTAAGAATATGACAAAATATTTAAATGAAAATATACACACATTTCATTTATGTGGTTTCTAACTGTCGTGTTTCATTAAAATTAAATTACCTTTTAAATTTGAATTTTGATTCTTGCGTGTACCATATATTTCACCTCTACTTCTTTTGGAGAATTTTTTTACGTTCTTACTTTTCATAAAATTCCTTCGCAGATAAGAATATTTTCCTGCACCTTCAAACAGAAAAGTTCCTTAGAATTCGGAATGGACATTTTTTACCAGTCGTAACTGATTCTTTATTTTTTATGTTCTTCATTTCTCTTTTATCTCAAATCGTCATTTGAACTTGCAAAATAGGATTTAAGAAACGCGTAAAATGAACGTAGATATTTTTTTTCCTGGTTAAGAAAAAAAATGCTTAATGCTGGAGTAAAGTGTACTAAAAAGACTTCTGAAAAAGTACTTTCTATCACATTGACGGTCTGTTGTTTTTTATTTACTCTTTTCTCTTTGTTTCGTTTTGTTTTCTTTCACCCGAGAAAGTGAAAGTTTGGATGCAAGGTAATTTGTAACACAGAAAAGATATAGGACTTTTAAAAGGAGATAAAGTCCGTAAAAGATTACCCGAGGCACAATTTGAGATAAAGTCTGTTCTTAGATTTCTGGCAGTCTGCATTCCTTGCGAGCTTAAGCCTCGCAAGGAATTCTCTTCGTTAGGTCCTTTTTGAGGACTACACCGGTCATCTCAGGAAGGAGATAATATTCGTTGTAGATTAACAACGGTTCTATAAGGTATTTCGCTTCATCTAACCCTTATGGATTTTAATATAATATCGTAAGATTTGAGAATCTTTTCCAATATACGAAACGTGACTTATGTTAATTAATTAATTAATTGCTGGTTCATTAAGGATAAACTTAGAATCGGTGATAGACTTGAAACAGCATGAAGTGATGTCCTTTATAATTCAGAACTTCTGTCAAGTGACGAGGACGACACCTGAGCTGACACCTTCCACACTACGTCAAGGAAGGACTAGGAAATTCAACAGATTTAATATACATTATACCAGCTACACTTTAGGTCTTTAGTGGCATCAGTTTCGGATACACGTATACGGATACGAAAACAATGTTGGTCTTAAAATTCGCGTCCATGTCCACTAGGCTATCACGACCACAGAAATAAATTGAAGGATATAGTAATATTTAGTAACACTTTTGAGTATGTGTATATTATTTTGTTTCGATGCACACTACATATAAGTTTGCAATATACATACATAACATACGGAACATTCGCATTTGTATGGGTTCATTTCGTAAATTAGGTTTTTCTCTAACACTGGCATCTTTATTCGCTTTGGCTATGCATTTGCATTTGTTTTCGCATATCTTGTTCATTGGCAGTGTGACAGTGTTCACACACAATCAATACGATTTAAGGTATTGCGTAAAAGATTATTATTTTATGTACTGTGATCTTTACATGGTACGACAAGAGAGATTAGTTTAGTTTCGTTCAGTTTTTATTAACGTCGCACTAGAAGCAACACGAGGGTTATTGGCGACGGACTTCGTAAATTTGAAAGTCGGTCAAGTGACGAGGATTATACCTGAACTTGCACCCCCTCTCCTAACTTCCACATCTTGCCAACGGGATGACTTTGGGCTCCAACAGATTTGATGTGCATCAAATACGCTATACGGTTAGTCTTTAATGGCGTCATGACTCGAACCCCCTACTCGAGGGAAAGAGTCCCAACCACGAGCTTGAGACTATGACCTTTGAACAACCGCGTTCAAAAAAAATATTGAAGAGTAGTTAATAGAGGATTAATGAGATGGGATTTTCAAACTGAGGAGAATTTATTTGTATGAATTGGTAGTAGAGAAAGGGAGGGGTAAATGTATCAACTAGGAATAGTTCCTAATCTGACAAGAGCAAAGAAATATACTTGAAGGATCAAAGTTAGTGTAAGGATGTATTTACAGTAGGACCTTCATTTCCAGGATATGTACCGGATTAATCCGCAAAAGTTAAAAATTTTTATAACATTAGTTTTTAGATTCAGACATGCTTAGAAACTTTATACATATACATAAAAAATTAGGTTTTGAATGACATTCATTCTAAAGTTCGATTAAAATAATTTATCTTCCCCCATTGTCTGACTTTCTACTTTTTTATTATTAATTAATGGTCATTAAAATAATGACTAATGAAAGAGGGATCAAGTATGGGAAGATATCCAGGAGTGATACAGCTGTATAATATTTCTCTCAATGTATATATATATATATATATATATAAGCGAAATACCACTGACTGACTCATCACGAGATCTCTAAGACTATACAACCGATTGACTTGAAATTTAGCATAATTACTCATTTTGCGATGTAAACACTCATTAAGAACGGATTTTACGGAAATCTTATCCAAAATGTAATTTCCATCCGTTAATATACTCTTATCCATTGGTTATGTAATTTCTGGCGACTTTATCGCCAAAAAATGATATGACCGACGTGAAACGGAATATATTTTTTTATGTGTATACTGTGTATTGACACTAATTAAGTTTACTTGGTGAGATTTGCGCGTGCGAAATGGAAAAATACCAAATAATTTAATATTTAAACGCTGATGGAGGATTAGCAAGATTTTGGTGAAGGAGCTATTTATGTGAAATTTCGTGTATGTTGAAAATAGGAAACGTACATATTTAGCGATAGATATAAAGAAGTTTGGAATCCCACGGTTGGTAAAAGTGTAATTTAATTCCAAAACGTAGAGGGATTTTGAAAAATACTAAAATGGCGACTTTTTACGGAGTAGCGCACACGCAAGAAAATCTTCGTTTACTGGAGAAACTCGCAACATGCATGAACGAACTCAAGACGCTTTGACATACATAAGATATTTTGGACATCCCAACTTGCACGCTATTTTTTTTTTTAGGATTGCAGTCACTTGCCATCCTAAATGTTTAGAAATCAAAAATTTCTTGCGGCAAGGACAAAAATCTTATGACAGACACGATGTCATTGCGAGGGTATTTCATTTGAAAGTTAAGAACATGAAGAATCTTCTGGCAAAAAGGTTGTATCTTTGGCAATGCTAGGTGTAATTTATATACGATGGAATGAATTTTATCCATATTATATATATATATATATATATATATATATGGAGTGAATTTTTACTATTTTTTTTTATTTCTCTCATATATTTGAAATTTGTGGAAAACCATTATAACAGACAATAAATTTCTTAAAATTTTAAATTTCGATTATCATTATCGCTTAAAAATTGAAAATTTTCTTGATATCTTGCGTATAATTTCCAAATTATAATATTATCGTCTTTCCAGCGAAGCGGGCTGGTATCAGCTAGTCTAAAATATTTTGAATTTAATATACAGTCCATATATATATATATATATATATATATATATATATATATATATATGTAGACTATGGGGTGATGAGATTATACACCCCGTATCTACGATGGTTGGCTCTTATGCAAAGGGCTGTCTAGGGGGTAATTCCATTACCGGATTCCCTGTGGTTTTGGTAGAAATTCGATGATGAGGATCGCAGTAGCTTTACTTGTTTATTAGGATAGATGATGAAGAGTGAAAAGTATTTTCAATAGATGATGACGAATTGACCAGTTCATCGGAGCAAAGTAGATGGCTGCCTCATTTAACCCTTATCGGAGAAGGGTGCTGGAACTCGCTCTGGCATTCGGAGTTTTTTTCCGTCGCGGGTAATGCGAAGGAAAAGAGAAGCGGAATGTTGGGGAAAAAGAGAGAACGAAATCGAAGTGTCACTCAGTTTTGTTCTGGAATGGGTGGCGCTGCATGAGTTATAACACGTCGCTGATTCGTGTTTTTATCTATCAAGTATTGGAGGAACTGGTCTTACAGTACATTGGAAAATAAAATTAATTCTTTAATAATTAGCTGGAAAATCCTATATATATATAATAACATACAGGTATTACATAATAAAATTATGATAAATGATGTTTTTACTTAGTAAATAATTAATTATATAATTAATTATATAATTAATGAAATAGCTGTAAAGGGATTTTCCATTAACTAATTTCTGGTGCTACTTTACTGTGTCATGTGAAGGAACCGTAACTTAAGTAAATTAGTATTACTGTACCAAAAGTATTGTTAATGAGATAATAGAAAGACGGAGAAGTTAGAAAGATTACAGATAAAAGAAGATAGAAGAATTAGCAAGATTGATGAGAACATTATGAGGGAGAACCATCGTGATGCAATATTTTAAGAGAGACTGCCGAACACGGATATAGTAACTAAAAATAAATTGAAATCAGATCTTTTTTTTTTTTTTTTCTGTTACAAAGATAAGTAGAAATTTAAAATAATATTGTTTGGTTGAGGACTTGATTAAAATACGTCTCGTTGACTTTTATTATTAACTTTTTGTCTTTTATACAAATGATTTTATCACTTTAAGTATATATATATATATATATATATATATATATATATATATATTTCATACTATCAGGATATTCGTTCGATAATATTAAAATAAATGTTACCTTTCTTCTAATTGCACAGAAAATTTCTTTTAATAATTCATGTCCAAAGATATATTCAGTAAAATTACAAATATTTTTCTGTTAAGAATTTTGAGCAACTTTACTCCTATGCTTCTTTTTTTGTTCGGTTTCAGGTGAACTAGTACTATTTGACTCATTTCTTTTTCATGTTTCAAATACTTTTTATTCAGAGTTTTAGTTAATTGTTACAAATTGGAACTCCATGGTGGTTTTATCTCTTGATATTTAAAACAGAAAGAAGAAGAATGGTATTAATATCTGCTTATAATAGGAAGACTCGACGTTATCTGAAAAACGATTTATAAGAGACTCATAAAAAGGGAGCCATGGTAAAACTACTCATTTATTGGACTCATGAGTTGACGGGATCTGCTCACAGAATGGAAATATGTGATACATAAAATGTTTAGAATATGTATTATGCATGTTACGTCTTTATGCAATGGTTTTGCAGCCATTGTAAGCAAATATATCAGATGACGTGATATTTGATACTTATTTGATTCAAAATTGTAAGAAATTGAACTTTATTTTATTTAGAGATATTTTTTGAAATCTTTCTAAAGATATATTTGAAAAATTGTGTGTCTAATTAGTCTTAAGGTAACTTGCAACTCGTTTGTACACTACTTACTGTATAATAAGCCACTTTTTCAGTTATGTTCTATAAGTTAATTATATGGCGCCTGTGAGACTAGACAGACGTTTTCCAAATTATTTCAGTGTTAAAGCTATAATGTTGATTATTTCATGCAAAATAGTAGATGGTAATTTAGTATAAATAACGATAATATAACGTTTTTGAGGTTTGAAGCATGTTCTTGTTACAGCATTAAAAATACGATTTTTTGAAACTATTATAATCCTGTGTCTTAATCGATATTAATAATGATAAAAGGCACACTTTCAAAACTTTGAAAATTTGCAGTTTTACTGCAGAAAACTGCATTTAATACACCTTGAATATAATCAAATACATATATATATACAATTGACGTATATATTTTGGTAGAAAAATAGGAACAACTGTTGTCATGAATAATAAATAGAATAATTCAAATAAACACGATTACTTTTTTAATTATAATTTTTTTTCTAATTTTATTATGTAAAATTCAAAATTATTGAACTCATTGATAGAAATAAAAATAATTTCGAAATATTGTTCCAAAGCAAAATTATTTTTCGCTCATAATATATATTATCATTGAAATAAAACTAAGTAAGTACATTTTAAAAATAAATAAAAATAGAGTGAATACCATGCTCCTAATTTTTGCTTCACTCCTTATATACGAAATGATGTCAGCAGATGTTTTTGGATAGGAAGTGAAGTTGTTAAAAACGGGGAACGAAGGGGAAGACAATTGTTTGTGTTGTTCAAAGAGAAGTAGGATATTTTACAGAAATATGAGTTGTTAATTCGATAATTTTTTAGTGAAAATTCGGAAGAGACTTCAAAAAAGAATTAATTTTCAAATTATATCACGGAGATGATTCAGTATACTAGTTTCTTACGCACTTAATAAGGAATGCTTATGTCTTGTAAATAAACAATAAAAATTGAGTTTGTGTTGAATGGATCCAGTCATTACAGCTGGTGATAAAATTTATGATTTGAAATTTGACAAATGTTACTTACATTGTTCTATGTATTACTGAAATTCTTGAAAACAGGGTATGAAGTTATTTATGAAAATCATAAATACTGCATTTGAAAAAATGAAAAAGAAAAGTAGAAGCTGCTTCTTCGTTCTGGTTATATAAGACAGACATCAGAAGATTAAAATTAACTTGTTTTTAATTCATCTCTTAAAACAGTTACATAAACATAAAAGAAAAATAATTCAAAAAGGTAAATTGAAAATGAGTGTTCATGTAAACTGCTTTTCTTTTATTCAATACAGAGATAGAAATATCTACAAATCTAAAATATGTGTGATCTATATTTGAACTAAATTTTTCATATAATTTTGGATTAATAAAAGTTTTAAGTAATAAAACTTATTCTAATTTTAATACGGTTTCACCAAAAATAATCAATCAAAATTAAATTACACTAATCAAGAAAAAATATTATTTCCAATAATTCAATTCCCATTTTTGCAATGAGGCCACGGTAGCTTAGTGGTCATGGTCAGGAGCTCGTAGTCACCACTTTACCGTCGAATCATGGGTTGAAGTCCTTTTGCCATTAAAGATCCACCGCTATACAGCTTCGTTAAGTTTGTGAAGGTCCCAAGTCCTCACTTAGGCATCGTTGGGAAATTTAGAAACGGCGGTTCTAACGCGGGTGTCTTCCGCGTCACTTAACAGACGCTCGTCACCACCAATAGCCCTCGTGCTGTTTCTAATTGTGACTTCAATAAATTATCAATTAATCACGTTTCAAAATTCTCTTCCCCTAATTCTATAATTTTTATTTAGAAATTAACTCCTCATAATTCCTTAATTTCTCCAATGTAAACACTTTCTTTTTCATCTTTCTTCAACTGCTAAAAATTCTCCAAATTATAACTTAATATACGAAAGTAGCTCAAAAGGTTTTAGTGTTAGTAAGGGAAATGAAGTAATAAATTCACTGTTTTACTTCCCAGTCATAGATTTTCCTTTTTCTAACGAGTCCAAGAGCAGTTCAGAAGTAAAAAAAAGTCGCTGGTCTTCACTTGTTTTGGAGCCAGACAACCATTAGCAAATCATTGTTTTCCCTTTTTTTCAGCTTTCGGTTCTAAGTTTCTTTCCCAGTTACAGTTCGTTGTAAAATGATGCTAACAATACAATAAAATGATGAAAACAAACAGTAGTCAAATTTGATTTAGCAGCCAATTATTGGTAAACCAAGACTTACTAACCCTGGTCAAATCTGTTTATGCATAATTTAGTAAATCATAACGCACATTTATAACACCAGTCTTGTTTTAGCAGATTCACCTAATGAAAAAATTGACATTTCTTGAGTTTCACTGGTATATGGAAAAAGACTTTGTTGAAATCAACATTTTAAAATTCGTGCTGAAAGAGCTAATTTCATATAAGAAATCATACAAAGAATTCCACAATTGGTGGTAGAAATTAAAGACAATAATCTAGTTATTTTTCATAGAGAACACTTGCGACTGTTTTGAAAAAAAGCATCGGTGCATTAAACGTAGTTATAATTTTCAGATTATGTCGCCTATTTTTTACCTTACCAATTAATTATGTCTATTTTCTTTAAGAACAAAAATGCATTTAAGATAATATGTGAATGTTTGTGAAATGATTATTTTCTAAAAAAGTACGTGTCGTTCGTAAAAATAATGATATATTCAGAATAAATTTAAAGGTATTATAGTTTTATATTTACCTATTTTCAAAAATTAGAAACCAGATTTCTTAGATATAATACTTTTTATTTACCCAATACTTTCTTTCACTACTTCCAATGATTCGGCATCTATACCATAGAAATTGATATAGTATACTTACACATACACATATTTTACAAAAAACATGTAGTTTTTTACTCAGGAATTTCCTTTATCTCAATTTTTAGAATATTTTCTGACAGTCACATTCTTAAGCTATTAAGGTTTTTTTTTTTTTTTTTTTTTTTTTTTTTTTTTTTTTTATAATCACTATAAAATTTTGAAGTTTATTTTTCTGTTTCTATTTTGCAAAGTATCGATTTCATGATAATCATGTGAAAGAAAATACTATTTAGATAAATATCTATTTTTAAAGATCAACAAAATAAGATTGTTTGGTTTCATTAACGACACACTAGAAGCAACGCGAGGGCTATTGGCGACGAACCTCGTAATTTTAGAACTTCGGGAACCACACTTGATCGGCGGATCTTTAGTGACATCAAGGCTCCATACCACGAAATCCGTCGGCCACGGTCCTCGACTATGAGGTCTCTAGGCTACCGATAATATACCTTTGAGCGGTCCAGGTAATATACTTTTGAGGAAAAATTTGACTAACTTATAGAATTTTCTTTAAGAAAAATGTATTCTTCCAGTACTCAGTGTACCTATTTAAGGTTCAGTATTCATCTGTGATCCCTTTGTTTAATTATTTGTATTACATTTTTTATGAAGAGCTGTTTAGATATACATTAGAATGAAATATAAAACATAAAGGCATGAGAAATACATGTTAATTTAAAAAACTTAGTACCTCATTTTAAATGCAGAATGTACATGCAGGAATCAAAGGAGATGGAAACTTCTTACATTTCTGTGCTGTATTTTATAATATGCCATTGAATGTGAAATATTGTTCAGGTAGCCATATACTCATAATTATCCAAATTTGCATGAAGTTGAAAATTTATAACTTTTACGTATTTTATGATTGTATTTATTTTATTCTAGTTAATAAAATACTTATTTGAGATAAGTTTCTCAATTCAAAAGTTTTGAGCTAAAAACCGTTTTCATGTTTCATCGTGATTGTTATAAATTTGATGGTTTAAATAATAATTTTAGCACGCTTTGTATTTCAAACTCAAATAGTTCAGACTCCTCAACTATTTTGTACATCAAATTTTATTTTAACTAATATGATGTATAAAATGATGTATAATATCACTAATGTTACTTATGAGCAAAACTTTACAGGAAAGTGTTGCTAGGAAGCATTCATAAGTAAAATATAATTAAAATGGTTATTTTCAAAAATTACGCTTGCTTTTAAATAACCTAGCTCTTACGTTCTAAACTGTATAAGCAAACTGATATTCAAAAGTTATGCCAAGAACTGATATCTTAAAAATAAATTCTCTTAAATTAAATTAAAACATTTCCTAAAATCTCTTTAAATCAATTATACAAGCTGTAACTGCATTTCAGCCCTAAAATAAGCCCCTAGCTTAAATCCTGCTGTATTCCAAATCCATTATCATATCGTAATTCATTCGTTAACTATTGATACTTGCATTTAATTCCTTGGGCCAACGTTTCCGACTCTATTTATCTTTGTAAGTGAACGATTGATTATTTACTCATTCTCTAGTTCAGAGAAGATGAATGCTTCGCATTTAATTGATGGCTATCTTTCAGAGCATGAGAGATAATGAAATTCAAAGGATATTTTTGAATTGATTGCTTAGTCATCTTTTACTGAGAAAAAATAGCAAAGGTTTCAGGTCCTCAAAGAGAATGTTTATAATTTCATTTCTTATTAAAATTAATAGATTTTATTTTTTGATTGCTAAAAAAAAGTTAGATAATTTGTTGTGAATTGAACAAGGCATTGTGCTATATGATTTATCAAACTCGAGACTTTAATATGGTAACGTTTCAATTTTCTTAGTATTTTTTGGAGTTTCTCTGTCTTTCTCTCAAAAGATAAATTATAACATAAATCTTTGAATTAAACTAAATTTGTGATACACTTATTAAATTATCTTATTTTAATACTACTTATGAATATTTAAATTTTCAGAGTTGTTATCGAGAGCATGTTCATTGAATGTTTTTCTCATTCTGTTAACTCTTATTCCTTATTAAACAATGAACATTGTTCAATAAGGAGAAAATGATATTTGAATTTTAAAGTTGAAAATATATGAAAGGTTTTCTCAGAGTGAATTGGAGGAATAAAAGGCTTTTCAGTGAAGAGTATTCAAGTATGTATTATCTCTATTAAACTTGATTTGATTTTTGCTGTTAACTGTATTGATGATTTCAAAAATTAAAATAATGTAAAATAATAAGGATTAAGAATACATGAATAGAGGTTCGTATAAATGATAACTCAGATTTGAATGATTCAATTTGATAAGTGAATGAAGGATATTTGATAAGTGATATTTTTTTTACAAACAACGCTGTTATTTGGTAAACACGCACACCACTTCCTTAATTATTGTCATCGGTTGTATAAAACAGCAACCTTTGTACCAATTTCGTAGTTCCGGAATCTCGGAAGAGACAGATTTAAAAAAAATTAAATATATTTTCTTATTCAAACAACCAATGATATAAACTCAATGTGTAAGTTGTAGCAGGTAATATACATTGTTAGGAAGAAATCATTAATCCTTAAATGGAAGTAGTAAATGCAATTCTGATTAAGAAAGCTCCAGCAGCTTTTGATCAGATTTTATTTCATTAACGCATTTAAAAATTATGTTTGAATACATCATAAAGTGTTTAAATTTAAGATAAGGGTTTCTGAATAACATTTAGATATATTGTTGGTACAAATTTAAAAACTGAAAGTTTTAAAAATCATCTTCTTTATCTAAATCTTTATAAATATGATAAAATTCCACAAAAACTTCGATATCTCAACATTTTAATTTTATTTGAAAAAATCCTTTTATATATTGTAAAAAAGATCCCTAAGTTTGTTGCATGCACTTCATATGATATATAGAAAAAATGGAAGTTATTGGCAAATATTTGTGGAAGTAATAGCCTTTAAATTGCATATATGATTTGAAAAAGAATAAACTATGTAAAAAACTATTTAAAATACTCTATCTCTGTTAAAACAATTAATATATGTTTCAATTATTCTAAAATGCCATTTTAAAACATTATAAATAATTGAATATTTGTGTAATTCCAAAAGGTATTTGTAATAATACATCACTTTTTTCAGTGCTAATTGCGCCAGACCAGCAACAAATAAGGGAAAATATAATATATACTTTTAAAAACAAATTAAAAATTTAATGTATCACACAAATTTAAAAAAATCATTTAAAACGTTATGGAATTGGCTCCTTAAATACGCTACAAAGGACGAGTTATCAACAAATTTTTCGTAATGAAAGTTATCGTCACTAAAAAGAAACGTAAAACGGATTAATTATAAAACAATTTAAATATTTTCAAGAAAAAAATATAAATAATTATTCGAGATAAAAACCGTCGTTTTTAACAACAATGTTTTTATATGGTGGCAAAATTTATTAAAAAAATTATTGAAATATTAGTTAAAACTTGTCGCAAATATCTAAATATTGCATTAGCAAATGTCTAAATATTGTTCAGCCAAAAAAAAAATCGCCGAGTTTCGCAATTTTTGAAATCGCTCCAAGTACTTGGGCTAAACTACATTATTAAAAAAATATCTTACAATATTAATAAAATCTTACCGCAAATGTCTAAATATTGTTAGGCGAGTAAGAACAATACCCAAAGTTTCAGAGCCCTAGCTTGATTGGAAGTTGGTTAAATTAACGATCAAAAATTTGATGACACACTGATACAAATAAAAACGTTTTAAAAAATATCACGAAATTTCTGATATTTGTAAGAAAAACTTGTGGTCGTTTTCCAAATTTGTTTGTATTTTTAAAATTTTACTGACACTAACTTTAGTTGGCAAAGGCACTCTCCTCCGTCGCAAATGGAATTTGAACCATAAATTTTAGAATCATTTGTATCAATTGGTTCTAAATACATGGAAAAGTACTGAAAAAATGCTAAAATAACTATTTTTATTTTTTGAGAAATTAAGCGTCTCCAGGATGATACATTGGAACAAGGTGACATCATCATGTTAACTTAAAATTTTTATTAATCTTAATTCAATGAGTAATTCTTGCAAAATATAAAATTTGAATCATTAATACTCCTGTCCGAAATGTTTGCAGAAGTTTCCTTACTTTTCAATATTTAACATTCGCTTTCTCTCTCTCTCTTTCTTCATTTTATGTTACTGAATAATTTCTCAATTTTAAGTTCATTCTTATTGAAAATTCATGATTTCTATGAAATGTTGTCTGTGAGTACGGAAATCCTATTTTTTTGTTCAATACATTTGATTTTTTAGAAGTTTTAAGTTAGAAATAATTACTGTGATCACTATGAGCTATTTCGTTTTATTACCTGACAGATTCAAATTCTTTCCTGTATCATTTATTTATCTACATTTGGTGAATTCAGTTAGCAATTAAAGAACTTCTTTCAGAGCTGAATATATGCCATAAATATAGTTTCAAATCAAGTGATTGTGATATCCATTGACCCAATGTATTATACCGGCGACACTGAAATGACAGCGTTCTAAGTCAAAAGTGGAAATATTTGAATGATAAATTAAAAATGTTTATGTAAACAGCAAGTTTAAGGAATTCAACAGAATGCTTAAAATAATTTTCTATTATACAAATAATAAAAAGTATGAACATTTAGTGATGTATAAGAGTGTAATTTTCTTTCTCTAGTAAAATATTATTTTCATTTTACCATAAAAAAGCTATGAATAAAACATTTCACTAAAAATCATTTTTTTTTCAGTTCTACCCCTTATTAACATTAAAATTAACTAATTCTGGGTACCAAGGAAACATTTTATTTACTTGATGGCATTTTCTTAAAGTGTTGCTTAGTTAATGCCTAATGTTTTCTTAATGTTGCTCCTACGGATGGTGCCGGGACTGAGGAGCATACAAATTTACTATATCAATGAAATGTAATACAAGTGTCATTCAATAAGTCCTCAGTTTAAGGATAATAAAACGAATAATTTTATAGGTAGATTCTAAATTTTTTAAATTTTTTTTTATCATAATCTCCTTTTAGTTATGTACACTTTCCAAAATTCTCTGAATTTTCTAAGTCATATTGTGACGATTTTCTCCTTACTAAACTTCGGAACTTTAATTGAGATTGATTGCATAAATTAAGCAATTTCTTCCCAACCAAAATTAAACGTGATTATGATAATTGGAGGCTGGTAGAAATAAAATGAAGTGAGGTAGATATAACGGTATATAAGCAGAAGGAAGTTTAGTGGAGAGCGGTTGAGTGGGACTAGCCCTGAGCGTATGCCTCACAAGCGATAGATGATATCAAGAGTTGTTACGAGCGATAGCAGCCGCAAAGGATTCTAGAAATGAAGTCAGCTCCAACTGGTGAGATTTTGGTAAGAGAGTATTAGTACTGTAATACTTGGATAATTGAACCACTTAAGGGGCCACAAAGGGCTCACGAAGGAGAACAAATATCTCTGACATTATATTACAAAGCTGATAAATAAATAGTTGTGTGACACTTGACTAGTGTGTTCTTTTGTAGGTTATTGAGGTTTAGAGTTAGTTGTATTTGACCGAGTAATGGCACAAGAGTCGGGTAGAAGTGCTTCACCACAATATAAAAAGGGAGATTTCAGAAGGAACTCAAAATTGGCATAATCTAGAATGACGACTTTTTCATCTGACGTAAACCACTGTCCACCATGGCATTTCTTAAAGATTAGGAAAAAAATATAAAAAAAGTCACTGGGAGCTAAATCAGATGAACATAGAGAATAATAATTTGAATTTTGCAATCCATGATTCCATGATTTTTGCCATCGAAACTGCACATACACCAGTGCATTCCCTACATGGAGGAAAACATTTTTTCTTTTCCAATTAGGACGGTTTTTTCTTACATTCTTCGTTTATTGGTGCAAAATAACGATGCATAATACTCTCCAGTGAGTGTTTTTCTATCTTTCCATGTAATCAGTTTAAATGGTTTCGCGGGCATCAACTTACCAGCTAATTTCATTGTCTTTGCTTTCATTGGGGCGTATTCCAATTAAAATTTCCACTGTATTGACTGTTCCTTTGTCACTGGAGTGTTTTCACGTTTCTTCCGCATTTATGTGTTAATGCAGAAACTCTTAAGGATTAAGATAAAAGGAGGTCAAAATAGTCTCCTAGACGATTACATGATTGTGTTTATTTTTTTCTTATCGCAAACGTCTTTTCATGCTCAAATTTTTGTGCAAAATTTAAAATTCTGTGTCTTGGGATATGGTTGTGGCATAAAATTATTTCTCTCAATTTGATTCGTCGATCACTCAGAACCATCACTCAGAATCATTCCAAGAGTAGTCACTTCCACTGGTCGTCCCGAACTACATTCATCTTTTGTAGATGTAGAGCCTTATTAAGCTCATTTACTCAATTGTTAAGAGTTGAAAACATAAGAGCAGTTGTGCCATGAACTCCTCCATCTTTCTCATCTTTGTTCTCATTTGGTGTCAAGCCTTGTAAATTTAGGTGTTTAATCACTACTCGAAACTCATTTTTTTTCCATTTTTCTAAATGAATACGAGTTTCTTGCTCCAATCAACAATAAAATTGAAACTATATGATAGAAATTGTATGAGATTTAATTGTCTACAGAAACATTATGCTTACTTAAAACAAGCATTTTCGATGTTATAAGTAACATTTCTTGGATTATCGGTGGAATTATTGAACGTCACTCGAAATTCAAATCATATTACTAAGTAAGCATTAAATATCGCTTTTTTAATCCTTTTAGGGAAACCAAGTGCTCGTTTATAATGCGTCCAGATTCGATGCTTCTAAACGTGAATCAAATTCAAGTTCAATTAGAGAAATTACAATAATTTTCTACTGAAAGCTGCATAAACTTATTTTTTCGTCTCCAGTACATTTACGAAGTGTAGTATATACAAATTTAAAATATTCAGTTTACTTCAATTTTTGAGACATTTTCTTAAAAACATGCACAAAGTTTTGTTAGTCAAATATTAATAAATTTATCATAAATGGTCATCCGAGCTGTTATGCTATGTTAATAATATTTTTAAAACTGAAATAAAATGTTTTCGATTCTCCTTTTTTGATTTCTTGAATTTTTAATGAAATACATATACTCGTGTTTAAATATTTTTTTTTGTTTGCATCTGTGAATGTTCCTTTATTAAAGAGAATCTGTTTGCTTTGTAAAGCTATTGTTTTAGAAAACAAAATTTATGTGCCTACCCATTCTATCCATTTTCAACGTAATATTTTACACTTTTACTTATTTATGTAAAAATTACTTTGAATTAAAATTTCACTAAGCTGCCAAGAATTTCAAAATGAAAGAACTAATAATGCTAAAGAATAATTAAATAAATATAAAAAATAAACTTACTCTTGTACGTTTACATGTTACTTTTCCCCCTGTAAATGTCAAAACATTTAATATATATCAAATTAGAAAAAGTCCGTAGCACCGAAGAGAATTTTGCTGAAATTGATAAAGGTGAATACTTCATTTATAATTTCATTGCGAATAAAGAGTCTTTTATTAACATTATTAATGTTTAATTCAAATAATACAAAGTAAGAAATAATTAACTGTCTTCCAGGGAAATCTGTCCAAAATCTATCATGAGCTAAATCTGTCTTTCACCTGAAAATGCTTTATTTAATACTTATCTTTATTTCATGCAATTTAATTTCAATTTCTTTTTCCCTCTCTACCTCCTCTCTTTACGGAAAAAAATTGAATTTTCAGAAATGGTCTTCTCTCCCAGAGTTTTAAATCGAAAATATTTCCAGGGGGTGATGGATTACAGTTTTATATTTAGACAGAACCTTTTAAACCGACATTCTTTTGATTTTATTTTGATTTATGTTCTTTCCTTACGGTAAAGGGTTTTGAAATGGATGGGAGGACGTTTCATCACACAATGTCTCTGCCGATTCCTCACACTGTTTATCGGGATCAAGTAAATGCACTTTCAGCGTTCTCGCCATTTTGTATTCGAATAAACTCCTTCAATTGATGTTTACATTAACCTAATGCATTTGACAATTTGCTTACAACTCGATAGAAAGGAAACGCTGAGTTTTATTGATTGAAGATTTAACTTCAAAACTTCCAAAAATGCTGCAACATGGAAAATCATCAAAACTATTGTTCTATAACAAACAGTTTCCAGGAGAAAGCCTTAAGTGTTAAAATTAGAGCTGTGCATGTTTCTTAAGATAATTCTCAAATAAAGAAATGGAATTCGCTTAAATTCTAGTGCTTCAATTTATGGGATTGTATTCTATTCTATCAATTTTACTTTGCCCTTTTATAGCCTCAGTTTATGTAATACGATCATATATAAATTGGAGGCAACTGAATCTTTTACATTCGTTTCATAAACTTCTACTGTAAGCAGTCAAGAGGAGAGATGAGGTATTTGAAAATATGAAAATTTCGCAAAGGGAGTTAAGTCAATATTACGTGCAGATGATACTAAGGACATATACGCATACATTCAAATTTCAATTGTACAATTATTTAGTTCCGAGTCAAAAAATGGTATTAGGTTCAATCGGGTTTCACATACTATCAAATTAATAACTGTCCAACTAAAAATTCATAAAACGATAACTAGCAGTTTTTTACTACAATATTGGTGGCCGACTTTGAATAAAAGGTACGCGTATACCTGTGATTAAATAGTTGTTAATATGAAAACCCGTAGTGTTTTTAAATCATTCGCAACTCAATTTATTACTTTTCTACTTTGTGGATGATTTTTTTTTATTTATTCAAGTATTCTAACAATAAGTAATATCTTAAAAGTATGTGACCGTGGAAGCATAGTTGTGATGGTCTTTGACTCGCAGCCGGCGGGTTTCGTCGATTCGCGGGTTCGTTTCTTGGCCGCCAAAGACCCGCTGTGTAGCCAGGGCTGATGCACGTTATATCTCTCTTTGGACCGAAAGTCCCCCCGTTTGCTTGGTGTGGAAGTTAGGAGAGAGAGTGCCAGCTCAAGTGTGGTCTTCGTCACTTGATCGAGGTTCAAATTACGAGGTCCATCGCCAAAGACGTCGTGTTACTTCTAATACTACGTTACTAAAACCAAACTAAACAAATCTAAAAGGTATTCTAATTATAAGATTTCTCTACATAAGTATTAACTATAATTTTTACTCTACAAGAGTAGATATGGGAAATTAAACTATAGAAAACTATAGGAATTAACTAAGAAATAAATTAAATTAGTCACGTGTAGATTGTACTAATTATGAGCACTCTCTATGTGAGCACTAACCTCAGGTTCAACAGTTGAGAGGAGAGACGGAAAATTAGACTATAAGAAAAGATCACAGACAGATGATAGATATACTGAGTTGAAATCATGTGAAACTGGTATACTGGCTATAAGTATTCTCGCTATCTAAGTACTAACTATAAGCTCTCCGCAATTTCTAACAATAAGTTTTTTTTCCCTAAGAAGTGGATAATCAACATGACATATTAGAGTTGATATGATGAGATCACAAGGAGAGATGAACTGAGTTGAAGCCTTTCAAGATCTTATACTAACTATATTTGTAAGTACTCGCAATTACCAAGTTCTAAGTACTAATAATATTTTCTCCGAAAGCTCTCAGCATTAGTTTTATGCTTAGAAACAGAAAGTACAGATGGGACATTAGAGTATAGAATGAAATTTTAGAGAGATTATTTGAGTTGATTTTACTGAATTGATGGTATTGAAATTCTATTCTATTTTCTGTGTTGTTGATAGTGATACATGTTTGGATTGAGGCTTATATAGAATTGTAGTTCTAATATCTTCATTTTGTTTATTCTAAATATATTTAAACGTTTATATTTCTTTCAAGTATGTGGTTAATTTTTTGTTTTCATATACTTTATAGTTGTAAATGTGTTTGATGTAAAAAAAGATCGATTAAAAGTTTTGTCCGAATTCGTTATAAGCATTGTTGTGACGTTAATTTTGAACCAAGAATCCCCAAATGATCGTACAAATTCATGGGATAAGGCGAAATTTATAGATATGATATTATAATAATTGAATATGTGTATGTTAACTTTAAAAGTGTTATTAATAATATATTTTGGATCAAAACTGTTCAAAATGGCCTTTTTTTTAATAAATAAAAATTTTAAGAAAATTGATCAATCTATTACAAGCGTGCATTTTGGTATAAGATATACAGCTTATTTTAATTTTAGATCTATTTTTAAATAGTTAGCAAACTTTTATATTCTTGATTTTGAAGTATTTAGGTTTTAAAACTGATATCTATGAAACAGCATTACTACATATTATATTGTTATTGAAAAATTCAGAAGATGGTAAGAAAAAAAAATTTCCTGTTACATTTTCCTGTAATGCAATAGCCAACAACAACTTACAGCAGCCAAATAAATATTTTTCAGCCTATGCATATCTGAGTTAAGTATGATTTTAAAAGCTGATGGTCTGAAGATATAAGAAATTTTTTTTCTTTTAGATATGCATTTTTTTTCTTTTTTTAAATACAAATCTGCATTATTAATAAATGTTTATTATTATATTCTCATTTGAAAATTATGTACCTAAAATATAATTTGTTTGCTTAACATGCAGCTTGAGTTTTAATTTTAAATTCATAATAAAAGTGTGTTTTCTGATTTATTTCTAAACAACGTTGAAGAAATGTTTCCTTTTCTTTCTTTCGAAATAACGTTATTTCGAAATAACGTTTACGTTATTTCTTCCTTCACAATCTATTACTGCATTCTTTATACTATTACTTTCAAATTTATCACGCTGATAGTGTCTTTTTTTTCAAAACTGTTCTCAAAAAGAGTTCGACATATAAAAGGAAATCACGCAAACTTCTCAGGAAATCAGGAATCAGGCAAAATTACACTTAATGTTGGAAAACATACAATTTAACTATATTTCATCAAATTTTACTGTCGTCTTCACAGTTTTATAAGTAAATTAAAGGAATGAAATATTTTCCATTTTTTTTTCATTCATATTGAATATTAAAATACTATTAAATTACATTTGAAAGTATATTCTACACAAATAATCATAATTATAATAATTTTTATTTTAAAGTAATATTAAGTAAAAAAAAAAGAATTCAAAGCATTTATAGAAACAGATGACAATAAGCAATGGGAGAGGTAATTGCATCCTTTTTTTCCAATAATGGTAAATTTTATTAAAAAAGAAATATTAATTACTTTTTTCAGAACAGCAAACAAATAACAGTTTCGAACTGAGAGCAGGAGCTAAGAAAACTTTTATCGCTTTCCGAGGCGCGGCGCTGTAATCTCTCCAATCTTTGGAGAGCAGGGGATTCGAAATTCTGTTTTCAGTGGCGTTAAAGCCGCCGCTCCAAGAAGTGCATTGATCCACCTGGCGGAGAAACGGACTTCTTTTCGCACGTTTTACGTACCCTAACTCAGTTTATTCTAGTTAATTTTGTTTCGCTTCAATTTAGAGTTTCGAATGAGTTTAGTAAAGTCATTTTGTACGAAAGTGTAATACTTTAAACAAACTTTTTTTAAAAAAAAAATACAATTTGCTATTCAAATAAGTGAAAAAAAAAATAGTATGTTAGCACAAATATAAAGTTTTTGAATAAATGTGTTAATGAAGTAGATTTTAGATTTAACGATTACAGCAAAGAGTATGCAAATATTTAATAGTCGTCGATAGAATTATTTCTCACGTTATGATGATGTTTATTAAAGTTTATAATGAGAAATATTTCCGATTCTAATTACATCACAAAACAATCTCCCGTTTTACAAAAAAAATTATGTTCAAATGATAAAATCAAACTTTACATTACACACATTTTCAAAAATTCCTAGTCATAAATTTTAAAATTGTTGTTGGAAAGTAAAGTCTTTAAAATGGATTTAGACGAGATATTGCATGAAGTTGGTGAGAACGGAAAATACCAGAACTTGATGCTTTGGTTTGTGTTCCTTCCCGCCCATCTCACCTTCGGTTGTCATGCCTTTAGTCAACTTTTCATGACATGGACTCCAGATCATTGGTGTCAGATTCCAGAACTGGCCGCGGCGAACTTAAGTGACCACCTCATTCGTCATTTGACCATCCCACCGGACTTAACGACCAGAACTGGTTACAGCCAGTGCTCCATGTACAAACTGGATTACAGCATCCACACGCAACATAACACGATTATATTGAAGGAACCCAATACTAACTGGACGAACGTGACATGCCACAGTGGTTGGATATATAACACCAGTAGTAATTGGGACAGGGATACGGTGGTTACAAAGGTGAGTGATGATGCCCTATGAATTATATCTTGTCGTCATACAATTCTCCTATAACTTGATTTTCTGCTTCGGAGTAGAGTATTAAATGAACGAAAAGTTTCTTTAGTGTTCCAGTAATATTAAATAAAATTGAAATTTTGTTTATTGCCTTTTAGCTTTCTTTTCCTTCATCAAACAATTATTTTATTTGGTAATGTAGTATTAATTTCATGCTGTACTTATCATTATCTGCAAAGTATTATAGTGTTCAAGCATGCTCTAGAATTTTTTCTCGGTTACACTTTTTTACATCTTTGATGGAAAAATATATAATTATTTCTTTGCTGTAGTGAAATATTTTTAATAATGAAATGTTTGGTAAAAAAATTGATTTATATTTTCTTGATATTTAGTTTCCCTTTCTTTTCCTTCCTAGATGAATGACGTCCGAATATGAGCAAAACTTAATAATTAATATAAGATAAATGTTAAAAATATTACATTATAGCAACATACATTCTCAAACTTTTATATTTTACAGAAAAATACATTAAATAAATAACATATATTAGAGCATATTTACGAAAATTAGTAGGAAATCTTGAATATTTTTGTCTTCAAAATGATGTTTTAATCACTTTTCTGAATTATTAAAGCACTTTTTAGTCAAAAAAAGATTTTTTTCCCTTTCTTTGTAGAATATGAACATCATCATTTTTGTGATCGCATATTACACATTTATATTTAGGTACACTTTAGAACTTATTACGCGATATGATTCTATAAAAGATTCTTGTACATATAGTGAAACAAATGTTTTTTTTTTTAAATAATGCCAAAGTCTTAAGAAATAAATTTAAGAATAAAAAAAATGAGAAAATTTAAGTTTCTAAAATTACTAATTTCTATAACAGTTTTACAAAAAAATTATGCTATGATAGTGTGGAAAGTGATACTATATTTTCTATATATAAATGTTCATTGTATTTTGCATATTTTTTATATAATATGCTTGAATTACTTTGTATATTTAAAGAATTATTTATAAAAAAGGATGCCCCTAAAAAGCAAATATGTTGCACGAGATCAGAAAAATTAATATCGTTATTCGATAGATAATAAAAATATTTTTAATTAAAAAAGTAGTATAATTCTACATAAGGATTAAAATATCATTGTATAGCACACTGAAAAATATATGACCACTTAATAATATTAAGACATATATGTCGCAAAATCAAGCAGTTTTAAATTATGTAAATTATTATTCTTCGAGTACATGGTACTCTTAAATTATTGATGGTATTTTAATTTGGAATATTTACAAAATTTAATTCGTTATAATTTCAATTAAACATTTTCTATACTTTGCTTGATAAAATCAGGTAATAATATTTGTAAAACATTGTATTATTACTAATTATTTTTCACAATTAATATTTTTCTGAAATATTATTTGTAAATATAATATCTTGCAAGAAGAAAACAATATTTAGGTTTTTTTTTCAAAAATTAAAATATTTATAGTCAAATTTCTTCAAAAAAAACTGTATATAATAATTTATTATTAATAAAACCATATTAAGATATGTAAATTACTTCAAAGATGTAATTAAATAACTTATAAAATACATATTTTACAATTACTGAAAACGTACATTTACAAGATTTTTATGAATTTTCTTGTCATTTATTATGATTATAGAAGTACAATTTGAAGAAATAGCGAAACGTAATTGTTGTGTTAAATATTAATTATTTTTATTTTACTATTTCTTTAAAAATGTTATTCAAGTAAGGTAATTAAATTACTTTAAATATTTTATGAATACTATTTATAAAAGATTTTCTTTCCACAAATTTTTAATTTTAAGTACTAATTTAAATATCGCGCAGCATTTAAATTACAATATGTATAATATATATCGTTAGAAACAAAGTTTCTATAAGTGGATGAATCCCAAATATAGGCACTCATTAAATTTTTGAAACAATATCAAATAGTGTTTTGTGCTTTGTAAAGATATTTAACTTCCATTCTTCAATTAACTGTCAATACAATCCTTGAAATGGAAATAGTTTAACAATCCTGTCATAGATATTTTTCATAATCGTAATAATTTGCCTTATGGTGGCAAAAACTACTTATGAGTAATAAAATAAAGATATTTAAGTTTTTAATTTCAATTGTTTTTCGATATGTTGGTATAATATATATATTTAAGGCAAGGAACAAAGCAGGTTTTGATAACCGCAACTAAATTAGCTCACCTCTCCAGCACATTACTTCTTTATCGTTAATTTCATAATAGATCAGGATAATATATATGATGTGTATATACATATATGTGTTATATATAATGCATGTTGATGTATGATATATATTATGATAGAAGAGTAAAATAAGTATATATATGTATTTATACAGTTGCATGTATGAGGTATATATATGAGCATATACATACATATTACATAACTGTGTCAAATATTTTTATATTCTTAAAGATATATCTCAACTAAGTCTTTCCTTTACATACATATGCATTAAAATTCAAATAATACTAATTTGTATATATAGAATTTAAATAATATAAAAAGTATATGCTCAACTTTAGTTACTTAATATATCCCGCTTGAGTGCAGAATTCATTCAGAATAATTTAATCACTTAGTACCTGTGTTTGCTATAAAATGTATACTATACTAATTTATAAAGTGAATTTTCAGCGACTTTTACGCAAAGCTATTAAAACCTGACGCTAATATGCATTAAATTATGCGCATCATATATTATAATTTTGTTCTTAAATGCTTTTATTAGTACATTTGTAGAAATTAGGAAATTTTTAAAGCAATAATTGTAACGAGTGTCAAAAGTGGTTTCACTTAAGCGAAAATGATTTGATTCATCTTTTCCTTCGACATGGCATTCTACATTACTTATATAATTTTCTTCCAAATTCTAAAAGGCAGGGAAAACTCTTATTTATATATGAAAAAAATGTTCGAATACTCTTAGCAAATTTATACTTGTATCCTTTAATACTGTTCGATCGCAATGTATATAAATGTCATAAAGATATATTCCACTTTTTATATATAATTAAATTTATAATTAGAGGTACTCCCAATAGAGGAAATGTGAAAGATGTCTGTACCAGATAATTCAGAAAACATTTAGTAGCAGTTGATAAAATTGCTGTTTTCTTTTAGATAATGATATTGGAACGCAATTTTAACTCGGCAGAAAGAACTTCAGGTTCAATCAGTGCCTGCTATTTCTATTAAGATCTCTACTTGCATCAGTTTTTATTTCTAACGTCTGCAATTAGTATATCTGTGATTTCATACGTCAAAGAAGAATCCGCGCATGCGGTAATTTGCTTATATTCATTGACGACAGATCACAAATAAAATTATATGCAATGACATATTTCTAATAATAGCCTATATCTAGGGAGCTTTCATTCACAGATATCACTCTAGACATCTTATTCAACAGTATTATAAACTCAGATGAGGAAACCCCACCACTGCTACAATTCAGCGGAGGCATCCAATATCTCTTGCTCGTTTCTTCCTTTCACGCTTCTTTTCAGATTTTCGAGAATCATTTACTTCAGTTACAAATATTGAAGAGTTGGTGGCAGGACGCTATCTTTCAGTTGAATTTTTGAATAATATATATGCGTTAGTTTGAGTTAATCTCAGAAATATTGTGTATGCTATTTCTTCTCAAAGTGACAAATGGGCCAATGTGACCAAATGATTTTGTCGCCGCGTGTTTCGAAATACAAGTTACAATACAGGGTGTTCCGAAACTTATATGCAAAAATTTAAGGGGTGATAGAAAGCTTTTAAGCAAACAATTTTTACCATGCAATGTATAGGTGTAGAAACCGCTAGAGGGAGGCATGACGGTATACAGTAATCAAGAAAAGGCTGTACCTCTTGAAATTCACTGTAAAAGTTTCAATGCTTAAAAAAACTCTCCCTTTTTACTTTTTATTAGAGCCTGTTCAATGTTAACGGATTCTCCTTTTATCTCTTCCTATGAATTACATTGTGAAAATTGCTTGTTTGTTTTCTATCAACCCTCAAATTTTGCCCATGGGTTTCGAAACACTCCGTTTAACAAGCCCGTTTAAAAGGTTTAATTATTTTATCAAAATCTATTTTAGAATATATTTTTTTCAAAGTGATAAAGATGTCAGAGACCTATAATGTGCACGTAATACAGATTTTGAACAAGAAATTGATGGAACTGAACTGGAACACCCAGATTATCGACAAAAATATTTCTCTTGCTATAAAAAATGTTAATTGAGGAAAAAATTAGTGATTCGAGCTGCCAATGGATAATTAGTAAGAAATATGTCTACCTACTAAAACATTTGCGAAACAAAAGCCTCTAAAAATGACCAAACAGATCCCTCAAAAGAGGAACAATCGCATTGATTGCAAGGATAATAAGTCGAACTATTATTTCAAGAAATTATTCTGTTAAGTTTTTAAGCTACTCAAAAGTTATTTTTTAATGTTGCTGTGGTTAAGATAAAATAACTTTTCATGAATTGTTTCTTACCTCCTCTTGTTAGTGTAACACAATCTGTTAAAAAATGATTAGAATTAGGGTATATTATTAGAATAAAATTAAACTATGGATTTCAGGACTTATTTTACATAATAATAACATTCATGTAAGAAAGAGGTGCTTTTAACTGTCTTAAATAACTATTTGGTCATTTTAATCAAATGTTTCCATCGAAGTCAGGATTTTCCACGTTATCCCTAGTGACGATTGCTGAAAAAAAAATAAATGTGAAACTTTATTAAAAATAACATAAAAAAAAACAATTGAAATTTCTATGCAAAGTTTTGCAAGGAACAAATGTAGCAATTTAAGGTCCGCATTTTTACAATGATTATGAAATTAATCAATCAAATACAAGAATTAAAGTAAACGATTAAATGGGAATAGTAAACATAAAATGGACAATAGTAAACTTTTCCGATATCAAAATTAGAGGAAACGATAAATTATTAAATTGAATATATTTAAGCTAAATGTAATTAAAATTGAAGCAAAGGATAAAATATTGAAAAGTGTTTTTGGTGAGTTAAAATTGATCCAGGATCCAGCTAAAACAATAGTCCCTTGGGTGACGAATTGAATAAAAGTAATCTTCAATAACGAGTAATGATACATCTAAATCTGAATTACCAGAATAGTGGTCTTTGGTGAAATCTATTCAAAAAGTAAAATTACATGTAGATGATTTAAAAATCAACACATATGTTTAAGTATTTTTAAGAAAATGTATTAAGTTTGTAGCTAAGTTAAAGTTAAAAGTTAGTTTTAGTTAATTTTAAAGTCAGCGAAATTTGTATCATTATCTTTCACGTTAGTTAAACCTTTAAACTTGAAATTGATTGTTTTCATTTAATTATTATGCATTACTCAAAAAAGTAAAGAAACTAAACATGTAACCAATAAAATTTTCATTGAATAACTCAATTATTAGGAATTTGTTTAAAAAACATTTTTTTTCCGTGTGTTTTCAATATTTTAAAGAACTTGAGTTTAAAATTATAGCTCCATAGACAGTGTAATATTTATGAAATGTTCATCGTGCACAAAGAGGAATGAATAATGAATGTAAATACATCTTTATACAAAATGGTCAATTTCTGTAAAATATAACCATGTATTATTTATTTAAAATTCACATGAAATATAATAATTATTTATTTAAAAATCTTATAAAATAAGTCAATGAATTATTTATTTAAAATTGATGAAAAATAAGACAACACATTATTTTTTTAAGATCTCTGTAACATATGTCAATTTAGACTTTTACCATCAATACTGGTTTATATATATTTTAGTCTGCACAGAAAAAGTGAAGTTTAAGAAAACATTTCTAATAAACATTTTAAGAATAAAATACAACAAAACTCCTGTTCTTGATTGTCCTCCAATGTTGTTGATTTTAGTTAATTTATGAAATAGTGAAATAAGGAATAAATATATTTGATGAAAAAATGCTTTCCTTGATTATTTGAAGAAACAAGAGAAAAACTGAACATTGATCTTCTCGAAGCTATCAGGATTAAGGATAAATATGCTATTTGAAAAACCGACGCTTCCTCTTCCACATTTTTTTCAATACTAAAAAGATCAAATGAAATGAATAAATGCATTTTTAATGTCCCATATTACAAAGAATTGCTTTTGAATAGGCGGTTTCTCTTTTTCTTTTTTTTTTCGAAAGTATTCAAATTTCTTTAAAGATATCTTATTTCATTTCGTAAAAATTAATTCTCAGTGCTGCTCTATATTTTCAAAAGTCACACATTGTGTGTGGATAAGTCAGCAGTGTTAGCTAAAATATCATTCACGGCAATATCACGTTACATTGATTGGCATAAGAAACTGTATTATTTTGTGTAAGACGAACACGTAGAGAGTTACGCGGTATGCAATTTTTAGTAAGCATGATACTAGATATATTCATACTTAGATTCTTAGAAATTTGAATAATTAATTTGATTTAATTATTTCACAGTGAAATAAAAATGCTTCTAAAATACCTATTTTTAACGATAGATGTCGTTTATAAGAAATGTTAGTGTTACCATTGAATATTGCCCTATTTCACAAGACGTCAAAAGAAATGTGGCACTGATTAATAGGCTATTTTACTTGAGTTACTATTTTTTAACGAGTCGAGACCATCGATTAGACCTGTATTCATTAATTACAACAAAACCCAAGTGTCAAATAAAACAATGAGTTGTTTCCTAAAAGTACGCTCCAAAGAAGTCGAAGACAGTTTCTTTGGCTGGAACACTAATGACGACAATATATTGGGGAAAAAAGGGCTTCATATTCAAGGACCTCTTAAGAAAAATAAAAACAAAACCTGGACAATACTATAAGGAGTTACCTATTTCAATTTCTCATTCCTAATTTGTGTACTATTGTAACACCCTCACATAATTTTTTTATTTATACAAAACTTATAATGATTCTTTTTACAATCAGTTTACTTTAAGAAAAAACTAGTTTCTTTTAACAAAAATATTCGGTTTTCAAACATGGATCGAAATGAACGTAGTTGCCAAATTTATTTATTTTCATTTATATCTATCAAAAGTAAAAAATATTTAAAACGCTACTTATTAAACTATATAAATATACTCATTCAAAACATGGACGACAGTAGCTTACGTAATCAAAATAATTTCGAGACATTCAAGAAAATTATGAATATATCGAACTATTTATTCTGACTTTCGCACAAACTATTTCATCTTTTGTGACTAAATCAATTCTTGGGACATCACTGGTAAATTACGGCCTCAGGGATACTAGCGAAGATGTCAAAGTGACACTAGCAGAAATCTTAACGTTTTGGTTGTTGCACAGAATAGGTCTGTCTTGTGCAGTTCAAGTTGGATAACCAGAACTCTTGCCTTCAAGATATAAATGGAATTCTGCGAATCAGTTAATCAAGAAGGAACTTTCATCAAAGGAGTTTGAGTTTCCTTCTGAAATAAAATATATAATTTTCTAATGTCAATAAATTTATAACTTAGGAAATGTGTTGCAAACTAAAAGTCAGAAATATTTTTAAATATTTTCATTTTATATTTCCCCTAATTTTGTATCAACTTTTTACATACTACTTGTCAGAGAAGCAAATAAATGTTGAATAATTTGACAAAACAGATGAAAAATATTACTAGTACCGCAATTCAAAGTTTTTGCTTCACTTGGTTTCTTTTCACTTTCCATGTAGTCAAAAATTAGAATGTAGAGAGAATACTCTACATTCTAATCTCTATATCTAATTGTATAGAATCTCATAAATACAGCATTGAGGGCTGAAAACCTTTTCAATAAACTTTAATAAATACGGGATTGAAAAGAATTTACAACAATTAATCAAAACATTTATATCGAACTTAAAATTGCTGCTGAAAATAAAATACATAAATTGATTTCTCGATTTTTATTTTATACTTAAAGGGAGCTTCCTTTAATATTCATTTGTCTTTAATTTTAAGAATCGTTTATATCTTGTATTATTTGAAATTTTAATGTGAATGCTCAAAAACTATTATAATTTGTACTTTTCAATGATTTTACTCCTTAAATTTTACATATGAGAAATATTACTGATTTCTCAGTCCAAAATATTCGCTTCCTTTAATTTGCCTTTCTATATAATTACTTTTTAAAATTTAAACACAAGAAAAGAGTTCTATAAATACAACACTAGGGACGGAATTTTTTATATTTTTTTATTAGTTATTAACAGAAATTCATTTTCAAAACAAATTTCTACATATACCAAATTCTCTAAAATCATTTTTAAGTTTTCAAGGCATGCCAAAATGTCATATTAATTTATATAATCTTTTGGATTAATATGACATGCATGTTTACATAATTTGTACATGTTTACACATGTTTTGTTAAATTTTATTTAGTAAACCCATATTTGTCTTAGTATTATATTTCGATTATGAATCGAAATATAAAAAATTCTTTTAATTATTTTTAATTTGTGAGAACTAAGAAACTTAAAATATCCATTTCATAGAACAGAATTTAATTGTTGTTTGTCATATAATTTTATAAATGCAGTATTAATGTCGGATGTTATTCAGATTTCTTGAAATTGTGAATTTTCATGTAAAATTTTTGAACTTCCTTGGAAATATTTGCTTGTACGATAAATTCAAAGACTTCGTTAATTTCAGTCGAATAGTTTCTGAATGTGTTACATCCTATTATTGCCACATCATTTGAAATATTATATATTTTGACAATATAAGACTGGACTTCAGTGTGGCAAGTTTCCAGCTAAATATTCATGATTGACTAGTTTCTACACAGATTTTGTAATGTGTAATGGGTGTTAATGCTCTTGCATGGAATGATAAAATAGGAAAGAATTTTCCAGTACCTGCAGTCTTGAATTTAATTAGTTTTTGTTATATTGCTATTGTCTTCATCAATACCAAACTTAGAACATAAATATAATATTCTGTAATTCTAATAAGTTATTCAAGAACAATATTTCATTTTCAAAACTAGTTTTTTTATATGAATTTTAATACAGTTAAAATAGTTACAGCATTACAGTTAAAACATTTTCAGCAGTTTTCGGAAAAATGCGATTTCTTTCAGAGTTTAATTGAATATGTTACTTTCTAAAATTATGTGTATTATCTTCATGATTCAGAACTAATGAAATAAGTTTCTAAATAAATCCTAATTTTTCATGTTATTTCCGATTTCAAATACTTTATTTAAATTTCGAATATGAATTCCATAGAGAAAATAAAAATAATTTAAAATTTTAGTTTGTCATTGAAAATCAGTATCTCCTATTTATAGACTGTTTTGTATTTTTTTTTTTTTTTTACAAATGAAAAACATATTACGTTTTGAAATATATTGAATTCAGAGAATTTTTCGTCGATTCATTTAATTAGTCTTTAGGCATTATTATACTTTTATATCTAAATTTTTCTTATACTGTTTCTGGAAATATCAAAAGTATATATATATACCTTTTCTAGAAATACATTAGTATTTGACTTACCATTTACAAAGTTTCAAATTATAAATATATATTTTGATTGCTGTAAAATAGCTTGTTTTCAAACAACATATGTTTGTTTTTAATGAGGGAATGTTAATTTACATTGCATTTAAAATCAGCAGAAAGGCTATTGACAACGTAATTTGTAATTTTGAACTAAGGTGGAACACGACATCTAAGCTGGTACCTCATTTCCAAACTCCAACATAACGTCAACAAGGGGATATAGAGACTCCATATATTTAAAGTGGCATTGGGAATCAAACCTAAGCTTTGATTAAAACTTTGCAAGTCTAGAACTCGCGCACGTGACTACTCGATTACAACAGCCATATTATATGAATGCAAATTTCTTTATTATTATTTAGCATTAATATAATTTAGATTCACATGTAACTTTAAATTGATAATGAGCAAAACATCATGAACGCTAGCTTATGGTCAGCAATTGACCTGATGAATCATGGGTTTGATTCCTAGTGCTACTAAAGATTCTAACAAAAAGTTAAGAAAAGAAATTATTTTATTTAGATTTTTAACATACTCTCCTTCCTATATACTTTTCCGAGCGTTTCTCTAGCATCTAAAAAGGTAAATTTTGAGAAGTCTTCATAATAAGAATCTGTTGGGAGGTAAAATAATCGTTCAAAGTGAGCCGCTTTCCACCAAGACATTTTTTGAAGTTTGAAACTAAACAAATGTCACCGGGTTTCCATTTTTAAATAAGGATGGGTGTTTTTGTTTCTTCGAACAACTGGTGCAGTAACAATGCATAACACTCTTCATTTATAGGTTTTCTTTTTCTATGTAATCGGTGTATATGTTTCCGCTTGCATCCCAAAATACCGTCAACTTGGCGGTCGATTTCACTGTCTTTGCTAACTTCAGAGTAAATTCACCTTGAAAACTTTTTTTTACTGCTTCTTTGTCTCCGGAGTGTAGTACTTTATCAATGTTTAATCTATAATTATACATTGAACCAGAAGCTCATCAGGATTGCGACCATAAAATTCTAAAATGGCCTCAGAATCGACCACTCGATTTTCATTGAGGGCAAACACGACTTCATCATACCTTGATTTTTTCCCTCCCAATTTGTAGTATGAAATTGAAAACACTGAACATTGCGATATGGTAGTGGCTTTAACTATTCAATGCATTTTCATTCGTCGATCACTCAAAATCATATCGTTGAATTTGCCGATCATTTCGGGACCTCCAGTGGATGTTCAGAACGGTGTTCCACATTTGTGGATGTACTGCCATATTTAAATTACTGTACTCAACTGTAAGCTGTTGCAAACACATAAGCAGATAAGCTATGCACTTCATTCAACTCACATTTGATATCTTTTGGAGTTAATTTTTATAAATGCAAGTGTTTAATCACCACTCGGAACTCACTTTTTTTCCATTTTACTAAATAATCACAAGTTTCTTGATTTAATTAACAGTAAAAATGAAACATCGTGATAAAATAACTGAGACATTGCTGTATGGTTTGTCATGATGCTTACTAAAAACAAGCTCTTTTTGAATCTACTAGCATCATCTCTTGGATTTTCTAAGGGCTTAGTGAACAATCCCCATGTTACCTGTAAAGCTGATAGTCTCCTTCTAGCAATTATATATTGAAATTCTACCAATGGACGTTATTTTAATATACTTTTTACGTATAGATGAAAACACAACAATAAATAAAAATAAATGTATCACAATCACAGTTAAAATAAGTTTTTATGATCTACTGATGACACCTGCTTACGCTTATTAGAATTATTAGCACTTGAACAGAAATACACCATCTGGGGTGCAAAAACAGATTACTATACGGAACACTGCATATAAATAGCTAATATAATGTACAAACTTGTTTTGTAATTTGATAGAAAACAACAAACACATAACTGAAATTAACACTAAAAATAAACATTTGGTAAAAAGGTTAACAATGATGTGTTATAACATGGTGGTCATAATCTTAAAACACAAAAAAACCACAGGAAAAAAAATCGCTACCAAACCAATGGATCGGTACCCGATTATAGAATGTATCGAAACCCTGAATGCCGTATTATAGAGAGATTATTGTTAAGGCTTTCAAATTATGTTCAAATAAATGTGCTGCAGCTCCATTATAGCATATTATTAGTGAAATCTAAGCTTGAACTAGTGTATAGATTTTGCATGCGAAGAATACGAATTTCGTGATGTTGACCAATGCATTATTGATGCATCTTTTTGATAAGTTAATAAAAAATATTTGTATACAGTATCTAATTATTGATGCAAATTTAATTTCATAAGATTTATTACGAAATGAAATATTGTCAAAGACCCAGAATTAACAAAATTTATATAAAAACAAAATCATTTGCTTTTATATGGATTCCGTTTGTTATTTTCCTGTAAAATGAGGTACACAAATATTAAACATATAAAGCTGTTGCAGAACTACAAAAATTGATTGTAATTAATAAATTTTAAGGCAAAACACATAAAATGAGAATTTATATTTCTGACCATTAAAATTGCAATACCTTGAAGGAAAGCAAATTAAAAAATATATTTACTGAATGTAAACAGAATGATATACATACAAAAGTATTACATATGTAAGCACTTTGGGAGGGGACATGGGTTCGAAATTAACAGAAACAGCTTTCGCCCTTGGCAGCTAAAACGAATCTTACCAGGTTAAGAATGGAGTCAAATTGGACTTAGATGACAGAAACGGGTAACTCATTCCATACTGCTTAAAGTCTATGCACCACTTCATCAACTATATTAACTGGACACGGTTGTGGGTCAGTCTGTCAGCTACCCATGAGCAAATGTTTTCAGTGGGTGACGGATCTGGAGATTGTGCCGGCCAGGGAAATAATCGAATGCACTATGTATCTAAAACGGTCAGAGCATGTTGTACAACATTATCTTGTTCAAAGCTGGCGTTTGACAGGCTTCGAAGATAGGGCCCAACTACTGCAAGTAATATGTCAGAAAAGTACAGATCTGTGTTCAAATTAGCATCCCCCCGAGCTAGAGATGTGCCTATAGTGTACTCCATGGCTTCCCGAACCAGCATACAAGGTGTTGGGCCCCTATCCCGATATCGATTGCAAGTAGACGACAAGAGGTCTCCTTGGAGTCTCTAGAGACTTCTACGGCCATTAGAATACTGCACGCAAAACCAGGACTCGTTTAAAAAGACGACATATTGACACCACTGAATCCAGCTTTGTCATTCGGGGCACCAGTGTCACAGGATCTCTCTATGATGCATTTTCAAGAAATCCATATAATGTTTGCTGTTCTGACAGTCCACGATCCTGCAAACTTTGTCGCACAGTTCGAGTGGATGCTGAACGTGCTGCAAACATGCCCATTTCCTTTCTAATAGTCAGTAATATAATAATTTTTCAGATCCTACTTAACAATTTGTCTTGGGCAACAATCCTTCCTCTTTCGAATTCGGACTCTTGTTGGTAAACATTTCATCTTTTTATTCTTGGAATAACACGATATTCTTAGCAAATTTTGACCCTACAAAACGTTTTCCCAATAAAAAATCATGTGCATAATTTTTCTTCTATGCAGTACTTCATATGCCATTTCTCCCTCCTGTGTTGTTTGAATACGCTAAAATTCTAATAATTTGCAAATTCAATTCTTTTCTTCTCATCATGCAATTTTGATTTCCGTCAGATCATTCCTTCCCTCTGTTGCAATATTAAAGTATGTATTTTAATGTACTGAATACAATAATATTTTTTTTTCTAAACTTATCATTTCATAAAATATTTTTTGAAATTCAGTATTTTTTATTATAATTTACTTACAAAAACTATATCCGAGAAATGTGGAGAAAATCTGTTTACAAAAATACATTCTATAACAAAAAAAAAAAAAAAAAAAAAAAACGACGCACCAAAAAGGAGTTGCACGATTGTATTGAAATTTCAATTGCAAAGACATTTTCACCGAACATGCAAATGATTAAAATTTGGTGTCCAATGAATGAATATCAGGAGCTACAGCGCATCGAAGTTGCACACACGTGAGGTGTATATATGAAGAGGTGTATATATGATTCTCAATCAGATGGTCTAATTTTCTGGAGTATTGAGATGAAGGATACCTTTCAACGACTGAAAAATGCCTCGCTTCAAGATTCGAGGTCATTTAGAGCCACTGTCAGAGTTTGAAAGAGGTCGTACCATTAGATTGAAAAAGATAGGTTGGGCAAATTGGAGAATCCCTCGTCAAATGGGTCGATGTGAGGCGGTGATTTGAAGACGCTGGCAAGAATCTGTGGATAGTGGCAGATTTCAACTCCGTGATGTTAGAGGTCAGCCTAAGTCCACAGCAGATCGGGAGGACAGAGTGGTTGTCAGATCAGCTGTCACAGCGCATGATTCATCCTTATTAATCATCAGATGTGCAACCCTCACACGAGTGTCTACCGTGACCATTCACTACTCTACACTTACAGCACAGCGGTACGTCGACGATATTCTGAGGCCTGTTTAGCTTTCTTTCCCTTTGTTGTACCCTGGCTTTATTTTTGAGCAAAATGCCAGACCACATATGGCACATGTTGCTATGAACTGTCTTACAGTTGGCCAAACACTTCCTTGACCAACCAGATATCTCTCCAATCGAGCATGTCTGGGATATGATAGGAAGGGGACTGCATCTACCAGGGAATGTTTATTACCTAGTTCTACAATTAGAGCAAATTTGGCAAGAATTACCACGGGAGACCATCAGGGAGCTTTATCACTCAATGCTACGTCGTATGGCATCTTACATTCAAGCTAGAGGTGGGTCAATAACTTATTGGGCTCGTTAATTTGCAATTATACAACTCTGAAATAAATTATTGAATTTTTTCTGAAATTTTAATTATTTTCTATTATGTGCATATTTTTTTATCCCCCAATTTTTGTCTCCATCGAACAATTCTTTCTTGGTGCGTCTTTTTTTGTTGTTATTGATTGTACATAATTACTGGGAAAAATTATGCTTAATTTAAAATGCATACAATAATCTAAAAGAACATTTTTTCATTAATATTCTTTCCACTGAATATTTTATAGAACTAATAATAAGTTTGTAACAAATAACTGAACTTTTTTTTTGGTTGAAAAATTTAGTGTTGCTTACACATACAAATTATTCGACCATTGAAGGGGTATGAAAGCAAGAAAATGGCGGGAGTATAGTTATAAAAGTTAACAATGTTTTCTCTATTCGAACAGACACAAAAATAATATTAAAAATTTTGTATCATTTTTAGTTATCTAGAAAAAATTATGAACAAAATCAAGTCTAAGAGGCTCATACAAGTGGAACATAACTTTTTTCAACAGGTTAGGAAACTATCTATTGCGAGGTAATAACAAAATATTGCATTTTTATGTAAGAATTCTTACGTGTGTTTCTTTATTCAACTCTGATTATAGTTGTGTATGTAGTTGGAAGAAAAGATTCATGCAATTCAGACTTTCTATTTGAACAATAATCAAATTTTATTTTAAATATAGTGTTATCGCTTCTGCTATTCAATAATTAACTGTACAGAGAGAAAGAAAAGTTATGCGCAGGGCACTACTTTACAGATATGATATGATTATTAGTGATGTTTTTGATTCCTATGACTTTTTATCCTGCAATTACATGTTAATATCTGTATATTTGTATTCATCAATCTCACGATACAATTGTCCATGAAGCTTACGATGGTCTTTAAATAATGTTTTAAAAGAATGATATGCTATTCAACTTCCTGAAAAATATTTTTAAGATTTAATAAAATAAACAAAGGAGGATAGAAAAATGGTTTAATGCTTTTGAGATGAAATGTAGTATAACACAAAAGTGAAATCATTGGAAAATTAATTTATGAATTTTTCTTGTTCGGCAATGACAAAAAGAATGATTATGATAGCTTCGCAAAAAATATTTGTTTTAGCTTCTTGTTCGATATTCGGTCGAAATAAATGTCTGGCTATAGCAATCGATTCGAAACTCAACAAACGCAGGACATATTAGAATTTTCCCGTTCGTTACTAATGATATACATTTAATGGTGACTCAGTATTGTCTTCAGTAACTACGTTCCGACAATAACATTCAGTCAGCACACAGTGTATAGTAGTTTTGGTTATTCTACATTATAAATATAAAACAAGTCTTCCATTAATACTGAAATACAGGTCGGTAGTTAGGAAAGTTTTGAAATGTAATTGTCAAGAAAATATTTAAACTTCAAAATAGTAATTTTGATTTTCTCTCATTATTAATTTATTTTAAATTTAATATTGTTCAAAAATGTTCTCATATTATAAGAGACTCCTCAATTTTATGAAATGATTTTGGAACTGAATATTTGGTAAAGTATGAGGCATTTTTTTGTGTTAGTGAAGGACGAAAATATTATTCTGATGCTCTGCGTCCATGTTGTTAAACGTAATTTATTATATTTAATTTATAACTCACTTTATACGAAAATAATCTTTGTTTCATGCTATTTTTTTTTAATTTTAGAGTAAACCCTTACTATTTATAAGAATTATTCGGATTTACCTACACATTAGTTTTTGGACTGAAAGAAAATCATATATTAATAAAATAACGCTCACAGCAAAGATTTTCAGAGATCAGCGATTTCCCTGAATTACTCTAGATTACTCATATATCACGAAACACATTTTCAGTATATGGCTATTTAGTGGATTTCTAGTCACTGGCAATTTTCCAGATAGTATATATTTATACTCTTTTCGCACATACACATAGATAATTCGTATAATTTCACATTTCATAGTATTAACCTCCTCAGTGCCAGCGTCGTCTGTATGAGACTAAACAACACTTTCAAACATTGTCACCAAGTTAAATATAAGGCGTCATTGGTACCAATAATTAGTTAATTTTCTTGTTAATAGATCGTAATTCTAAAAAAAAATGATTTATAGTGAAAACTTTGCATTCGTAGCTTATTTATGGTAAAATGAAAATGATGTTTACCAAGAGAAAAAAAATTACATGCTTGCGCATATCTAAGTATTCATATTTTTTATTGTTTATCCATTTAAAAATTAGTAAACACACTGTTGAATTTCTTCTTGTATTGAGAACCGATTGATACAAATTATTCTAAAATTTATGGTTCAAAGTTGACCATGAGTCTGAGGAAATTAAAAGAAAAATACAATTAACATGGAGCCGAATGCGGAACATGTAGTACTAGATCACCACTTGCTGGTAGAAAACAGAAGCATTTTAAAGAGAGAATTGCATCTTTGGGAGCGAAGTTGCAACAGACAATGTACATATTATTCTCACAATTTGAGATTAATCTATATACTTACATTTAATGAAGTACTGTACTAATTTTATGAATATATTGCGACAGTACCTAAACTTCTTTGATACAACACACATATTTGTATTTTAATACCTCCAGTTCATTAGACAACATTCAAATTTCAGTAGATTTTTCTATGTAAAAAGGTTCACTTAACAAATTTAATAAGAATTGGAAAAAAATAAAGAATATTTATAGATATAAAATTATGATTTCGTTAAAAATATATATCCAAAGCTATTTCTCTTTGAAATTATACACTTTAATACATTTATGTAATTCACTTAGAAATAAGAAAATTGTTTCTTATTTTCAAATCTTCATAGAAAATTACAATTAAATACAAAAATAGCAGATGCCATCAAAAGGAATATCTGAAGGGTTGAAAAAAATTGTTCAATCACTCAACTTGGTAAAAATATTTGTAGTAAATGCATTAGCCGTCTTGGCAATATGCCTAGGAGATTTTCTTATTTAAACACAGTGAATGTCATTTTATGGACCTTATATTGATTTTAACCAGTCCAATGTAAATGTAAAGACATCTGCATTTATTTCTTTTTGAACTTCATATTTAATTCATAAAGAATTTTTTTTCAATTATATTCATTCCCTCAGAAACAAAACTGAAAAAAGTTATTTATTTAATATAAAATTTTTCAAGCTGATTTGTAGTTAATAGTGCTACTGAAGCTAGGGCCATTTGTATATATAAATAATTTTGTTTATTAAGAAACTTTTTGTTTAATATACACACAAACGATACAGCTTCTTTTGTGTTTGTGTGTGAGGTTACAAATGAAATCTAAATCGAAGCAGTTTGAAACAAATATGAAAATAAATGTTTGAGAGCATCTCATGACTTTAAATTAAATAAAAAATATATCTATTTTAAACATGTTAAATATTTTCAAACCCTATTGTTTTATTTAAAATACTTAACTTAAAATTTGGAAAAAGTTTCATTCAATGAAGGTAATAAAAGCAGAGATTGGCGACAATTTTTATGTTTTAAACAAATAATGAACAGAGCAAATATCTAGTAATCTTTAATGTTATAATACCTTATGTTAAGCTTCTGTAATTTTTTTCTGTATTTTAAATTTTTTTCTATTTTTCTATTTCTATTTTTCTATATTTTTTCTATTAAAATAGATATAACTTTACTTCTTCCATTATTTCACCAACAAAATGCGATGACGATGATGTATCTAAATATTTTAAATTTCTAGTTTAATTTTATTTATTTTAAATTATCTATGAGCTCCTTCTAGAATATAAATCATTAATTTTCACTGACTAATGGAAGCCGAGAAAGAAAAAAATTTACTTTTTCTTCCATATCTGGAGGAATTTAATATAGAAGATTAATAATTCATATATGGGTATTACCATAATGACATGACATTAAGATAAATTATTTTATCTAAAAATAAAGGATTTAAATTTATCGTCACTTAAGACGTCCAATCTGATGTAAATATAAATAGAAAATTTTCCATTAGATGAAGATTTACTTAATTCCTAATAAAATGAATCTGAAAGTTGATGGAATAGAGTCATTTGTTTAGGAAACTTCTGAAATATAAAGACAAATTTGCTGAAATAAAAGAAACATTTCAAGTAAATAAGAATTAATACGGTTTTCACTATTACAAAGAATTTAATTAATTGAAAATGATATTTATTACATTTCCATGCTATTGGAGTAGTACTTGAGTCTTATTATATTTAAATATTTCCCCAACCATAAGATAAACAACTATTTTACATTTAAAATTTTGAACAATATGTGTATAATGATACACAGAATTTCACATAAAGTGCATGCTCATCGAAATCTTTAATTTTGGAAATAATTGAATTTCGGTTTTATGTACCATGCATTTAAATATATTACTGAAACATTTAAACCAAGATAATTTCATGTGTTTTAATATTATTTCTAATTTGAAGGCTAATACTTTCTCATATTGAAAAAGGTATATATGTAAGATTCCTTAATAAGGCGTAAAAAGTCTAGGACCTAGGAAAAAGGAAATTGGTATCATTGCAATTTAAGTACCTCTTTTGGATTGAAATAGTATGCCAATCATTATAAAGCCAAATAAATTACTAGATAAGAATACCTTAGTTAATAGACAAGTCATATTAATTAACATATGACTAATTAATTAAATTACTGTAAAAACAAATTGGTTACATCTCCATTATAGCAAAAGATAACAAATATTCTTTTTCCTATTATTTTATTATAAATACATAAAACCCACCCACCCACATATATATATATATATATATATATATGTGTGTGTGTGTGTGTGTGTGTGTGTGTGCGTGCGTGTGTGCAATAATTTTAATTTTTTCTTTCATTTTCCTATATTTCAACACTTCTAGTGGAAGCTCAATTTATTACCTGATACACATTCTTTTGTGCTTCTGATTTATGTGATTACATGCTATAAATTAGCATGAATCATTTGTCTCACAAGGTTTTACTTCCGTAAGTAGATTTCCGTATACACTTTTTGTGTGCGGCTTAAATACCTAAAAATTCTATAATCTAATACCATGTGATCAGAAGTAATCCTTGCTCATAAATGCCAAGCAGGGAAAGTTTCGTTCCTTTCCGCTTTAGCAATGAAGGAGAAACGACGAACCTGGTTTCCCGAAAGATTCATGATGTAACTATTACCGATTTTCTGTCTTGAAAAAGGATGCGAGTGGATGTAAATTGCGTTATCAAAATGTAATTACCTTTCTCTCGTGGTATGTTAACAAACTCATAAAGCTCTGAAATGTTTAAAGTTTCTGATTGTTAAAAAGAATTTATTTGTATATATATATATATATATATATATATATGTATGTATGTATGTATGTATGTATGTATGTATGTATACAAAAGTGTAAGTAAACTACTTTATTATTAAGAAATCCTTAGAAAACACCTACTCAATTGCAAAACATAAATAATATAACATTTCGTTTTCAATTATATTTCACTGTCTGGAAGTGTTGACATATTTTTAATTATTTATCATATATTCTTTGAAAGCTCCAATTTCCAAGTATGGCAAATACAATACTTTATGTATGTTATTTTATACAACGCTAATCCATATAGTTTTGGCAAGCATATATTATTTATGTAAATCACATGTACAACATCTTTAAATTTATATATTCCAATGTATTACTTCTGCATTCCAATATCATTTATATTTTATCAACTAAGTCCTAATGCATTTTTACTGTTTTACTTCATGAATTATAAATATTGATTGCATTTTATTCCTAACAACAAAATCATCTATCCTGCTTCTTTTCTGCATGAAATCTGAGTTTTATTTTTTGTGTTTGTGTAGTACCTCAGACATAAAAAGAGTTTTCAATTCCTATATTCTAATTACTGAATTTTCTATTTGCATTAAATCTTAAGCTGAATAAGTAGTTTACAAGCTATAAGTTCTAATCATGCTTCTAATAATAGTTTTTGTATGGATGAATGAATATTATTCAAACATTTGTTTTGTGCTTTAAGTACTTCTTAAGCCGGTGATACTGAATATAAATTTGTCAATTTTCTCTATTTCAGGCGTTTCTATAAAAATTCAGACAAAATCAGTATACCTTTTAATTCACGGAAATTCTATAAGACGTAAATTTAAATTTAAAATTTCATAACAAATAATACCCCTAGTGACGGGGCTATCCGTGATCTTATCACTAACAGTCATTCTGGTGAATTTTCAGTCCTTAACAATTATTTTTATTAGAAAGCTTCCTCCGAAGAAGAGAACGCGATCATGCAAATTAAGACTGATATGTATAGTATAAGCTTTCAAGAAGGGAGAGGAGAGGGGGAGATAGGATAGACTTGTAGCTGAGCAGTACATAAATTGTTTTAGAAATGTTGAATTTTCCTTCCGATCAAGCACCCTTACACCCTTTACAGTAACATAAGTATATGGGAATAAACTGTGTTATGAACATAAGTATCAGATTTAAAATTAAACAATGTAATTGATATCATACATTAAAAGAAATTAAAACTTTTACTTAACCCCGAATACCTTTTCACAATGAAACCAATTGTTAATTGTAAAATTAATTACATGATCAATCTATCAACATGTCTTAATAATAACCATGCGGGAAACATAAGTCAAACCGTTGTTGTAATCTAATTTTTATAACTATACAATAATTCCACCATAGAAGAAGCTATTACGTATTAGAATATTCCGTACTTGTTGACTTAAAAATTATCTATATATTTATGTGACTACAAGTTCTAAACGCTTTATATATATACATATAATAGCTCACTAGTTTAATATATTCCTCCGCATGTTTTCCTGTTAAAAGCATTTCAACTTCTTTGTAAGGACTTTATTCACTTGTCGTAATTGTTTTTTTTTTTTTTTTTTTGTGTGCCATATTCCAATTTTTATATTGTTCTTCTATTTCCATTTCGTTTTCTGTGCATAACATAATTTCAAAAGTAAAAATAATTGTAATTAAGTTATTTCGGATTCAGCAACATTTATTATGTCTGTTTCAGCCTGTCTGACCGATATATATATATGCTTCACGGATATCCATACATTTGCTACTGTCAGTACGGATATATGTGTTTAATCAGTTCCTCGATTTCTATTTTAAAAGTATCTTTTCTTGTTTTATTAAAGAATCTTCAACTCTTACTCTCCTTTTTATTGAGATCAGTATAGAAAAATATTTTAAAATGTCAGAGTAAATTTGCTGTATTTTAAGAGTCATATGCTTACGCTTCTCAGTTTTATAAGCATTTGAAGAACATTTGTTGGGTAAGAGAATATTTTGCTATATTTTACATATTTGTATATAACTGTAATAATGCACAAATTTGGTATGTAACTAACTAGAAAACAAGAATCACTGAAATGATACACTAACTGACAGTTACAATAAACACTGAGCAAAACTGTTAGCAACGCCATAATGTGTGAACACGACAATCTGTAGTTACCATTGCAGACTCGCTTGTGGCGTTGTTTCTGTTGAGTTGTAAGTTTAAAAGCTGATATCACTAAAAGTCGATGAATAGCAAGACTTATGCACATCAAATCTGTTGACACTTCCCCGTCCTCCCGTGGCATGGTGTGAAAGTTTTGAAAAGATGTTACCGACTCAGGTGTGATTCGTTTCACTTGATTGACGCACAAAATTTGCGAGATTCGTCACCAATACACTTCGAGTAGTTTTTTGTGGGAAGTTAATGAGCCATTAACCATGCCTCGATATAATGATTAAGTTCAACGAACACTAGAAAAAAGATTTAATATTGAATGACACGAGTGGTCCTGAACTATAGAACATCTTAAAACAACTAATATCAGACTACAGAAAGTTTACTGTAGTTCATTTCGCAGAGAGGGTGGTCCTTCGAATAAATACAAGGGCCGCGGTAGCCTAGTGGTCAAGGTCGTTGACTAGCTGCCGGCGGTTTTCGTTGAGTCGCGGGTTCGATCCTTCGCTGCCAAAGATCCGCCGTGTAGCCGGGACTGATGCACGTTAAATCTGTTCGGGGGTTAAAGTCCTCCCGTTGGCGTGGTGTGGATGTTTGGAGAGGGGGTGCCAGCTCAGGTGTCGTCCTCGTCACTTGACCATGGTTCAAAATTACGAGGTCCGTCGCCTATAGCCCTCGTGTTGCTTCTAGTGCGACGTTAAAAAAAACTAAACTAAAAAAAAAATCAAATAAATACAAAAAATAATTCTTTGTAGTTATGATCATTATTTACCATGTTACCAGTAAAAATATTGTTGAATTACTGATAGCAATTTAAGGATAAAATTAACATTTTACCGCTATCGCAATTTCCAGTAGCTGAGCATCTTTTATCGTAAAATGATTGTGAATCATCAGTGAATAACCAGTTTTCTTTTTCTTTCCTGAGGGGACATAAAACTCCAGTCTTATGAAATAAAATGGAAACAAGTCACGTGCAGTTACGTTAGATAAAATAATGTACATCAACTTTGGAGACAGCTTTTAAGAGAAGGAGCGCAAAGGACTATCAGAAATAATTCATGAATTTTACAATCCTTTCGCATTCCTTTCAGAAGCACTATCGCAAATAAAAGACTATAGTTGACATCAAGTATTTATTGCTTTGCTGTAAAGAAAAGAAAAATCTTGCAACAAAATAAAGAAACCAGTCTCCAAGTGCGAAAAAATATATTTGAACCACAAAGCTCTCCCAAAGCAAGAGTGAGGAATTCGTAGAGATAAGGTCAGCTTAGTTTTCTTGGAAGAGTAAAGAGAACAAATGCTTAAAAATAAATTTTGTATACATTTTTCTTAAATAATAATAGACATAAATAATAAAAGGAGAAAGCAAAACTTGGAAGAGTGGAGGGTGAAAAATGTATTTCTTTGCCCAAACAAAGTAAGCTCCCTTACATTTATTTATGACATTGTAAAAAAGAAGAAAAAAAAGTTCTCAAGTCTATCGGATGTTTCCGTTTCTTTGAGCATATCGTAGCAATTTCCATACTGTAATTCGATCCGGTTCTCATCCTTGGATGAATAACATCCAGTGTGAATAGGAGTTAGAAGACGTTTGAAATCAATCTTGTTTATAAAATGATACAACTGAGAAAGCAGTATGATACCCTACAAAATAATATTTTGTGTAGTATGTTTCATAAAAATACCATCTGAAAATAGAATCTTTTAAGATATATTGTCTGTAATTTTTTTTTTTCCTAAGCTAGTTGATTTTTTTTTTTTCATAAAATATAAATCGTTCATGTGCACTGGTTTAAAATATACTTTTTAAAGGTCTTATTCGGCTTGAAGTGAGCTCCAAATGTACAAATTGAGTTCTAGCAAATAAAATACTTATAAAAAAGTATGGTTAAGAAGAATAAATTAAATGCAATACCTTATTTTATGATGTTTGGGAAACATATTTAAGCATTTGTTTGGATAGAAAGTTTCTAAAATTGTTATTTTAATTAACTTGAAATCTATTTTGCATATATTAAATTGTATAAATAAATTTCTAAGAATCATATTAATGTATAATCTTACAGATAAAAAAATTTAATTTGTATTAATCTTAGATTAGTTTCAGAGTTTTATAACTCACAAAGTAGGAAAACACATAAGCAATACTCATAGTGGCTTCCAGAATTGAGTATTCTTGTACACCTCTCACTTTTTTAAACACCTAAAACTATATTATTAAATGTTTATTTATGTTTAATATTCATAGCAACGATTAAATCAGTATCGAAACTCTAAATTTTAAGCTGATAAAATTATGTATCGCATAAAAATTTTGCTTCTTTAAGATACTGATATTTAATTTCTAGCGAAAAAAATATTTTCGCTGTCAAAATGAGCTCCAAAACTAAATATAATATCGATATTTGAAAAATTGGCATTATAAATTCCGATGCCAATATATTTCCGAGTGATATTGCAAAGTTATTTCAAAGTTGTCACGAAAGGTACAAAAATTCCAGAAATTTAAAAAAAAATAAGCATATTTGAAATAAACTTATAGAAGAGAGAAACAAATTCCTTCAGTTCGATGATCAAGATAAACATCATTCGAAAAGCAAGAAAAATTCCCTGCGTGAGAACTGTAAGAAATATCTCATCTATTTCTACAGTAAGAGTAATATATGTTTTTATATAAACAGTTCGAGCAGTACACCATGAAAAAAATGCTAATTTGGTAGAATTGATAGAAGACAGCCCTTCAGTATGAAAGCAACTGAGAAGGATATTACACTTGCTTCATTCGTATTTTGAAGTTTCTATAATTCTAGAATAACGTTACATTCAGTGTTTTTAAAAGAGATGATCGAAGGTATGTTTAGCTATTCCTAATTTCCCCCAAACATCTTCCTCAATTCCGAGCGCAGTAGTAGTTTAATTCTTGTAAGAGTTTGTATGTCCGCCAAAATGTAGAATTTTTTTTTACAGATAGAGTCTCGGGAAAAACGAAAACTTAGATGTACTAAAGAATAATTTAAAAATTAAAAATCGAGGAATAAGTTTAGTGTAGCATTTTTTGTTTCAATAAGATTACGACGCAGAGCATATAGCTAAGATAATTAAGTTATGGTTGTATAATTTTAAAATGCAGTCGTATTAACAATCTCAATTTTTCGTTCAGATTGAAAATAAAAGCCAAAGCTCTGTTGGAAAATTCTGTACATAGCATAATAATAGGATCAAAGAACGTGGAAAAGCAATATTTGAAGATAATGGCCAAATAATACTTATATCCAGTGAAACAAAAAACAAATCACTTAAAAATCAATCCATACCTTTTGAAAGAAGTTTTTAATGTAAAACGGTAAGCAACAAAATAATAATTTATATTTTAAAAATGTTTTGAGGAATTATACTAGATGTAAAATTCCTTGAATGGTATATAATTCTTCAATTATATTATTTAGAGATCTGTAACTTCAGTGTAAAAATTAAGGAAACAAAAATATTAATGATTCTTCATTTTTGTTTTTAGCCAACTGCTATTGTTAGCATGCAATTTTTAGAATCTCTAAATTAGAAACTTAAGTATTTTAGAGTATTATTTGTACCATAGAGAAATAAAGGGGTTAGTGTTTATTCAATTTCGGGAGTCGTTGAACATATTACAATATGTTATTATATGTTTGAAAAAGCCTTTGAATCATGAGTAGTAGCTAGAGAAATTCTAAATCATTAAAAGAAAATGTTGCCTCTTAACTCCTCTGTTCTTAATCCATAAGCTTGAGTCATACAATTACTTTGATATTAAATACATGTGCAAAAATTAAATTTGGAGATATTTAACGATTATTGATTGAATAAAAAATATTTCAGAATGGAAGAAAAGAGGTAATACACACACACGCATTTATATATATATATATATATATATATATAACACATCAATCAATAACTCCCGAGACTAACCCAGAGATGGCGCTCGTAGTAAACCAGTAACCAGGTCTTTCTAGAGTACTAACCTTTGCTTGAAACGTGTCAAAATTTTAAGTCGATCGGACCAGAAACAGCTGAGTTATCGAGGTTGGAGTAAAGTCGTTTTGTAGTTTGTTTAAAAAATGGAAAAATCCGAGTTTCGTGTTCTGATAAAACATTGTTTTTTAATGGGTAAAAACACCGTGCAAGCAAAACAATGGATTGAAAAATGTTACCCTGACTCTTATCCATCAAAAGCAACGATTTGTCGGTGGTTTGCCGAGTTTAAACGTGGTCCTACCGACACAAATGACGCGGAACGCTCGGGTAGACCTGTGGAAGCCGTTACACCGGAAAATGTGAGTGAAGTGACAAAAATTATAATGAAAGATCGTAAAGTGAAGCTCCGTGAGATTGCTGAGATGACACAGATATCATATGGAAGTGTATTTACTATCCTTCATGAAAAATTGAGCATGAAAAAGGTTTTTTCCAAGCGGGTGCCGCGATTGCTTTCGATGGAACAAAAACAGCAACGAGTCGATGATTCAGAAAGCTGTTTATCTCTATTTACTCGCAACAAAAAAGATTTCTTGCGAAAAAGAAAAAAAAGAAAAAGAAAAAAAAAAAAAAGATTTGGAAAAGCGTTGGAACGATTGTATCACCCTAAAAGGTGATTAACAAAAGGTGTTATGTTGATGAATAAAAAAAAATTTTGCAAAAAAAATGTTGTTTTCAATGTTAGTCTCGGGAGTTATTGATTAATGTGTTATATATAATGTACGTAGTGAGAGAGAGAGAGGGGGAGAGCATTTTAGATTTATTCACTTATTCCATTCAAATATTTTTATAAGATAATATAATATTATATTGTTATTCTCTATTAAATTTGATCTGAAATAAATGTTGAAAAGGGTATATATTCAAAAAACAACAAATGCTTAGTTTTTTTTTTTTCAAGCCAGTAATATTTTAAAGCAAATGCATTTACAATCCTCATTTTGACAGAGGGAAAATATACAATTTACAAAAATAAATAAATAATAATAATAAATAAACATCATTTATTAATTGAATGGTGGATAAAAATAATAAAATAAAAAACAAACTTAAACAATGAGATATCGATTTTAAAATAATACTTAAAACGACGGTCATCAATCACAAAAAATGCCAGAACTAATAAGAAAATGGTTACATTACCATTTATTTTATTCCTTTCTGTACAGTCTATATAAAAGAACACTTCCCACATTACCATTAGAACTTTTTTTTTCCTCCACCCCTTCCTAAAAATAAGATCACTCTCTCTCACTCCAGGAAAACAAAAAAGAAAGAGAAACATTAAACAGTACAGGAGAAAGCGTTTTAATGACTTTCACACGCCCCCTCTCCTTAAAAGGAGTTCTCTCTCCCTAAATTTATCGAAAAGCAACTTTTCTGGAGCAGTGAATTCGGATAATTCAGATAAAAAAAACATTCGAATCCCTGCACATCTATCTTTCCCTTACTTCTTACACCCCTTTAGCTATAGCGGGAGGAAAGTATGTCGCTACGGTAGAAAGCACTGGAGTCATTTCATCTGTTTTCAAAAGCTACCGTTTTCTTTTTCGGGCCTATAGCATAGCAATTCATCACAGCATTCGAATCTCATTTGTTTCAGAACGCACTCTTTAATAGGTGAGCCCTTTGTGCCGGGGTCCCTCCCTCCTCCACAAGCTTGTTCCAAAGTGCCTTTTAATTCCTGGAATATATTGTAGAGACTCAGTAGACAGATCAGGCAGCTTAAGAAAGGGTGATTTTTATTTCTGCTTTTATAAAAATCTTACTAATCTTTCTTTGTTATTTGAGTGGAATTGCTTAAATGCGCTTTTCTTTCAGATGAGTTACGTCCTCATACCTTGAGAGATCATTTTGGTGCCTATGGATTAATTTAAATGTCTTACTGTGTTTGTGTGTGAGAGGAACTTTAATGTTGCCATAAATCTTGGAATATTAATCGTTCTTTTGTTTCAATAACGTCTTAAGTATTACATAAAGCTATTATTTTGTTTTTGGCATGGGTATTGATTGAAGAATTTGATGTACGACATATGGTAAAGGTTAGTTTTATTTATTATTGCGGGTGAAATTCTTAATTTGAATTACTTTATTTCAGAAAAGCTATTTAAAATGGATGAGGTATATAACGAAAAATATTTAGTTTTATTAAGAAGAATTACAATTAATATTACATTATAAACACATAAAATAATTTATAATTTAAATAGTTAAAGACGCGTTTTAAACTCCTTAATTGTCTTGTTTTTCTTAAATGTGCCTATTCCATATCACTAGTAAAATTTTATTTAACTTCTATCATATAGTAATATTTAAAAAAAAAAAAAAAAAAAAAAAAAAAAAAAAACTAAATTGCTTGCATGGGTTTACACCAGAAATGAAGAATAATTTAATATTTTATTCGTTGAAAAAATTTCATCTTAAATATTTTTTAACTAAAAAATGACATTTCAGTTTGATGTCTTTCAATATATTACCTGAAATCAACTATCATTTATGAAAAAAAATAAACTAAATTTTAGTTAATTCTTTTTAATACAAATATGTATCACTTACTGAAGATATTTAATAACTAATATGATTACAATCTTACTTTTACATCTATTTCTCCCGATGTTTATGAGAATATTTCTTTCGCCTTTTCAGGTATAAGGTATAAGCTATTTTCATAAATTTGTACGTTAATTGCAATAATAAAACAGAACATCTATCACTTCGCGACAGAGTATTCTTTTTATTTGCTAAATAAAGCTTCTATTTCAAACATTTACGTTACATAAATTCCTTTCAGAGAAAGTTTGTAATATTTAGATACATTCTTCAAAAAATTGTACCAACTGAAGCCGTATCAAACGATTCATAGAATTAATAAAATATAGGTGAATATGTTCAAATAAATTGTAAACTATGTAAATAGATCTAAAAATGGAAAAATTAAGAAAATTCAAATATATGATCAATGTAATCTAGCTAACAACATAAGAAATACATGAAAAAAAATGAAGATTGATGAAATAATTTTTAAACATACTTTAATGCTCTTGCGTTATTTATTTCTAATTTTTTATGACTATGAAAACTATAAGCACAAATTAACAATATTCACGTACAAAACTAATGAATATATGAACATTAACAATATTTCGTAGAAATAAAAACAATAAGAAATTCAGACATAAATAACATTTACATAGCACTACCATAGCTTAACACCAACGCCATCTGCAATAATTATATTATCAAAACTCGAAATTTTGGATAAACTTGTAAGCAAATTCTACATTCACATACAAAAAAAATCAAAATACTCTTCGTTATTTTTCATTTATAAGCGACGTAGAGATTAAACTATGTTAATCATACGTCGCACAAAACAAGGCATAGGTGCATCTGTGAATCAACTGAACATCTTTCTCTAACAGTTCAGACAATATTTTGCAAACCGTTTAATGGCTGGACAAGAATTTAATAACCCTACCCGTAAATACCTAGTAAAATGCGTTAGCGCTTTTTCCTGAAACTAATTCTTTCCAAAGGAAAAAATTGTTTTTTTTTTTTAATTAAATGAAACAAAAGACCCCTTTCAGAAAGAAGTATTTTAAAAATCGCTTTTGTCAGGGAAATGTTTCGGTCTTTTGAATTTTTAATTGTCTTTGAAAAGCCCATTAAACTGTAAATGGTGCCATTTTTGGGAATAGCTTTTGAAACTTAACAGATATCTTTTTAATAATTTATTATTAAAGTACAAAGACTATTCTTTGCAAATTTAATTCGACAACAAACATTTTCTCTGTATAACGCATGCATTGTTCGTATCATTAATTAATTGTACTTAAGAAATTGACTAAAACACTCCCACAACTTAATACAACCTTACTCATAACGAGGTTATCTAAAAATGTGTTTATATAGGGCTCAAATCAATTTTGAATTTCGTGAACAAAATAAGCAGTCCTTATACATATTAAGTTTAATACAGATATATAGGTTTTGCTTGTAAGGACAAGATTAGAAAAAAAGGCATTAATATAAAAAGCTTTTTTTCTCTAGCGTATACTTTAAATGTACATGAAGATTAAGTAAACAAAATACTCAATAAAGCATAATCTATAACATAATTGAGTGCATATCTTAAGTTTTTAAGTAAGATATGTATAGAAAGTTAACACAATGATATTATTAAATTATACTCTTAAATTTAATTATAATCTTCTCTCATTTTAAACATAAAATGGACTAAGAACCCATTATGAAAATGGCGTATTACACTACTAAAAAGTAATAATTTAAGTAAAAAAGGCAGAAACTGAAAGCTGTATTTATTTACATAAAGGGTTAGTTATAATTCAGAGTGCTATATTTTTATAAATAAATGACACGTAATAATAGGTAATACATGAAGGCAACAGGTAAGAAGGAAGTATTTAACAGGGTTTGATATCACTTCATCTTGTTATATTTATAATATCAGTGTAACATATAAATTCTTGCTAAACACATTGTCATTGGTAATTGATTTAAAGCAAGAGGAATTTGTTGTTTAAATTCATATCAATTTGTGGGTAATGGTTGTGCATACATTTTTATAAAATACCAAACGGAGAAATAGAATGGGCCATATCGGGTGACTTAGATGGCTAGTTATGTAACATCAAGTCACCTGTTCCACTGCTACCTATCCAAATCAGAAGTAGCTTCGTGAAAACTTCTGAAAGAATTTTTGTAAAATAGCTTCACGAAGAAATCACGAAGGGCATGCATTGCTCATAATATGAATTTTCCGCATTGTTCCTTTGTATTCATCTATTACTTATCATCCTACATATCTCATTTATGAAAATATGGCATTTTGAAATCGGATGATTCATTTTGAATAATTATATACTCTTGGACAAATAGTAATGAGTAACATATTTAATGGATTTGATTAAGAAAAACGAATTGCCCAAGAAAGTTATCAAGGTAAATTGTATACACATAAAATAACTTTTTAACAATTTTTATTTATTTTTAAAACAATCCGGAAAAAATTATATGGTTAAATTAATGTTTCAAATATCGAAAGTACAGATTGTTCGAGTCTCACATCTACAGTAACAATTTAAAATTCAAATACTTATCAGTAATAAGGTAAAGAAATACATAAAATTGGCCTATTTGATATAAGAAATTTTGATAAGTAAAGTATTAACTCAAATATTATATATATATATATATATATATATATATATAAGTTATGGTTCATTTTACTGCAAGATACCTTGCGAATATTATTTTATATAGAACTCATTGTCTATTATTTAAACGAAACAAGGAACTCGAATAAAATCCGAGTTATTACTCTGATAGTTTTCTTTAAGAGTACTACTTTTTTACACTCAACGGAAGTGTTTTTGTTTTCGTTATTGCATAAGTTCTCAGCTGATAACTTTTAAAGCATTTTAAAAACGTATTTCTTTCCAAACTTCAAAATCATTTAAAATATTCTTCTAATTTGAATTTCTATTAATGAGCTATATTGGAAATTAATTTATTTTTTCTATAGATTGACCATATTTATTTTAAAGATAATTTCAAACCCTGACTAAGTTCAAACAATCGGAGCTATGGAAATTGTTTAAACATGATGTCATATTAAAAACAATTTATTTCAATTTAAAATAAATATTTTTGAAGTCGTTGATCTTTTTTATTTTCCATCTTTCATCTTTGATCATGGTACAAGATGGTTACTCAATAAATTTGAAATTTGAGTTATGATTATTGTCAGGGGTATAAACATTTTATTCTTGTAACCACGTAGTTATTCATACTGATTCGTTAAAACATCGTTAAAGAACGAGAAAAATGTTTTAATTATTACTAAGAAAGAACACCTTGATATCTTGATAAAATTTATCATGCAAATTAATTGGTTATCATGTACTTAATTTTGCAAATTAAAGATATTAATGTTGATTTGTTTGGATACAAGAAGCCATAGAATCAAATAATTCGCAATATGGAGAAGACATTTAACCTGCTGAACTTTAAATGATGGCCTTCAAAATGAGGATCTTTACAATGACGGACTGAAAAAGTAAAGTTACGTGCATAAATTTATAACTTTCAGTAGCGATTATATGTAAAAATATCTTAAGAGTCTTAAATCAAGTTTATATCTCGAACATTTTTTCGTAAATTAATAATTAAAACCTTACAATACTCCGGGATAATAATTATATCTTAACGATACTGTGAGTTACTTCATTCTAATGTTTTCTGGTATCAAATCAATCAACATGAGCAACTGTAATTTTGCAGTATTATATACATGAAGATCCATTAATATTCCCCTTAAATTTAATCCAAAGTCTCATAGTAATAAATAATATTTTCCACTGATTAATAATTTCACTGTCTGATCTCTAAATCTATTAATATAGATTAAATTCAAATAGAAATCATATTTCAAAGTTATTCGTAAACTCTTTTTCAAGTATCCAGGCTTATGTGTGATTATTTAAGAATCTATAATTAAAAAAATAATTCTTGATAGTTTCAATATTGACCATATAATATAGGTTTCAAATTATAATGAACTAGAGTAGCGTTCAAATAACAAATTATTGCTATTATACTTCGTAAGTAGTACAAGGTAATATGATTAAATACAGGATATCTCATAAGACTTCGTTAAGATTCATTAGTAGTGAATGTAAGTCAGTTCATTAGAATTCATTGCAAAAATTAGTGAAATACTACTTCAGAAATGTCTTTTAAACCAATGTTTTATTTCCAACACGTTAACTAACTATATTTTTTATATCTGTTGTCAAAACACATTTCACAATAGAAAAGAAAAACAAAATCGAAGCAAATCGTGCGATAAAAGTTAATATTTGGCTAATAAGAATTATTTTGTTATCACACTAATAATTAACACAACATAAGTAGAAATGAATAATAACTAATAATTATGTTCATTTTAATTGTATTTTTAAATCAGTTGTCAAGAAGAAAAAAAAGGTTGAGTTATATTTCCTTTACTTATGCAAAAATTTATTTCTTTGGAATTCTTCTTCTTTATTTAATTATTTAATTTTTTACTTAATTTTGGAACAATTCTTACTTGCAAAAATGCAATCGATACAACTCTCCTGAATTTTGAATGCGACAGTTTGGTCCTTATTGTACGGTTTAAAGCTAATCACTTTGTAAGACCACCATTGAATATTATAAATATTAGAAATAATAGTAAAAAAAAAAGTTATGTGTAACGCTTTACAAAGAAGAATCACTTTTGTGGAAAATCTTTTCTTTGTTAAACATTGTGCAGAATAATTTGTTAACCACCCAACGGACAATTGCTTTAGGTAATGATAAAATGGTCACTCGAGCCGTTTTTAATGCCTTCTTTCACCAGTAAATAACTTACTTTTCAAAAATATGTCACAACATATTTATAATTTCTTATTAGATAGAAACAAAATTATTATAAAATTAATCCATTTAGCTGCAAAAAGTATTACAGTTAGCATAAAATACATTCATTTTAATAATTTATCGTTTTTCAGTATCTAAAAAGAATATTATTGCCTCCTTCAATATTTTATCATTTGCTTCAATTCCAATATTTAATTGAATATTTTAATAAATTTTAGGAAATGTTTTTAGATATTTCTGTTCTTTGCATAAATTTGGAAAGAATATTTAAATTTTCAACTATTTCTCATTTGTTTTGTTTCAGTCCCTCTCAACATGTGTTAATTGGGAAGTTCAATAATTCTGTTTTAATTCAATATGAAAAAAAAACTAGCATTATTTCAAAATTTAAAAATGAATTCCATAAAATCATTTCAATTTTCTAAAAGTAGGAAACAGGAGAAAGCTTCTAGAATTAGTTCCACACAAAATATAAAACCCATTTTTAATTTCTTTAAATAATCAAATGCACACATGACATTCTTAAATTAAATATTTGTGTAAAATATTTATGTATTATGAGCAAATTAAACAAATTAAGTCCTTCATATTATAAATGACTGCATGGAACTACTTCCACTAAGACATTTATTCAAATATAAAAATTGACATCCAATTTATAATCGAGAGCAAACACAAGAAAATATGAAAATTAAGTTTTTAATACCATGGAACTTGCTGCTTTTGTGTAGACAAGAACAAGATTGCATAAATTAGGGAAAAAAAAGTAATCTCATTTTTGGTTTGCAAAAGTGGAATATTTAGTCTAATATAAATAAAAAATAATAATGTATAATTTTAAATATGCTTTAAAGGTATGTCTGAAAGATTAGGTTCAAAGCTGAGGAATGTTCATAATAAATACAAGACTTAGATACTGTAAGTAAATAAGTAATTTTCTCTTTCATCTTGTGGGAAAATAACATTTGGGGTTTCTGCTTTTCTCCTCTTCTTCTTGAGAAAATGTTGGGGCATTAACTGCTGCGTGGTTTTTCATATTCAAATATTTTGAAGTTTTTGAAATAATATTAAAATATGTGCTGATGGTATGTGTTGCATAAACTTTTATTTCTATTTTTTTCCGATAAAAGAAAATAATCTAAAAAAAACCCTGTCTAGAAAAACGTGTAAACTCACCTCAAAAACAAAGTAACGACATATCGATTCATGTAAGTTTCTTGTTAATATTTAAATATTTGTTTTTTAATGTATTACATCAGAGGAAAGTTTCAAAAACTTTTAGTTTTGATTATTGATGAAACTGTGTGTTAACCATTATTAAGTTTTTCTGCCAGATTCTTGCATATTCAATTTCTGTTTTTTCTCCATTTTATAAAATATTCCTCACATAACATCTCGCATATGTTTCTTTTCTCTAATTATATTTAGTTTTGCAGTCATTTTGTTTCGAATTTTTTTTTTTTTTTTTGTTAATTTTATTATGAAAATAAAAGTAGAAAAAAATTCTTAAATAAATTTAAAAAGAGACTAATTTCAAAACATTATCTTTACAATATGATATTTTTTTTTTCCTTTTCTCTTTTGCATTACTTTTAATAAATTACAATGATTTTTTTAAAATTGAATGTATTCGTATTTATTAGATATTTAGGAGAATTAAAGTAAAATTATTTGATTTTTGTTATTCTCCATATCATATTTTACGCTCAATTTCAGTATCTTGTACATCATTAGTACCAACCTTAAGAAAGTAATTTTTATATTTACCATAGTATAATGATGTTTATGACTAAAACTATAAACATACGGGTACACAGAAGGTTAATAAAATATTGGAAACTCTAAGAAATTTATACCATTCTTCTTATAAAATATCCCCACATTCTGTTTGTGTGAAAGAGTGTAGAAATTGTCTCCAATTATTGGCCAAGATATTCACGTAAAGGCTCCATTATGTGAATGTTTGGTGACCAAGGTATATATTTCTTACATCACTATGTTCATTACGCCAACTTGTGATGCACTTTGTTGTATAGATGGCAATATTATCCACCTAAACCAAGAAACAACCATCTAAAAAAAATTGGGTAAACAATAAAATGAACTCTCATTTAGGTTTAGGCTGTTATCCAATCCTTCATAAAAATTATTGGTCTAAATGAATAACAAACAGCCCTTCAGGCCGAATTACATATTTCCAATGTTATTAAGCTCCATGACCAATTCCGTTGGGTTTTTTTTATCATGGTGTCAGTAACAAGGGATTTGCTGTTTCCAAAATGGCCAGAAATATCTCACTTGTAGAGCTTCCAACGAAATATTTTCTTTAAAATGAGATCCTCTCGATAAATGATATATACCCATTTGATAATTTTCATTCTTGGTGAATAATTTGAGGCATTGGTCGTTAAATCCAATCATTTTAAAATGTCTTACTTTCTTGTCAACAGTTTCTGCGTTTAGAAGCAATGCGGTGTTATTTTTGATACCTGGTAATAATTTTAAATACTGTTCATCTATGCACTGTCAAGTTTTGGTGGTTTCAGATACTGAGGTCCATTATTAAGTGAACATCAATAAGCTTGTTTTTCTATAAATCACTTAGAGTTTATGACTCAAAGCGATAATTCCAAACTGGGGTCTTACTTATAACTGTACCATTTATTTTAGAGACAAAGTTTATACAGCGAACAGCTATACCCACATCGCATATAAATACTAAAAAAACCCTAAGTTATTGAATACCTCTTAATATGGTGTGGGACCTACTGTGGAAGTGCAGCAATTCGACGCAGCATTAACTCAGCAAATCACCCGAAGTCTCGGGAAGAAACATTTATCCATGATTCCTTTACAACCGTCTATAATTTCAAAAGAACTACTGGTACAGGACTTTGTTTCAAATTGAGTTTTTGATACTATCTCATGTATGTTAGATATGATTCCTGTCTCGTGATTTAAATGACCACATTTCTCCCTGGAGTTGTGCATTGTGTTTTTCAAACCAATCGTGGAAGATATTGACCTGGTAACTTGACACCTTTTCCTCTTGGTAAACCTCACCGTTGTTTAGGTACATGAAGTCTATGAACGTATGCAAATGGTATTCAGATAGCTGGATAGATCAATTTCTAGTGAATGATTGGTTCAAATTTACCAGACTATCCCGTTAATGCTAAGAAATAATTCTGGAGTAGTAATATAGCTCATCAATAATCTTTGTTCAATAATCTTTGTTGAGATTAGAATATAAACTGTTTTGAGATTAAAATTTTTCAATATCAATCTTTCAAAGATACATTATCCAAATATTATGCATTATGCAACGCAGTCAAAAAAAAGAAATAATTTTGAAATGTAGTTGTGTGATTAAATATATTTACTTTATTTTTTCTCTGACTTCAAACATAATTTTTTTTTCACATTTCAAAGCATGATATATAATTACATTATTATATTTACATTTAAACAACCCTTTTTTCTTTTCAAAAACGAATACAGACAACAAATATATTTTCAATAACCAACTAATGACATTTTGAATTTTTAAGAATAACATTGCGATGAAGAAAAAATAGGCGCCATTCTTGTGTATCACTTGCTGAGTTTCAAATGAAGATTCCATTGCATGTGGATACCTGCAGAGTTAATTTTCAACTTGGCTGTAAATATCTGAATCTCCCCTTGGCCTTTCTCAACAGGGTCTGTTGAAAGAACAATTATCTCTCAAACCATTTCCGATATTTGGCCGTGGTTCAAATTCACTGTTTAATTCTGATATTGAATTATACCAACCACTGTTCCCGCTACCCATCTGGAAAGATCGAGATGGGAAGGAAGCCTTTCTTTCTCAGATGGAACTGTCTTGTTTCTTTAGTTTTTTTTTTTCTTTCCTCCTTCTGAAATCGTTGACTTTTTCCCTATATTTTCAATAATAATTTCGAGACAGAAAGCGTTATTCCAATCGAGTGCCCTCGAAAAGAAATTTTTGATGGAAGAAGATAAATAGAAAGGGAGCGTTCTGTAAGTTATTCAGAAGGGTGTTCTCTACCAAAAAGATTATTCATGCTGTATATGGTAGGTTTTCTGTCGAAGAATTCTAAGCTCAACCAGAAAAAATTGATTTGATGAGTTGGGTTATCTACAGTGAAAAAGGTTTACCTCGAAATTGAGAGGACCGAATATGTTTTCATATTAAAAGTATTTCGCGTTAATTATTTTTTACACCACCAATATTGCACTAAAAATTACCTTAATTTTCCGAGACGTCAAATTGCATAGCTTTAAGCCCTGCTAAGATTTACTGTTTCCTACTATTATATATATATATATATATAAATATCAGGTTATTAAATTGTTAATTAAGTTATAAACACAGGACCGTATATAATTTAAAAGTAATTTAAATTCTGCATCCCCAAGATAATTCAAAACTTCTTTGCAGTTAATTGATTATTATATAATGAAATTAGAGATGACATACAACTTACAGTCTAAATTAATTTAACAACGCAAAATAAAATAAGGCAAAATGAGACATAGATAAAATATATGGAAATACAGAATAAAAATATAATAATTGTTAGCAAAGCAACTCATACCTTCTTACACTACTCCACATTCTACAACGTTTACAAGATTTTCTTTATATCCTCCTCTCAGTTCACTCCAATTCTTATATAGTCAGGCTCATTTACAAACAATACGGTTCTTTCACAAGGGTAGATTCTTTTATGAAACATCTTAGCAAGGTAACCATAGATGTTAGTTAAATGAAAACTCATCTGAAAACCCGTTATAATATCCAATGCCATAACTAGCACTATTATTGGGAAATTTCGAAAAATATACAAATATGTTATAATATTGAAGCTTAAAATAATACGTTTTTCTTAAGAATCGTTATAAAACTGTATTAAATATGCAATAATTGAAATATAAAAATGCATTTTCAAAAATACGACAATGTGAATTTTAATATTTATTCTTATACATAAGGGGTACAAAACAGTTTTTGTTATATAGAGGGACTGAACCTGCAAATAATGCGAGAGCTCGATTGATGAAAACACTCCGTATCCCGAAATATTACAAAAAAACCGTAAAGTGAATAATGCGAATCCCATTGAAAGTACTGCCGAAAGAGATTTTATTCGCCATCGAAGAGTTACAACCACTTGGAGCGACACTAAATTTACACCAAGACAAGAAAAGTTATTTATAACTACGGAGCCTACCCATTATGTTGTTATATCTATTATAAACCTCAAAATTAATTTTTCTATATTTTCTATTTTTTATTTTCTGTTCTAATATCTATAAGAATTTCACAGGTTTATGAGAATATTAGACAAAATACTTCGTTTAATTATGAATAATTGGAAAAAAAAAAAGCATAAAAAAAACGAAGTTTTGCTTTCTCATTTACGCCATTATTTAATAATAATTAAGGAAAAAATCAAACCAATTCCATACAAAAATAATTATTTTTCAAGCATCAATATATAAATAAATAATTATTTTACCATCTTGTGTTCAGTAGTAAAGAATTATTTCAATTAATAAAAATTATGCCTAGATAGTTACTGCTTTATACTCAGAGGAGATTTTGTAAATTTTGTATAATTATGTAAAATAAACTAAGATTTATAACGTGATTAGTAAGTTGAATTAAAACTATTAAAAAAATGTGTGTGTCTAGTGTAGCAGAAAATGCGTCAATTTAGAATATGTTTAATGTCATGGAAGACACGCACTGCCTGTTTTGATAGTATCTCATAAATATTTAGTTAAAATGGGTGTAAAATAACTGAGAAATAATTTAATTTTACAGTTCGTTTAACATGAAAGTCCTAAGGTGCGTAGGAAATACATATTCCATGTAATAGTTATGTTTAGTATGTACCATAAATTTTAGTACTAACATCTAAATAGATTAACAGATATTTCATTTGTATGTTGAATAATAAAATCTAATTTGAATAATAATAAAAAAATAATAAAATATTTTTTCACTGTGCTTTTTTTTTAACTAATTCCGTCTTTAAATTACTGTATCAATATGAAGGGAGAGAAGGATTTGCATATCTACAATAGAGAATGGATTTTAATTCAAAAATTAGAAATTTTTTATTGATTATGACGTAACAAATTGCATAACCACCATTTCTTCTAGTAAGAATTCAAAAGCTTAGATTTTGAGTTATAGCTTCATAACATATTTTCTTTAGCATATTTATATACACTTTTCAATGTCTCAGACTTGTATTTGTTAAATGATGCCTAGTATCATATGTGGATATTTATAAAATTGTAATCGTTCGAAAAGGTTTGACCTAAATATCGAGTATGTCAAGACAATTATTAGTTTAAAATTATCCTTTTTCCAGATACGAGTCAAAGAAAAGAGAGAAGAAAATAATCTGTGTAATAATAAGTAATTGCTGTAAAAATGTAATTCAATGTTACTTATTCCATGAATTGATTCGTGAGCCGCATCATTGCTGATTATCAATCAGTGCAAGTAATTGTAAATATACTGTGTGGTTAAAAGTGTGATATTGAGTATAATGCAGAAGAAATGTTAAGAGAAAAAGAAATACAAGGATTTCTAAAGAAAGTATTGATTTTACTGTAAATGGAATTAAATACATACAAGCAGATATAGTATATCTGTTATTGTGTATTTTCATAAAACTGTGAGGCAAACACATATGTTTACAGAGCCAAGCACATACTACAAAGTGCTTTGTCACTCACTTAGCACAAAATGTCTTATGCCGATGAATGTGATAAAGAGTTAGATCATATTGACAATAAAAGCTTAAGCATGAATGTATCGTTCCTTAACTTAAAATACATACATGTAAATAAAAATATTGTCAGTTGGATAGCTTATTTTTTTTAAAAAAAATATATTTACTTGTCGAATAAATGATCTAATGAATCCATACCCCGTGAACAACTTTCTTTCGATGGGTTATTACTCATTAGGTCTAGCACCTTCCAACGATACCCCTTTTATAAAATTCCAGTCGGTATTCTTGGGACATTTCCTCATAAATATAAGCATTTGTTTTGATTGTTACAACAAAATTATTTCAAATCATTAGAATTAATGTTATGTTAAAAAATATTTTGCTCATCGCTAAGTTTCATTGCTCTTTTAAGATTCAATGACATTATTTGATAATTTAGTAATAAAATCAATGCACTCATTAGAAGTAAAATATGTGTCCTTAAAGCAATTTACAGGCATTACACACAGTTGCAAATAAAATTGTACATTTATAAGAGATAAACGTCCATCACTATGAAGTTCAAGTTTTTCAGAAAGGTGAAGAGATCGATCAGAACTGCTAATATCGATCCATCATGATTCAAGTAAAAAGAAATGAAATTGAGATGATTATAGCACACATGCTTTTATGATGTGAATGACTCAAAGATATCTTTGAAAGTTCTTCAAAACCTTTATCTAGAAAGCAAAAAGTCTATCCTTTAAGTAATTTCTAACAAGAATATGTTACATTTTATAATTTTTAATTTAAAAGAATATGAGTATGTGTATAAAGTTTATTCACTTTACCCATAATTGTTAAATACACTTATTCTTCACAATTTTTAACAAGATACTATTATGTGTTCGAATGTCTTTTAAATGTAGGAAACGTCATCGCAGTTAACAATCAAGTTCGTTGAAGTAAATCAACATTTTATTCTAAAATTCTATAGCAAATAAAGTAAATTTAATTTTAACAGGAAACAAATTACACTCATAAATTCATGATAACATCGATTAAAGTTTGAATGCAGTAATCCAAATTTCGTAATCACACTATATATATGCTTAACATATGTTTATTTTATTTTAAATGAATAGTTTCAATTAGGCTAAAATGGCATTTTATTACTTGATTTTTTTTTCTATCTTTGGTTGATTACTTTTTCGCATGAGAACATTTGCATCGAAGTTTACTTTTTACACGTTTGCGTTTAGCTTTTGAATTTATAATAAAACGGGCTTTATCATTTTGTTATGAAGTAATGATGCTGCGTGTGAAGGGTTGGATCCATAACTCTTGTTTTAAACACATTTTGTGTCTTAAGTGTAAAAAACAATTTAAATTTTTAAATTACTCAATTTCCAATTTTGACTTAAATGTATTTTTTTCTCTTCCTCGAAGTATGCTTTGTAAGCATATGTAGTATTATTCATCATTATAATTATTCTAGTATTTGAATAACTTTAAATTAACAGTTTCATTGTTACACAGTAAATAGAGTGAAGTTTTATATTGTTATATTTAAGTTATTTCTTATTAGATTATATACGTGTTTGCTATTATTGTATATTTGTAACTCTATATTTACATCAATTTAAAGATTTTATTCCATTTTTAGAAGTTTTTTTTTTCTTTTTTAAGTTAGTACTTTGATTTTCTATTTTAATTTTATTGTTTTGCTTTTAAAAAGTTAAGATATGTATTTACAATAAGTTTATTTATCGACTAAGTTTTGATAGCTTAAATTAGTTAACTTATTCATGCTGCAGTATTATGATTTGTTAGCTTATATACATGTTTATTTTGTATATCTATTGCCCATTATTCATTATTTCCCGCTTATATATATATATCGATAGAAATACACACACACTCTATCACACACACACACATATATATATATATACATATACATGTGTGTATAGAATAATTTCATTTAAATTTAGTTTAATTTCCCATTTTCTCCTACACTTTAATTATTACAGTAAGAAGCTCATTTTTGTTTCCTGATACCATTCCAATTTAGTTTTAAATTTATGTAATTACATGTTCTTCAAATCTGCTCAATCAGCAGTTTCTCCCGGATCCAATCATCCCAAGATCCCTTCATCCAATACCACGTGATCTGAAAAGTCCTTGCATATAAATCTAAGCAATGAAAATTCCCTTTTCGGAAGTTGTAGCCACGAAGGCTTTTCGAGACATATGACGTTTTCCAATTGTTATGTTGAATTGGACACACATCTACAGGTATCTCTATTTAACATTCTCTCTCTCTCATTTAACATGAAGTAAATAGACTTTAATCGGATAATTAGTATTATTTTTCCAATCACAGCAGAAATTGTATCTCCCAATCCAGCAGAAATCCAATCACAGCAGAAATCGTAACAACAGAAATTGTATCGCCCTTTTTCTTCATTCATGATACATACATACGTACCCGCACACTAAGACACACATATATATACATATCAAAATTTAGCAAGTGTTGACGTCATGATTCTCATTTAGGTCTCTTATATTAATGCAGAAATATTGACTGATGTATTGATTATTTATTATAAGCCATATTTCTGTCCAAAGTACGCCTTTGGCTAGGAAGAAAATACAATCCAAACTTTCAGAAAAAATTAAACAACTTTTGAGAAGATCATTAATGTCTTCTGACTATTTTTCTAATTTTCAATATACACTTGGTGCAAAAAAATTGTTTTTCCGAAGCGGAACTTTTGTTTTTGGTAATCTAATTTTTTTAATCTTCATTCTTACATTATTGAACTTAATGGATAGACAAAGAACAGCCTATGTTAAAAGTCTGGATTCTCTAAAATCTGTTATAAACATATATTCCATTATTATTTCTCCAATCATTATCGATGTTTTTACTGTCTCTTTAAAATGACGAGTTAAATTTCCAATGTGATTCACTTTGAAAGACATAACCAGACGATTTTAAGTCCACTAAATAATGCTTTGAAAATGTTACTTTTCGAAAAATGAGAGCCGAAAAAATCCTAAGAGGTATTTTAATCAATACTTTATATAACAGGATTAAAAATGATACTCTTTGACTCCCAAACTGAAACAATATCGGAAACCAATAATTTTTATAAGAGAAAGTACCTAGTCTTATTGATAGAAAAGTCTAATAAAAGGGACTAATGTAAAATTACGTGGTAAACTTGAAAACATAGATAGAAAGTATTCTTAATTCAGAAATTAGCATGTTAAAAATATTGCATCATTTTATGCAATAGTGGAAGGTTATACAATAAACGGAAAACTGATTAACATTCAGTAATATTATCACTGTATAATAATTCTTTTTAACAATTTCAAGTTTTTCTTTAATAGATATTTTTGGATTGACTCATATTTCTTACACGCGTTTCGAAGCAGACGCAATTTACAAACACATATAATGTGGCGGATTCAGGGAGTGGACACGTCTCATCCATTTATTTTGAATATATGTATAGACCTAAAAACAACAACGTATCAACCAAATTTAAAATTATTTGCTTATTTTTGGTTTCAAAGTAGTTTGATGTATCTTAAAAGTAAATAAACAGAATCGAGCTATTTATCGTACCGCTCTCAATGTGAATTTCAACCTTTCGTTAATATTCAGTTACTTTTCAGATCAAAGTCTAATTAAGCATGAATAATAAGCAAAATAAACAAATACAATTAAGACTAATGAATGTTTTAAAGGAAAGGAAAATATTTCCTTCTTTCCTGTCTATTTTATGTCCCCACTGTCGATTTTTTTCTGGACCCATCACTACACATATATTTAAGTAAAGCAAAGATACTAAAATCATAGCGTTGGCAACTCTGCAGACTTCCCGTATGTAGGATAGGTTATGATTCAATTTGCAGACTAGAACACAAAACGACTGAAATTTTAGCAAGTCTTCACCTATAGTTTGTCAAGGGGTCAGGTATACAAGTCTAGAGTCACGAAAGTGTTACCTACGTATGGAATCTTGTGCGCTCTAATAGTTGATAGCCAAAATAATTCATGTAGAGTAGAACGCCACCAATAATCAAATTTTAAGCAATTATGAAATAAGTAAGTGCGGAAATTGTTCTGAAATTTCTTTCGCGGGAACAAAAGAGGAAAAAAAAACGTCAGCAAACACGTGTGTTTTTGGTAAGTAAAAATATCCACGTGACTCATAGCCTCCTTACTTACCCGACTTGAGTCCAAAATGGTACATGTAATTTGATTAAACATTATTTTATCGAGTTTCATTTATTTCAGTTGCAAAATGCATCAAATCATCTCCATGGTGTAAGAAAACTGTTACAATTATGAATAAACATATTTTTATTTTGACCCTTTTATAAACAACGCATCAAGTAAAATTTAAAAAAAATAATTAATCGACAGCTAAGAATCATATTTATTTAAGTTATGAAAATTAGTTTCTCATAACTATTCATGAAGAAATTATTTAGAGATGAAAATTTTATATATTATTAATTAATTACAATAAAATCAGAGTAATAATAAAGTATTATGATTCAACATAAGTCGATATGTTACGGATATTATTTGTTGTAACATATAATTTTTAAACGTTTATGAATGCTTCAGATTCATCTGGTTTTCTTGAATTCGGGTTTGATGCCAGCTATAAAATAAACTTTAGGATAATGTTGTTCTTAGATTTTCGCTCAACTATTTCTACTCAACACTCAATTCTTTCCGAATCTCGTATCCTTTTTTAAACAACTTCAATATACTTTTCGTGTTCCCGCTTTGCTCATTGTTTTTTTTAAGTTCTTTTCCTTTAGAAAAAAAAATCTCCCCCTAAACGAAAAGTCACTCCCTTTCCCTGTTACTGTATTCCTTCCCTTCGCTGAAAGAAAGGAAACAATTGATTGGGAAAAGGCTGCTGTTATAGTTCACACAACTTCAACTCCCAATTCCTTCATCAGTAAAATCAGTGAAAACTTCTTGTTTTTATAAATCATGAAAATACTTACACAATGTATCGTAAGATATAATATATGTGACATACTATTACACGATGGAATGACTTTCAAATGCAAGAAACATCCAATCAATTAAAAAAACAGGCTTATTCTGAGCAAATCAAAATTTATTTGGAAATTCACGAGCAAATACTCAACAATTTCTCTTAAAATTAACGATATACACACATAAAAATATACAATAGAACCATTCACAATTCGTACAATCACTAAATATAATAATTCAAATCACAATATCGTATTATCACAAGAAGTATAAATACACTATATATGCTCTCCGTATAACAACCACTGCTGAACGCAATGGCTGAAATAAGTACTTTTGAGAGAATGTCCAAGACGGTTCTCTCACACAGAGGGAACAAGAAATGTCGGCAACTTCAACAAAAGTATTCGAATTTGTCGGCAAGGTCCCATCTACCTATTCAGTTTTATTTTCAAGTATATTTTTATTTTTGTCTATAAAACTTTCGCTTCCACTGCAATAGTTATTCTGCAGATTGGGCAGAGCATGTCAAAAGTTCGCGCAAAAGTACGGTACTGAGCTATCGAATATATTTGAGCATTACTATTTATCGAGAAATTCGTCAATTATACAAATTTAATATTTTCGATATATTTCTGATGCTTAGGATATTTAATTTTAATATAATTTACAGATTAACAAAAAAGAGAAAGTTTCTAGTTTAGGTAAATTTTAAAATAATGCAGGGACTTAGAATTCTATTCACTATGGCTCTAAGCAAAATAAGTAAAAAAAATGATAAAATAAGATGATAAATCATTGAAACAAGTAATTTTAAAATTAGAAAATGTAATTCATAACACACGCAGCTGCCTTATGCTTTATCAATTTCACGTTAGCAGTTTTAATTAACAATTCCTGACGTATATTCAGAATAGTTTTTGTCCGTCATATTGAAAGATTAAACTGTCTGTTATTAAAAATCACTCAGAAAGAGGATAACGTTGTTTGCAAACATTTAAGAAAATAATTCTTTGTTCCACATTCTTGTCGAAGAAAGAAATATCATTGTTTGTATACCATAAAGTTAGTCATTCACCTTAAAAATAATTTAACATTCCATTAATATAAAATAAATTCCAATGCTAAGAGTTTAAATATTAAGTGAATCATGAATATAAAGTACGTTTTAACTCACACTCATTTTTTTTAATGAATACGAAGTACAAATTTTTGAATATGAAAGACACCAGAGTCTTACTATTTTTCAAAACATAAGACGTTTGTTTTTTATTTAATATCTTCTTAAACTTATAAAACCCTAAGGTTTCCTTATATTCTGAAGATAATATTAAAATAAGAATCATTATACAGTTTCAAAGCTATTGCAAAAGTTCAATAACTGGCACAATATGCTATCATAATTGCACTAGTGACCAGTAATTATACTAAAGTGAGAGAGAGAGAGATTATGTTAATATAATTACACTTACAACACTCTAGTGAAGTTAAGTACAAGTAAGTAGTGTATTCCCAAACTTAGAACAACATGTGCGTCACCATTCTTTTACAGATGAAGTAGTAAATTTACTACCCTTCATAGCATTTTTTATTTTGTAGATACCAGTTGATTAACTAGGGGAGCCTCTCATAGTATATGAAACATGCGATAATGATTATGAAAAAAAACAAAACATTCATGGCAAGTAAAAAAATGTCTTTAAATTTGTGAATGTTTATATTTTCTTTAATATGAGCTAAAAGGTTTTACTGATATTTATCAATAAGTATTTACTAAATGAAATACAATAACCGTATATTTACGAATATACCCCGACCCATGTATAAGCCGAGAGTGCGGCAATTTTTGTTTCAAAACTCTGTTGAATATTCAAATACTGTAAATACGAAAAGAACATAAATATTTAGAAAGCACTGAATCGAAATAGAATAATATAGAAAGCACCGAATCGAAATAGAATAATATAGAAAGCCCTGAATAGAAATAGAATAATATAGAAAGCACTGAATAGAAATAGAATAATATAGAAAGCACTGAATA
>BMAW01090638.1:36053-52362 GCA_019974015.1 Nephila pilipes | reverse complement strand
ATAGAAAGCACTGAATAGAAATAGAATAATATAGAAAGCACTGAATATAAATAGAATAATGTAGAAGGTTCTGAAGAAAAATAGAGTAATTTAGAAAAAGCATTGAAAGTGAAAATGATATACATCCTCACATATATGAGTGAAATTGAATTTGTTGAATGATTCCGATAATTGGACTCTGACGCGTACTTTTCAGTATTTATGTGATTTTTTTTCCCCTTTGCATAAAGGTTGCTTTCAAAACACTCTGGCGAGGTAATCTAGTGGTCATGGACTCGTGGCCAAGGGTTTTCGTCAAGTCGTGGGTACGAGCCCTGAGGCCACTAAACATCCGCCATGTAGAGGGGATCATGCATTCGAAATCATCTGATAGAATCGAGGAGCCAATCTTCCCAAGGCGTGGTGCGGAAGTTTTGTGAGAGAGTTTTCTGCTTATATGTTGTCCTCGTCTCTTGACCGAGGATCGACATTTCGTAACCAACCAAAAATAATCCTCATGTTGCTTCTATTTCGACGTTAATAAAACTAATCAAACAATCACAAATACTCAAAATATAAGTTAGAAAATAACAGTAATATTCCTCTTATATCGATAATTTTATGAGCGCATTAAATTCTGTATTCTATTATTATGTTTAGTTTACACTTTGGTACTTTTCTCCTTTAGCCGAATGCAAATTTCGCGATCATCATATATATTTTTTTTTTATCTTAGCGAGGAATTAACAAACAAATAACGAAAGTAGTTTCGAAAATAAATCACTAATTTTCAAAAAAATAAGGATATTTCTATTTAGAAGTATTTTCTTCAGAAACATTAGACGTATAAGCCAAAGAGAGAAAAACGAGTTATATTTGGCGAATTATCGCATGAGCACGACTGATAGCAGAGTACCTTATTTATTTATTTTTTTAATTTTAATTTTTTTAAGCTAAACGTTGCAGTAAATGTTGACCCCCTAAATTTGGTTACAAAAGTTTCCTACAATTATATCTTATATTAGGAAATATACAGGATATTCGTTTTCACTTTGAAAACTGAATTATATTTAACTAAATTCTAAGATTTGAACACATGTTTAGTATAAATATAATTTTAAAATATAGAATCATCGACACCTATTCTTTAAATAAAATTCTGTTTTTAGTCTCAAGCATTTGTATTTGGAGAAAATGTAGGCTATTGATCCATAACGGAAATAAACCGTATTTATCAAAAATTTCGTAAGACTGAGAAATTGATTTTTTTTTTTTTTTTTGAAAATTATAAATTTCACTTGCTACTTTGAAATTGTAACTCCTAAACTCAACAGAGATTACAATGACTTCAGGATGAGCTATTGCGTCGTTTCTTAAACAACTCCATACAGGGAAGCAACCTCATAAAAACTAAGTGTCAAAATATAGTTTCGATTTCCCTAGCTCTATCACAAGTAGACGTCAGGAACTCTTGTTATGCGGTTTTGATGGACAGCTGAGGATATTATATGTTTCTGTGTGTATATCTATATCCCCCGAAAACGCATATAGATCGAAGAAAAACTTTTTATCCTTTTCGGCCAGATTTCCAAATTTATGGAGTCCAGAACTATATGTGTTGTTGGCCAAGAGAGGAAAATAAATGGTGAAAATCACTGGCGAAAGCTTAAAATAGTTTTTCTCGCCAGACTTGCGATATTTAAGAAAGAACCAAACTTGAACATAAACTTTTTTGCGAAGAAAAAGTTTTCAATACTTTTTTTTTCTTTTCGTTAAAAGTGAAGTTTCAGTAACTGAAACGGAGCTTTTTCCTAAATTTTATCTCAATTAAGAATGTTTATATTTTTATTTAAATTTAGAAAGGAAGATATTAATCATTTTAAATATTTCAGGCATCTTGCCCATATTTGAAAAAATCAATCATTTAATTTATCTCCAAGTGGATAACAATAATCTATAATATTTAAATTTATACTGTATTGTACCGTGTATTTTTGAGGATATGTATGGATTGTGCTTATGTGAGATGTTTGTTTTAATTAAAATCCTCCTCTTCACACAGTAATGTTAAGATTATAAATCTTGAAGTCATTAGTTCCTAAAGACAATTTGAAACATTCTTTAATTACATAGCATTTTAACAATTAATACGTTGAAGAACAGTAAACATTCTCATTATTTCGTTATTTACCACTAAGTATGTGTTTTTTTTTTTTTTTTTTTGCACAAATTTGACCATAACTTTTTTAAAGTTACCTACGTATTACCTGCATATATATTGGTAAAGCGTTAAGGTCAATCTAAATTTTTATGTCTACTCTACTTTCGTCAAATGCAATCTTACCGCAGTTGTCTCCTCCAAAGAGTCCTCAGATTCATAATTTACTGAATTATAATCAGTTATCATGTTGTCTTCTTTTGACCATTTGATACCTGCTGTAGCCTAGTGGTCAAACTCGCCGCCGGCACGGTTTTTGAACCCTGATACCAGGAAAAATCCACCGGGTAATTGACTTGATACACGTTAAAGCCTCATACAATGGAGGTCTCAGGCCCTTTTTTTGGCGTGGGGAGGAGTATGGTGATGGCCAGATCAAGTGACATCCTAGTCACTTGACCAGGTTCAAAATTACAAAGTCCGTCACCAATTGTCCTTATGTTGCTTTTTAGTGCAACAATCACATCACATTTTCTAACCGATACAGATTAATTGATGAATAGAATGTGCGATAAAGATATAGATGAATTTATGATTAATCCGGAACTGGAACAGCTGGTCAGTTCATAGTTTTTGTCAGATCTACATTCACTATCATGGATGTGGTAAGGGTCCATTTTCTTTACCTGAGGATACTTGATCGTAATATACAAGAAGTCGTCTCATTTTAGCACATAATGATCTCGTAAATTTTTATCTTTGCGCATCCGTATTATGAAATTTGTGCTGAAATAACCGATGTAAATTCGAACACACATTCATATAGGCTATTATTTTTAATAATAAAACCCACTTACCTTCCCTCAAAACCCATTATATCTGTACACACAGAAAAAAAATCGAAAACATTATCATACACTAGCTATTAATCAGACAGTTCACATGCAACTATTAAATTACATTTAGCGCAATCGACGCAGCACGGGCGTTTTAATCAAATTATTATTTAGTTAGCTTTATTAGTTACGTGTACATTGCGCGTGAAGAAATGAAAAACCCAAATAGGGAAACACCGTGCGCGTTGAAAACATACAAAAAGTAATAGTGCACTCAAAACTTCTATGCAGTGTATATAAAACTCTATTTTAGCAAGTGATTTTAAAGATGCTGCTATGTCAATGGTCAGTAGGTACCATTTTATTTCAACGTATTAAGTAAAACATGTTTTTAACTATATAGTTTAATATAAATCACGTAATATATCCCGATCAATTATTTTTAATGGAAATTGTTTATTTCTAATGATTGGAAACTGCGAAAGAACATGGAAACGTAGCATTAAATTAACCATTGCTATATTGATGAAAACCTTTAAATGGGACTTATGCATAACAGAAGCATTTTTGCAGTGAAGCATCAACTAATTGTTCTTGCAGTCAATAAAGATCAATCCTTTTCCTGAGGAAGGATGAGATCCAGTGGATCATTTTAGAGGCTTGCCTTTGTATTATACTGTAGTTAATGCCCTTGTTTCTTAATTAAATATCTGTGGATAGCTTCAATATTAAGAATTCTTCCGTAAACATTTTTCACCAGCATTGCAAAGTTCTTTTCCATTTTGTGGCTGCTCCAATTCCACTTCATCAGTATGTTGTTCAGAATTTGTATGATGGATCTCCATATCCATCTTAAAAGGGCAAAAAAATTATTTATGTTAGTCTGGGTATTAATAGAAGATATTTCTGGTAAGGTAAATGGAATTCGTTACATGAGTTGACCATACTCATATAACTGAAAATGACGTATTGAAACACGTTTTTGGCAGATTGATTTATCAACCACTTTAAAGAGATACAAAGCACCATCTTCTTTTGATTAACTCAAACTTCATCATAAATTTTCAACAAGGTTCAGGGATCGTGATATCTTAGGCATCACAGTCGCTAACTCGAAGTCAGTGTTGTCCTCATCGAGTCTTGGGTTCGATTTCTTTTTCCACTAAAGTCACAACTTGTAGAGAGATGATGTACGATAAATCTGCACCAAATTTTTCCATTGGTGTGGTGTGGAAATTCGGAGAAAGATGTGCCCACTCAGTTGTCTTTCTGGTTGCGTGACCAAGGTTATAAAATCACGAGATCATCGTGTTGCTTTCAAGTGCGACATTACTAACCAATAAATACCATGTAGAACTCGTTAAAGAAAATGTTTGGTGTTCAACTTTCGCAGTGCTGATTAAGCAATGGGGATGCAATTTTAAATAAGATAAAAAAAAAAAACATTCTTCAATATTATTTTTAAGAATTTCATACATCGGTTGGAAAATGTTGGAATATAAACATAAATAATTTTCTTTGAATGAATTCATGGCCTCCTCTTTATAATAATTTTGTAATTTCTTATTGTACTTTACGAAAATTGTTTCCGTAAACATTTGCCTCATTTATGAGAAGTTAATAAATAAAAAACTAAAAACTGTCGCATGGTTTTACCTTAATGCAGCAGCTAATATATCTCAAAAATGTAAAATGTATGCTATTAAAAAAATCAATGCCATTAAACATGTAGTTATTGTCAAAATTACAGAATATAAAATTATCAAAACAATGAAGCCATGCATAAGATATTATCACTATTTCTCGATCATGATAAACATCATATTCTATCCCCATATAAATTACTCACTAGTACTTTTATCAAACAAAGAAATTATTATTTCTTGTATTTCATGTATAAAACCCTCATAAACAAATGAAAACAAAATATTGCGTAGATTCAATATAAATGGTTTGGACAAGTATAACCATAGCTCATTTAAGAATTAAATAAATATACAGTATTACTTTCGTCCATTTTGTAACAAACAAAATTTTATAACTTTATCAAAATTAAGACCAGACAATAAATTTATGAGTTATTATATCAAAATATCTTTTTAAAATTTCACTGCCCATTCATTTTTTAGTAACGAGCAGCTGTATGAATCAGGATTAATATTTATTTATGAAATGCGCAATCTTGTATATTTTTGGTAATATGCAATTAAATACCAAAATCAATCCAACAAACTAGAATAATATATGGCATAATCTCGGTGGTTCCCCAAAAATATTTAAATTGCTATTTTATCGCTATAATACTTTGCATTTACAGATCACATCGCACATAAATTCGTCCACAAGATCCATTATCTAAATTAATGGGCTCTTTAAATTTTAAAACTTAAATGAAGGATCAAAAACAAATACATTGAAAGAAAGGGTTCATACTTTTGAAGAAATTTTGAAAGCAATGTATGGGAGTTTGCATTTTATTTTTCCTATAGAAAAAAGAAAACATCAAGAAAATATATTTCATTTTCAATGTAATAAATTGCAAATCCATCACATAATAATATCTACTCTATATTGTGTTACATTTTTATCAAATAAGTAATCAGTTCATTTAATGATATATTTTTATGCATTTGTTAAGTGTATATATTTATGAATAATATAAGATAATGGGAAGTTTGACTTTTGAGGAAATGTATAATTCTTTACTATTTAAAAAAAATACACGGTACATGTAGATTTTCCCTTCGATGATATTCTCCAAAACAGGGAAAATACTCTTAATGAATAAATGGCTTGATAAAATTGGATTGGAAATTATTTGTATAAAAATTTGGATATGACTGGGCCATTTTCCTTGATCAAATACATTTTATGCGAGTACTCATTAGTCAACTAAACAATTTTGTCTTAGCATCTTTATCTGCTTAAAACCTTAATGGAAGAATTAAATATTGTTACGGACTTGAAATTTTTTAAAATCTAACGTTATTGCTTCAAAGACATATGAAGAAAAACAGATACGATGATGAGAAATAATTTGTGTAAGATCTTCTTCTAGGAATAATTAAAAAAAGTGGGAATTTTTATCATTAAACATTTAAAATCTATATTGCATATTTCAAATTATGCTTTACTTTTTCATTTCAAAGGTTTTTATCTATGAATATTGATGTGATGAATAATTAACACTTAATTTATTCGTAATTTACAATTTTTCAATTATTACCTCTTATATCACACTTTATCACTTATTATACTTAAAAATATACAATTTTACTTTTAATTATTGTATTATTGTTTATTTTTCTTTAATCTCACTATTAAAAAAATTAAGGAAATACGTCATACTTACAATATTGAATAAAAATACAAATAAGATATTCTGTTTTACTTATTTCATCTTAGAAGTTTATATCTATGAATATGGGCAATCAAAGGCAATTTCAGAATTGAGTTGAATAACAAACACAGGTAATTTCCTCGAATTTCATAATTTATTCATTTGATATTTTACGTAGCAATTTATAATTAAATAAGATTTCAATATAAATAATTTAAAATATTACAATGGTACTTATACTAACTGTGCATCGCCATTTATTTAAAGTTAAAATTATTGAGGAAACTATTTCATCATTATAGTTTTGACTATAATTGCATATTTTGTACCATTTAAGGAATTTATTTCAAAGGCTTATTTCTATAATTATTGATGATCAAAAGCAATTTAATAATAAGTTAATAACTAACAATTGTAATTTATTCAGATATTGAAAATCATTTATTTAATATTTTCGTTCACTGTTTACTTTTAAAATTAAAATTTCAATATATATTATTACAATTTGAAATATTATATTGTTACTTATTGTTTTTATGGACAAGTGATTACCTAAAATTTAAGCAAAATATTTTATTTGAATGAAATCACGCGTTTATATTCAGCTTATCAGCGAAAATGATAATAATTTCCTCTAAGCACTGGCATTCAAAAATAATTTATCGCCCTAAAAAAGGACATTTTTTTTGTGAGTGATCTCGACACGCTTTGAAATTTAGTACAGTTATTCATTATTCTCTCATTTTCTGCTTCAATGGCCATGCACTTTTCTGACATTCCTATTACACCAAAATGACTTATCGCAAAAATGAGTTTTTAATCAAATTAATTTCTTATCTGTCCATATTTTAATTTACTATGCCACATCAACTTCTTTTTTAGTGAAAAATAACGTTAAAAAGATTTCCAGTCATAGAGTCTACCCCTGATAAATAAAACCGACCCCTCAGCCTTGTGGTCCTTTTATGCTTGCCACCTGACCATTTTGAAAAGGAAGCAGTTTCATCAGGCGGATGCTTACGAAGATGACTATGTAATCTGCTATATCTCGGCTAGGGTAGGGAAATTTTGGAAGCAGGAAGCGCTTTCCGGAGGCAATTCCATGGACCCCTTATCTCAGGAAATTTTATCGTAACCAGAGAAAGCCGATTCGCCATTATTAATGTCGTTTCTATTCAAAGAGACTCCAGAATATTTGACCCGCAACATCCATTTCTTTCTGGGTAAGGTTTCGTAGAACAAAACATAGCTAAGCCTAATCAGAATTCTTCTATTATTAAAGGATAATTAAACTAATTTCCGCCTGGTTCTTGATGCAGAAAATTATACAAATAGTTGTTACTAGAAAAGCAATATTTTTATCGGAAAAGCAATGAATTTGGTTTTGCCAATTAATACAATGTAGTCTGTTTGATACGTTCAAAACCCCTTATTCATTCGAAAATTATTAATAAACAACACCATAATAACTAACATTGTCTAAACGATATGTGTCTAATTGTAACACTTAAAGTAATATTTGGCTGAAAAACATTTGTATTTAAGCATTTTTGTCGTAGTTCTAGCTATTTATACAAATAAATTGATGAAATTGAATACTTGGTAACTGTTATAGATTCAAATTGAAATAGATTAATCAAGATAACCATCTGGGAGGTACTGAAATCTAATGTGTTTATTAATAAACTTAGAGTGTTTAAACATTATTACAAGGAGATTTTTCTTTAAATCAATAAATGCTGTAAATTTGTTTTCAAAGGCTTCGAGTAATATTGGAGAACTGGACCCGAAATTGGAACAATTTTTCCTATGACAAAACTTTATCTGAATCACACCATTTTTGAGGTGTAAAATATGCTCCATGCTTCTTCTGCAATATTGGGATGCTAAATGAGTTATCAAATTTCCAAGTTCAAATAAAAATCTGCTCGCTTTTGGAATGTTATAAAACTTTAAAAGTAATGCTTCTTAAGCGTATGTGCGTGTTAAAATATCACGTTCATAAAAATTGAAGCACTTTCTGTTTGGAAATATGTTCCAAGTTTCGATTAGTAACAAGATTAGGGAAGGTATCTTTTAAAGGAGAAAAATAGAATATTGTTGAAACGTGTGAATTTTAATTGAATATGAAAGTGACTCAAAAAGTGTCTATTTTTAAAGTTAGATAGCGTTACTAAAACAAATTGGGGTTATAAATTTGTGTTGTTTTCTGTTAAATTGAAATTTGATATTGTTTTAGCAGCCAAGAAATCAAAATTGGATTGCTACCGCTGAAAGTTGTCACCGCCGATGAGGACTGGGTCTATCATTATACACAGATATTCAAGCAACAATAAAATGTGTTGTAACGTCCAAATTTGATCCTAAGAAGGCGAAAATTATGGCATTGGCCAGAAAAAAATAATAAAGAGAAGTTTTTTGGAATGCATAGATCGTCTTATACGAGGATTTCACAGTTTACTTATTCATAATACCTCATTTCTCATTTCCAACATTTTTGAACGACCCTCGTATGTTGTAATAAACCTAATTGGCCGTTCCGGTTATCTTTTTTCAGTATAATACCCAATATTCGAGATTGAAGTGGAGTAGCATTCCATCAGCTGCTGTGAAATGGACTATTGTACAATGTTTTTATTTCACCATACATTTTTTCCCTCGTTTCTCAGTAAAGGAATTTTATTTCTCGAAAAACTGTGTGATTCATTACTACTTCAATTTTACATTGTGTTAAAAGTTTTATTCTGTTATATTGATTCTATTTAACATACGATGCCTGTAGGTAATTTCTCCAAGTTGTTTATACATATTTCCAAGGAATGAAAATGAACTTCATTTTCGATAACTAAGTTTAATATCTTTGGTGGTCACAATCAAAAGAGGAGATTGATTTTGTGAATTACAATTCTTATACTGGAACCAATAGATTGAATATTGTATATTTTTTTCTAAAAATTCGTCATCTATCACAGAAAGTTGCTATCTGTAACTTGCAATTACTTCATAATTTCTCTTCAACTCATTATTTTTACAAGCAGTTATTTAAATTATTCTCTTCCTATATTCGTACATCTTTCCAATTCAAAATTTGAAATAAAATTTTAACTCACTTCCTATTACCCTATCAAGTTAAAATTTTGTATACACATATAGCTCCAATGACGATGCAAGACTATGATATGCTCAAACATTGACCGATTTAGGAGGATGGCTTGGAGGCCGAGCCTTGTACTGGCTAATCGAATATTAACCACTTTTTAACCGGGCTGAAATTCTGGATTTACAAATAACTCTAATAACTGTACAATAATATGATATGTTCAAGCAGAGAGGGATTTATGGAGAACATGGAAGCTGTGGTATTTCACGTTCTGGCATTTACAATGTGCTGTGAAGTAAAAATTTTACGTACATGTATAGCTCAAGTATTTCATTTTCAGCTTTAAATTTCTGCCCCCAAATGAATAAATTAAAAGAAAAGTAAAAATAATTTAATCACGACTATATTTAAATATGCACTAAAAGAATGAAAACACTTTTAAATGTAGGGTTATATGTAATTTATAAAAGCTTGACCCGATTAACTAAGATACAACCATGATTACCGATACATTAAACACTATACATACTTACATGAGTTCAAAACAAATATCGACGAATTAAGCTCTTATAAATTATGTATTATTTCAAATTTAAACAGTAAAACATTTTTGTACATTTTGAACAATTTTTAAATTAAACTTGATTTAGAAATGTGTGTATATATATATATTAAGGAGGCACAGCGCTCGAAAATGATCAAAGCACCGCAAAGGACTTTTTATTACCTTTTTTCGATTAGTTTTATTTAGCACATTGAATAATTCTGCACAGTAATTAATAGCGTAATTTTTTTTTAGAAACACAAAATAAATTTAAGCTAGACCTTCTATGTTTCAAACGGGCGAAAAAAGAATTAAAGAAAAGTAATATTTTACTTTGCCAGTAAGGAATTAAATGAAATTATACGGTGAAAATGGCAGGTCATCATCAAAAATAAAAAAAAAATGAAAATTTCGAATCCAACAGAAATATGTGACTAAAAACTGTTGTGCGTGATTATAAGTTAAATAGTTGTACAGTTGGAGTGCACTCAACATTTCAGTTTTTAGTCAAAATATTTCAGCTGATTGAAAAGTTACTTGTCTCTTTCTTATTTACCACGATTTCTTATTATCCACTACTATTGTCAAAGCATTTTCATTCAATTTCTTACTGGATGAAAGAAAAAGTATTTTATTATTAGTTTTTCTTTTTTGTCGCATAAAAGCCTTTTTTTAACTCCAAAATCATGCATTATTTATAATTTTTTTGTCTAAATTTTTCAAAAAAATACTTTTTGGGATTTTTTAATAAAAAAGATATTGTAGTTTTGTAATTGAATAATGTGTTGTCATACAAACTGATCTTGTGTACAATTTTCAAGGCTCTAACTTATCAAGAAGAAGGCGAAAAATAGAGGAAAGGATTTGTTAACAGTTTTTGTTCTGCCTTCCCTTACGAAAATATTAGTCTATAATAAACTTTAGAACTATTTAAGGGCATAAAAGTTAAGGCAACTTGAAGTCGTTAAGCTACAACTAGGCTCATTTGCTGAAAAGCTAGTTATTTAAAACATAATAATTTCTGATGTTTCTTTGTAATTTCTGGAACAATAAAAAAAAGTAATTAACTGTTCTTGATTATCAATATTTCCATTTAAAATTTGCTCAAATGCATCATTCGTTATAGCAGCAATAAAAAAAAGTAATCAAGTGTTCTTGATTATCAATATTTCCATTTAACATTTGCTCAAATTCATCGTTCGTTATAGCAGGAAATTTTGGGTACATAGGATTATTCCATTGTTTTATGTAGTAACATAATAATATAGAATAAAATGGAATCTGTTTTGAAAATTCTAGAACAAATATTTTCTTTCAATAGAATCACCACCATATTATAATTCTAAATCTTATTGCCTTATACAGTTGCATTCTCATAAATTCTTTAAGCAACAATATATAACTTAAAATAAAAATTCATTACAAACATAGTTTCGAGTACATTTTAAGAGAACGATGTACTCTGAAAATGATCAAAATATCGAAAAACTGTTTATTACCCTATTTTATTTATTTGACGTTATTAAGCGTATGAAAAAATTTCTTAGTCCTAGATTATTTATTTAGAGAGGTATTTAAACTTTCTTTAAGAGTGTGTAAAGTCAATTAATCGAATTTTACAATTTATAACTACCTTTTCTCAACTTTTCATTTTTCACGATGGTCATGGACTTAAAATGCAAAGGCTTTTTTTGTAATCAATTTAAAGCTTCGAAATTCTTTCCGTTTAATTTTATTAATATATTTGATACCTAGATGCACGGAATAAACTTTTAAGTACAGGGATATTCTTAAAAAATCCTTAAAATTATATATACCTGTTTTTTATTTCCTTCTTTTTTTGTCAGTGTCGGAATGAAACTAATTTGCAATACTGGTAAATAGTTTTTGTAATGCTAAACTTATGATCAGAAAAGTAGGAAACACTTCTCAGAAATTTAGAAAAAGTGCTGAAATATCTTAAAATTTGTAAAAGTAGTAGGGATTTTACAAAAAATAAATGTTGGAAAAAACCCTCTTAAATAATTGTCGGTTTTAAAAGGAAGTTACTTTTTTTTTCTGAAATACATATTTTACGAGTGTTCAAACATTAGGAATACAAAACTTTACTGGTAAATGTCTAATTTAAAATAGTTGCACTCAGCATACTGTGTCTTCTTAAAGTGTGATAATTATGGATACGAATAGGATTTAAAACATAAAAATTATGTTTAGAATCTATTGAAATGTTTTCATTTCTATTCGAATTTTATTTCATATTTTCACAGTGTTTTTGAAAATATGCTTTGAACTATTTTTCTTTCGTGTTAATCTTCCATAGTGAAAAATAATGCAATTTCCCTCCACCAAAGAAAATGTTATTTTAAAACTGTAGAATTAAGTCTCAGTTCTTGATATCTACGAATCGTTGAAAATGAAAGCTCACAGAATAAATTTACTTTAAGTAAAGAAAAGCTCAAAAATGCTAGTTACATTTTGTAGAGCGTTTTATTTGTATTTCAACTTTTTTCTTAAAAATGCCATCAAATAGAGAACTTTTTTAAAAGGAATATAAAATCTTGTTTTTCATTCTATATATACTTCCAATTATATTTTTAATCCTGTGGGAGTTTTATTTTTCATTTATAATGTATCATTGAATGCACAAGTAAATTGTAATTAACATAATGTGTTCAGAATTCTGCCTGCTGTTTACTGAAATGTAAAATGAAATCAGATTTTATACGCATATTTTTCAAAGTACTGATTAAATTTAAGGATAAATGAATAGTTCTTGCAGGTAATTTAAATTAGATCAATTAATTTAGGGTAAAAGTGCAATACTAAATTAGTTCTTCGCCATTAAGGTTCTGTACCCACAAGGCTCATTAAATAGTCTGTCAAGAAATAGTGAGTCAAGAAAATGTAACTAAATTTTATTTAATCCTAAGAATGATTCCAAAATCAACTAGTATTATGAATGCGAGGTGGTTACTGACTCGTATCTACAACTATAGATTATAATTATAAAATCAACTTATATTTTTCAAACTGTACTTCAGAAATCAGAAATAAATACTTGTGTACTTGATCCGATTTAATAATCACCTTTCAGATGATCACTTAACTCTTTCTGGCATCCATATTGTGTGCACAGCGCATTCGCTACTCCTTCCTACCAGTAACTATGCTATTATAACTCCAGTCTCTCTATCTATATTTATTCACAACATTTCTCACAGAGTAAATTTAATGAACCTAAATCAAGACTCCTTCATAACACAAAATTCTCAATTTAAAAAAAAACGTTAAAAAGTAGCCCAAAATATTAGTTCAAAGGGGTAGCGACACTAGAGAACAAGCTACAACGTGAGTTCCAGGGAATTTGTTTTGTAAAAAGCCGATTTTTTTTAAATAAAATTTATTGATCTGTAACTATATATGTGGAATTTTTTTTAGTTTATAGTTACTTACCACGTGCGAGAGATATGTGTAAGGCATTGAAATTTTAATTACAAAACCAAGTTATTGACTGAACTTGGTTATGAAATTAATGAAAATGAAATTAATGAAAATTACCCACATTTCATTATTCCAATGTCTTAATTTCCGTCTCACCAGATACAAAAGTAGTTTATTTCAAAACGCGGACATGAAATTAAAAGTACATGAAGTAACAGCACTCTACAAAAATTTCGTTCATTTCGATTCCGTTAATCAACTGAATGTTTATATCACTCCCGCTTTGCGTTTGTCCTGTGTTATCTGAATAATAACAGAATTTATAGTATGATGCGATATTTGTAATTTCTTTGTTTAGTCCAGTTTGAAAGAACAACATCCTATTTTATCTCAAACTTACCATTACTATTGTAATAATAATGGAAATAATAGATCAAATTTATACGTAATATGTGCACATATTTGGCATTAATTAAAAAATTTAGATTTAATTAAGATTGTTAATATTCCATTGCATCGATTTAAGTATAGCCTGTGCATGTAAATTTTGAATAAACTCGTTTAAAAACTCTTCCCTTTATCTACATTTTTATAGGGAGCTTATTTGAAAAATGAGTTGAGATACTGATTTTTAGAGCAATCTTCCCATCAACGTCCATTTGCCATTACAAACTATCCCCAATATGGACCTAACAATGGCTTTCATTTCCAAGTTCATGAAAGCTAATGGAGATCTTATTGCCCAGACAACCATTTGAATAACAGATGGGGTATCATCAAATGCTTTAAATACTCACTTTATGCCTATTTAACCCGCTCCAGGGTCAATTTGCAATTTAAAACAGAGTTAATCGATGCCGATGGGTGAAAATGCATTACTTCGGTGATTGGATGGGATGGACTACCCCCTTATCGTATACTTACACCATAAAATTATAAGCACCATTCGGCAATTAGTAGGACGTGTACTGATGACGGAAAAAGATGAGCTCGGAATTAATTAGGATCCCAAATGAGGGTGATAAAAAAAAAGAGGAAGTTATAATTTTTAAGAGACAGAAATATGTTTGCGCGCTAGAGAGACTATATTTAAATAAATTTCTGTTAGCTGTCAGTATTAATACATTAAGGCCTGTCATTAAAGATATTTGATTAATTTAAGAGCAATAAATTAAAATTTATATTTCAAATTAACGTGATATACGAGAACAGTTCAAAAAGTATCCGTGTTAGGAATTAGAAATAAGGAAGAATGTGAACTCACTATAGTAGTGTCTATTAACCGTTTTCTCCTTTTCTAAGAACTCCGTAAGTATATGCTTCTCCCACCCATTTGTTCCAAAATTTGTCGCCATAATGAGACCATCCTTGTTTCCTTTAGAACAAAATCGTAAAAGCAATCTATTGTGTTTTTTGTTGCTGTAATCGGTTTAATAATATTGAATCTAGGACTCATCGATAGCGACAAATTGACGCTAAATGACAATAACTCATCGCAACACCAATCAAAATTAGTAATGAATAAGTGTCACACGGTGGAGTCACGGTAGCCGAAAATTAGCCATCGGTTACCAGATACAGGCACATGTGTTAAAACTCCTCTCGTATGTTAAAATAATCTAATTTATTAAAATATTTTGATTTTGATATTTCTAGTATTAATTCTTTCTTTCTTTATTTTGATTTTATTTGTTGGCAAATAAGGTTAATGAATCTATGATTATTTTACAGAAATAGATACGAAAAAAATTATAAACGGATGTTTAGTGAAAGTTTCAATTTGATAAATATTAGGCTCCCTTGTAAATTTAATAAGAATTTTAGAAGAAAATTAATGCAACATCAGAACTACTCTGTTTTTTCTTTATAGGCATTTTTAGGAAACTAAATTAAAAATTCTCCGTAATTGAAGAAGTTGTCTTCTTTACAGTAGTGTTTGAAATATCTTAATTTTGGCCTTATTTTCAGTCCTTCTATTTGAGGAGAAGCTTCAAGGCTTTTTTTTACCATGCAGCCTTATATTTCTCGTACATATCCAGAAAACCAACTGCAGGGGAATGAGCTTCTGAAGGATTTCATAACGGACGAAATAAAAATTAATGATAGGTGTATTTTGTTGGAATAATTGAAAAGACATTGACTTACTAATCAGAAAACATTAAATATCCAATATGAGATAGATTTCAATGTACCAAATATTTTTTTTATTTTTTTTTTTAAAAAACAGTACTTTTTTGTTTATAGAAAAGTGTAACTTTAAATTAGGTCCTCTCTTTTTCCTAAAATTTACTTTCCATAATTTCACTATCAAACTGAAACCTTTAACGACTTTTTATATTATTCTGCGTAGACAACATACACAATGTATATATACATAGTTATGATTTACCGGAAACTAATTACAACAAGTACTTTATAATTTGGTAACGTCATTAATATTTTCTTACCTAAAAGTGATTTTTGTATGCTTAATGAATGCTAACATCATTATATATCTTACTGTACAGCACTATACTTTATATGAAGCATTTTCTATATGCAGTTGACGATTTAGAAGAAATTAATTATATAGTAATGGTTCTTAAACTTCGAAAATTCATGAATCATTTTACACGAAGAACATTCTAACATGCTTGCAGAATATTCATTAAGTAAACTACAAACTATAAAGTAAGGAACTATGCATTTTACACACGTAAGCCATTATTTTCTTTCTTATTTTAAAGTCTCGTAACTTCATTAAGTTTACAAATCTTAGTTTCTTACACATTTTAGAAATTGTTGCGATACAACTATTAAGGTTTGTCTGTTATTAATTCACTGTAATTTATTATGTGTGTGTCGTTCTTTTTACATTTTAATTAATTCTTATCTACCAAGTCATGCATTTTTTCAGGAATAAGTGGTAAGG
>BMAW01090638.1:0-26053 GCA_019974015.1 Nephila pilipes | reverse complement strand
AATCAACCCCGCCTACTCCACGAGGCTTTAGTGACATCAAGGCTTGAACCCACGACTCGACCCAAACAGCAGGCCTCAAGTCCGCTACCACGACCACTTGGCTACCACGTTCATCTTATTACTATGATCTATGCTTCTCACAATTTATTGATATTCATAGATTTTATTTTTCAAAAATCTCGTTTTTTTTATTCATTTATTTTCACAATTAAAATTTATAATAAATTACTGTTATAAATTTTTTGTTGTATTTTATTTTAATTATTCACCCATATTTAGAACGGCTACTCTAGCAAGTAAATATTAAAAAAAATAATGTATCATTTATTTTTTAACTTAATTTTAATACTATTTAACTACTTTTAATTTAAATAGCTAAAAATTTTAATTCATCTTTTTTTCCTGACTCCTAACCAAAGTGAGATTTGATGTATCAATTTTTTCTTAAATATCATTTCTTTAATTTCTCACATCATTCATATCCATATTCGAGTCTATATAATACTTTAATTTTGTTAAATATCTGAAAAATGCGCAGGCAACAATGTTCTTACCATCTGGTTATATAAGGAAACTGAAATTGCTGCAATTTCTTTGGAAGTTCAAAATGTACGATTATTTTTTAATGTATACTTAAGAATTATAATAATAACATGTTTAAATGACAGTTTACAACAATAATTTAATTAATTTACTATTCATTATATGTCCTAACTAAAACTTTCTAAAAATAAATTTCGATTTCAAAGTAGAATTGGTTTGCAATCTGATTTAAATTATTAATTTTGTATAACTGTTTTTAATTACGAATGATTTAAAAAATGTCTTACATTTTATGAGTTTTAAGAAAAATATTTTCATTAATTAAAAGAATTATAATATGTATTGCATACCATCAAATGTAAATTTCTAGAGAGAGATAGAGAGAAAGAAAGAATTCTTTCGGTATGACGCATTGATCGTATGGTAATTATTTTATTTTCATTTCATGATGTGGAATTATTTAAAAGACTTTAAATTAAAATAGGAAATGAAATAAATATTTAAGAGATAACAAATAAGCAGTTGTAAATAATATTGTTATAATTGCATGAGTGTATATGTTGAAATCAATCTTTATTTAATGTAATTACACTATTTTATGTTTAAATGTTCAAGGTAGCATTGTTTATCTTTAAATTATTTTACGATATTTATTACGGATCAGGAAAGATATGTCCAATCAATTGCTACATTTTGTAGTTTTTGAAAGGAAATTTATTTTGAAAACTATTAACAGATTTAAAAATAAGAATGTCGAGGAAATAATATAAATAAAAATAATCCTGAACATAGAAATTACAAAAATTTTATTACATAATTTTATTTATATGCCTTTTATAATATTTGTTCAGAATATCACACCTCTAGCCACATTATTTAGTTATTTATTTCAAAAATATTTTAACGGTGTTCTCTCATTCTCTCCAAATCATTTAATCGATATTCAAAATTTTAAGCTCTTTTTTATATTTTTTCTTAAGTTTTTCCAGGGATGTCATGTATTTAAAGTGCAAAAGGCCTTTTGCAATCATTATAATGTTTTAAAATGTTTCTGGTGGTTTTTCAAAACATGTTTAATTACTCTGTTCATGGGATAATGGTTTAGGTGTAAAGTATTCTTTAAGACATCACACGAAATTAGGAATAACTTCGTTTTTTAGTTTTTCGTTGACTTTGATAAAAAAAATTCTTATAAAACTATAAATAGCACGCGCCCAAACCATGCACAGAATTGAAAAATATACTTCTAAGAAATTAAGAATTTTTTTTTTTTTTGATAATACTAAAATTTATAGATGTAAAAGAAACTTTAAGATATTGAAATATTTTGAGAAAAAAATAAAACTTGTTAAAATAATTGTTTCTTTCAAAATGAAGTGTTTTTAAACCGGAATGCTTGCTTTGCGCTTGTTTAAGTGAAGTAAATAAACCTCCTTTAATAAATAGTTACTCATTGGTTGCGGTGTTCCCTTCAATAATTTGGAAAAGATCCATAGCATGAAAGTAATTTAAATTATGTCAAATACATAATATCGACGTAGTCTTCTAAAGAAGGCGCATTAGGAAAATAATTAACAGATTTTCAAAACAGAAGTATTGAAAAACTGAAGAGGATAAAATTCATCGAGAACTGTACGAAATTTACACTAATTAATGCTTCAGAGAGTTTGTGTGAATTTTCAATAAACGACGATTTTCTAAACTAACCAAAATTCAGTTTTAGGTAATCTTAATAGATATTTACCTTCACTCAGGTAATAAATTTCATTAGTGAGTACAAGTCAACACACTCTTAATCCTTGTCTAGTGGAGTACTCAGAAGTAACGATTTGAGACATTGGAAGCCTCATCTAATTAATTCATTAATCGTTACTCTACAAATGAGCTCTGTTTAATTTCACGGAGACTTAGTTGAGTAAATTAAATGCTCTGATCTCGCATTTACATCGATTCCATTCCCTGGGACTGACTGAATATTTTAAATACAGGGCAGTCTTCCGTCGGGGACTTTGATGAATGATCCTTATTTCTTTCAGATCAGTAAGTAAGAGAGTAAAAGTTTATTAAATATAAAGGACTAAAATACCTTTTCGAATTCGAAATAGGTATATTTGCAGGTATGTTGCAGGAAAGCTTCCAACAAGTTATTCATTAAGACGGATACGGTATATAAAAAGTAGAATTATGATAAAGGATGACTACCTTAACCAGCAAAAGGTTGAGTTTAAAGCAAATAAATGTAGTCAACTGGTTTAGTTATAATAATAAAGGTGCCTAAATTTAAGAGGCATCGTGCAGTGTTAATAATTACTAAGATAAAAACCAGATATTAGGAAATAATTCGATTTTATTAATTGATCTTTGTGTACATAATGTTGTAAATTACAGATAAAAATGTTGATTTGTTTGGTATCAGGAAGCTGTAGATAGAAGTGAAATGTTGTATTTTGGAATATTTATTATAAATAAGAAGTGATCGAGATAGAAGTTCAATTTTTATTTATTATTCTTAAGATTTCTTCACACAATACCTATCTAGAGTTCCACTCATCCAGTTTCCACACAACAGCCATACAAATATCCCAGCTTTTCTTGACCTTTTGAAAAAAGTCATTGTACAACTCAGCAGATTGAACTCTATATTCTACTACTTCTGGTTGCTTCAATCTACATCTCCATGAAACCAAACAAATCAGTATTCATACCTGTAATTTTCAGCATTTGGAACATAAGGATAAATCAATATGCAAAATATATCGTATCTAGATATCTCAGATACTTCTTAGAAATAATTTCAATTTTACAATATAGCATTGTGTTATCAAAATCTAATAAACTTTGTAATACATATCATTCCTATTGTCAAGCGGCTTAATATTTGGTCTCAGTATGACCTAAAAGTAGATTTAAGGTTAGATTAAAAACTCTTCATGTTGAACTAATTTGCAGCAAAATAGAGGTACATGTCATATTTATATATCTACTAATTTTTCTTTCTTCTATCTCCAGCCTCCTTCTCAAAAGCATTTACTCACCAGTTTCAGAGGAAAGAAACACACCAAATTTTGTTCTTGAAATCAATAATGTAGTTGTGAATGTTTAAATATTTAATCGATGTTTAAAATACTTTCGGAAGTTAGAAAAACAAACGAATCAATCAGAAACATTTTTTTTTAATCTTCCGATTACATTTTAATCCACACAATCGGAAACAATGATTCTACTTTGAGAAGAAAGGTAGGAAACTTCATAGAGTTAACACTACACTCAGATATTCATTGGTAAGGAATTTTATGTCTCAGGACTTCTACGAACTTGAGAATATAATCCGAACATCCACACAAACACCATGGAGAATTGCACATGCAACAACTGGTCTTTTCAACAAGTCAAATGGGTACTGGGAATAAATCTATAATGTACAAATACCTACTTTTAGAACAGACTTTTCCTGTTTTAAACATATTTTCAATTATTTTTTGAAACTGGTTAAAGTACTTACGTAAGTCTGAAAAATGAAGTTATGAAGTTTTTGATGGTAGGTGGTACCATCCCAATAGGGAACCATTGCTGTATGACCTGTTGTTTTAAGTAGAAATACAAAAATAAAGAAAAAAAATGTAATGTCACTAGAGGCACAAAGAAATTATACTTTATTAGAAACATAAAATTTTTTTATAAGAAATATTAAAATAAAATTAACTTGTGTTTTACTCATAGTACATATTTCTCAAAGTAGAAAGTTTGCATTACAAGTAATTAATGATAGATATATATGTATTGTACAAGTAAATGTTCTTCATGTGACGTACATAACAACATCAGGGTCGTAATTCCAAAAGATGTACCAATAACTCGAGAAAGACAAAATAGTTTTTTTTAGAATTTTTACTAGTTATTAGCAAAAATAATTTGATCATTTGAGAGCTAAAAGTATCTGATAACGCAAGATTTCAAAGGCTCTGAAAAATAGGTGCCTAGAAAGTATAATGTGTCCATTTTGTTATTAACATTATGAGCAATCAAGTCACAATGAATAATCAGTAAAATATTTAAATTTATTCTAATCCTTACAATGATCCCAAATTAACTTTTGTTACGAATATTTGGAATATGTAATGAAATGAGGACTCGTGCTAAGATTGATTGCTCTAAAGTAGATCTATTATTGTAGACTTCTCTGTAAAAATATACAAATATGAATCATTATTGGAGTTCTCAATTCAAGTAATATAACAATGTAATTACAAGGAATCGTTAAAGAGAAAAACATGTGAGAACGGTTACAAAATTACCAGATAAAACAAAAAAAAATTTGCATGAAGAAATTTCATTCTATTTTTTTAATATTGCTACATTTTTCATAAGACAATAACTGTAGACTTTATCCTCAAATAAACTCAATTTTTTATATCATGAAAAATAGAATTAATACAAACTCATGAAGTAAAAATATTTATATCTTTATATGAATCATATATTATTTCTTGTACGAATATAAATAATATTTATATTAAAGTAACTCTAACACTATTTTACTAGGCTAAGATAATAATGTGTTTTCGATAGAGATATATATTATATTATATATCAGTTTTATTCTTTCATATCCATTTTAATTCTTATTATCATGGTATTTAACACAAAATAAATATAAATTAAGGGTTGGAATACTGCAATGCCTGACAGATATTATCACAGAAAACATTTTACTGCTAATGATAAATTTTAGCAAGTAACATTAATTAGCAAATAAACGGGAAAACAATAAAATAGGGTAATTAGCAATTTTCATGATTAGCTGACTACATTTTAGATTTAAAAGCCTGATAACTTTATTTCAAACTAGATGGTGATAGTTGATAAATCTTTCCGATTATCCTTTCAGAATTTGAAAATAAATATTTTAACTTTTTCTTGTGAGGGTAGATTATTATTCAAGTGATAATGCATTTAAGTATCAGGAGAACGTGCACTTCTTTAAAATGCGGAATTATTAAATTTATCTGATATCATTTGTCATCAAATGGAATTTGCTGAGTTCATAGCTATCTCTTAACATCATTTATCACAAGCAGAAGTTCCGTAGAGATATCATAAACTTTAATTAATCATCATAACCTTAAAGCGATTTTGGCAAGCCTGATTAGATTCGTTAAAATAATGCTAAGGAATAAAGATGCACGATGTTCTTCTGATCCAATTTAAAAGGCATATTGTCACACTTTTTCAATGTCCCAAGCACTAAATTTTGCTTAGAATTTTTTTAAAAATACAAAAGCATCACCGTGTATTTGTATGCGAAAAGGTATTTGTAAGTGTGCGTATACATTTTATTTTTTTTCTTTTAATGTGTCTGCGTTTAGGTATATTATTTTTCATTCAGACACGTTTTTAAACTGAGACTTATTAGGTAGAGCCTATATATGTTTGTTACTAAACAAGAGAAACATTGTAATAATTAATTTTTAAATTTGATATATGAAACTTTTTGAAACATCCCTTTACTTTTGAAATACAACTACAGTAGAATCTCTTAATAATGGACACCTACTACCTCAGACGTTTTGTACTTTAAATAGAGACGTCCCTACTTCAGAGGGTACACACTAAGAGCGTATTTTAATCATAAATTCGAGTTTCGTGAAGCTTTAGATAAATGACATATAACTAATTAGCATATATTTATTTGAATTAGAAGTTAATGGAAAATGAGAATTTTTTTCTTAGTTAAATCTTAATTACTGAAAAAAAATGTTTCAAACGAGTTAAATCATTATAGAGTTGTAATTATCAGAAAATTTACTGAAAATATTTCATTATTCATGGGTTTGTTTGAAAGTCTTTTTTGTGATACCTTTCATCTAGCTCTCGTTTATATTCATCCTTGCTTTCAAAAGTATTTTTGCTAAAACTCGCATCATCATCATCTGCAAAAGTTGCAATAAAAGATTTTAATTCGGCATTAGTGTCTTTAGTATTCAAATATACCTCGATTTCCAAATATTCTTACATTTGAACACTGCCACTGATTTGAACAAGTTTAACCAATTCATTTTCATCATTGGTATTCTCACTGGATGGCTCTCGAAACTAAAATTTCAAAGCCTGGTTTCTTAAAATGTCTGCTTCGCATTCGCCTCTCTATGATCGCCTTACAGTTCACTCTGTTTTCTTCCCTGGACAATGAACTTTAGCAAGAACTACTGAATTTTGAATTTTATGAATGAAAAATGTCATTTTGAATACATCACTAAATGCCATTGCCCAATGTATTGCTCTCCGTGCCTCTGCTGATAAACAGTTTTCAAAAAAGGTGGATTAATCTTTCATTTTATTGTTCGCTTATTACAAAACTATCGTTCAAACACAAACTTGCTTTAGAAACCTTAAAAGATTACTAATAAAGAGTACTTTCATTTTTATTTATTTTAGAAAATTATTACTTATTTTTAATTTTTTTTCAGTGTCCCTTAATAAAAGGTAAAAACATTAAATATATGTATTTAAAGGGACCAGTACCAACAGAATTACCCTTTAAATAGAGGTGTTCATTACAGGAGGTACTACTGATTTCGAAAATCGACTCTATAGAAAATTTTCAGCAGTTAAATTATCATATATAATTATTATATATCATATAGTCATTTTTGAAGAGTGCAGTCTGATTTTAACAGTTATTTTTTTCAAACAATAAATAGAAGTGTGAAAAAAGAGGATATTCGACATAGTTATTTTGCTTTATGAAATCGATAAATGTTACGACAAGTGCAAGAAATATTAATTTGGTGCATAGGAATGGAACAGTAAGCATCTGTCATTACCAGGAATAAATGCTACAGATATTTCTAGAGGCAAGTCGCAACATAGAATAATAACAATTGACCTGGAAAATATGTAGATTTTGACAGGAACGTCCTTCAAACCCTGGCGAAATACACTTCCATCATAACTTTTCAAAAACTAGCAAATGACTTAGAGTTGGTTATTTAAAACTCATAGACTACTATATCCCATCAGAAGAGTCGGTAAAAAGGATCAAGGAGTTCCTTAAATCAACAAAACAAATTGTAATTATATGTGTAAACGTAAAAAATTCACATTTTGATTGCAGTATACGGTAAACAGTATTTCAATTTTGAAACTCTTTAGTTTGATTCTTGTCTATAATATGTTTGCTGGAAACTTCTGTCCATTTTAAAGTGACAGAAAATAATAATTTTTATATATATTTAATAATATTTACTGTAGAATATAATTTGCGTTGTTATTTATGACCTCTTCGCCAGCTGATGAAATTTATGAATATCATTTTTGAAAAATTCCATATCTTTAAAGGCAAAAGCTTCAGATGTTACTTGATTGACCTCTGCTTCAATTTTGAATTACTTTTTCTTTTAATACATTTTCCAGCAACAGAATCAGACAATATTCGGAATATGTTAGATCTGTGGAATTAGGTGGAGATGACGTAATTCCCCAACTAATTCTTCGATTTGTTGATGAATCAGGAATGCGGCATATAGTCTGGCATTATCACGATGTACTACTTGCTGAACATCACCTGAATCGTTTCTTTCAGTACATTGTTTTAATAATTCTTTTATTGAAAGCATTACTCCGTATTGAGTTTTCATTCGGTTTCAAAATATTGTAATATATAGGCTCATAAACAGCCCACCCTATTCATTGCATTCTCTTTTTTGACTACAAGCTTGGTTTAGAGCTGAAGTGAGCAGGATGTCTGGGCTCATGGTATGTTCTTTTTCTTTTTGTTCTCGTTGTAATTTTCTTTCCATGAACAGATATTTTCCGGTCCCAAAATTGTTAGTTTTTGTTTCAAACTATCAGGAAAGTGCATATGATGACTCGATTAAGCAAATGTCGATTAAGAAATTGTTTCTCATCTAACTCATGAGTCAAACATCTTGAATATTTAGAGATAAATCATAGTCTTTGAATGTGGTTCTAATAAGTTTGCTGAGTTGAGTTAAACTTTTTCGCATTTTCCGATGTTATCCAAAAAGGATCTTCCTCTAACAAGATCTGGAGAATATATTATCAGCGATCAACGATGGCCGCCCAGATCACTACTACGTATTTCCACTGAAGCTGCTTCTCCCCCCAGTGTCTTTCACTAAATGTCGATACACTTTTGTAGCATTTCTTTTGAATTTGTACAAAATTTAGAGTCGTATACGAAAGTTAACGGTAGTCATTATTACAGGATCTGTGCAATGATAAAAAATGGCAAATGCTTGAGTTCGAAACTTGAAATGATATTATCGGGTTGAACTATTCGTTACACCTAATAATTCATGAATTGACAATTATTGATTCGCAAATTATCTGATATCTGGGTATCGACAAAAAGTGCGTTTTATTAAATATTGTTGTGAACCAAAATGAAATAATAAAAACATATTTTCAAACAGCTTATATTATGATATTTAATTTACCCCGTGAAGGAGCAAGCAGAAATTATGTGCTCGAAATCAGAAAACATCTGCTTTTCAAAGTAAATTTACTTAATTCCTATCATCATTCACAAATAACACCAGCGTAGAAATTGCATGGGTGACAAAATTATCAAGTCTCCTTTATAAAACAACTGATATAATATCCGTACATTATTTGTATGTATTTTTGTTTAAATCAGCTGGGTGATATTTATAGTTATATGAACTAAAGGTACATTTCAGTTTGGATTGAGTAATAGCAATTATTCACTAAACAATGTGATGCATTTCTCCTTTGTCGGATCCAGATAAAGAAATTTCCTTTTCTCTGAGAGAGTTCATGCGGTAACAAATGAAAATACCACATGTTCTTCAAGAAATTGATTAATATTGAATTGATTAATTGATTAATTAAGTAAACAAGACGTATTCACTATCACTAATTATTTACACATAATAAATATTTAACATTTGTTTGCAGTTTTCTATATTATCAATTGTCTGTTTTAGTTGCTTTCTTCAGTTCAGTTTTTATATAAGAGGATGGATTTTTTAAACATATATTTATTTCACTTTTTATCAGTTACCTTTTTTTATATGGACTACTTTATTTTCAATATACCAAGCTTGTTCTCTCTCGCATTGAAATTTGATAACACTTCAACAAATGATGAATGCTTTTTTAAAATCTTTTTCAATCGAAAGTTTTGGATAGATTTTTTGAAAAAAAATCACTCTTTGGGCTTATACACGTATTGGCTGACATTTAAAATTATGCTTTATGAGTATGAAAATTACTGTGTATAATGAGGAACCATTTTTCATATAATTTTCTTTAAATTTGCTGCAACACGTGATAGGCAGTAAAGTGGTTTCCCATTAGCCACATAATATGTTTTGTTACAATGAGCCAAAATAAAATAAAATACGGATGTTAATTATTACATAATGTGTCAAACATACACGTCTTCAAGGATTTCGTAAATTTGTCCAGATTGAAGTGCAAATAACGTTATTCGTTTGGACAATTCCAGAATATAAATTAATTAATCTAAATTTCTTGCTTATTATAAACACTCCATAAATTACTATATTTAGTTAAGAAGAACCAGGACCTACTTTAGAAAATCAAACTAAATATTTCTGTGTACTTGTTCGTGTGTTACTTGATATAATTATAACTATGAAAATTAATTTTTAAACTATTCAAATCTAAAACATAATTTACCTATTTTTAGTCCAGTGTTTTCTAGACTATATACCAAAATTATCTTTTTAAACACTGCTTTAAATAGCGTACTGTCACTCATAAATTCATTGTAAGTGCTCACAAAAGACTTACAGTACCACCTTGAAGTTCTCTGATCCAAACATTATCTACATTCACTCTGCAATGAGTGTATCCATGAATTATTCTCTCTGACATCAAAACGTATCAACCAACTGTCTTATTTGCAGCTTTGCTTTTAATAGCCTATAGAATAAAATAATTACATCTAATGCCATTGAGACAAAGAAATGGAAAATTTAAATCCCTGAAGACAAAATTTAAATACTTTTTAACGTTAACTGCTTATTTTATAATACTATATTTATCTGCCTGTGTTTTAGAAAAGCTGACTGAGGAAAACTTTTATTTTATTTGTTAAAACAGGTGAAAGTGTGTGAAGACCCTTTTTTCAGAGATTAGATATTAACTATTCAGTATTTCCAAAGATTTGCCATTCCTAAATTCCTAAAATGATTCACTGACTATTAGACTGTATGGTGCACGAGCCGAATCTGTCTAGGACACACCAAACATTTGTGTAAACTATAAGCTTGACAGAACTAAAATGCAAAAATTGGTTGACAAGAAAAAATGCTAAAAGTAGCGATGGATCCCTAGGTTCCCCAGGGATCCCGTGTTTACTAAAGAAAATAAGGTAAACAGGAAAGAAAAATATCACTAGGGAGCCTCTGGGTCATGATGCTAGAACGTACAAAAAGGAGGTATGTCCCTGAAGGTATTCCTAAGCTACGATTTTTTTTTTTATCTGACAGTGGTGAAATTGAAATAACAAAACGTTTCAGAAAACGGACATTATATTTTGTAATTAGAAATCAAAATTAAGAAAGTAAAATATGCGTATATGAAGTCTCACCCAATCGAAAGAATTTTTATACTTGTATATTCTAAGCAATCGAATTTTGCCAACAGCCATTTAACCAAATGTATAATATTACTATTATCATTTTCATTAATGAGGTATTGTAATTGTGTTGCTGCATTGATGTTTGATATATAACCTACAACGTCTGCTATTTCAAACTTCAAGAAGTCACAAATATATTTTTTTCCAAACGAGTTCACAGCGGTAAATAGAAACTGAGAAAATGTTAATTCCATAATCAGAATTCCGAAAACATGTGAAGTATTTAGAGTAGTGAAAATGCTGCAAGGTGTCGGCAATCATCCAATGTCCGTACTAACTCTTAAAATATATTTTGGATTTCGTGTCAAGTTTATTTTTTGCGAAATTCCTCAAAATTTATATATACAGCCCATTATGTTTACTTCTTTCTATTTCTGAATAAATTATACGTGAGGTATACATTAAAAAATTCCCCTTCAAAAAATATATTAAAATATTGATTCAATAAAAACTAATTAAAGTAAGTAGTTAAAAAAATAATAGCTTAACTTCCAATAATTTTTACATCACTGTACTAAATTTTCTTGTTGCTGTTTTTATTCATTCTAATATTTTGTCCAATCAAAAGCTCTTATACGTTGGGTTACCATAAAAAATTAATCGTACTACGAAATATACGGGATATCTGAGTAAAATTTATTCTGCATATTTCAATTACTATTACGTACTCAATGATGCAATTTATAGCTGTTAATGTTTTTTTTTGTTTTGCTTCATGAAGCCAGAGATTGAAGTAACTTACATAGTGAGAAAGTAGAGTTTAATCTACGGAGTTCTAAGGTGACGGCCTTCGAAATTACAAAAAACGTTGAGAGAAATGAATAATTATGTAGGTAGACAGATACTACGAAGAGAAGAATTAAAGCAACAAATAGGTATTAAATTTTCATACTTCAATTACTTTATTAATTTTTAAAATTTACCGATAACCATCGATAATAATTAAACGATTATGATATTGTGAGTTATTTCAAAATCTACGACTTTCCGAAATTAAAAAAAAATGATTCTGAACAATCGTAATTTATAGCGATATATATATAAAGATAAATTAATATTCAAATTTAATTTTATCCAGGTATATCATTTCTTCTTAGTAATAATTTAAACTTAACGATACCCCTTTATAGCCTTATGAAAACTCAAATTGAAAAGCGTTCAACTAAATTTTAATTTAGGTATTTTTATAAATATTTTCTGTAATGCTAAATACCTGTACACATTTTTGCAATTTAATCGAAAGTTTATGAATGTGCTATTCAAAAGTGGATACGACAAAAAAGCTCTTAATACTTCTAAATTTAAGTCGCCACTCACTAACAAAATAAACATCTGCCAAATATTTCCATAACATTAAGACTCCACCATTCCGAAAGCAAGTGTCCCGATCCAGCGCCACGCTCTGATTCCTGAAAAGAGCCACATTCTCGAATAAAGTTAAACTCAGTAATTCGTATTCAGTTTCTTCATTACAGTTTGCATTCAAAGATCTGTCTGGCAATAAACGCTCATCCAGTAATCCAGTCTCCACATCTCAGGAGAAGTTACCGAGAAAAACCGGCAGCTATATAAAGTGTTTCTTGCCTTTACGATCTATGTGCGAGGAAAAAAAGCAACGAAACCTTGCCTCATAAATTACAGCAGTAAAGAAGCCCTCCTTGCTGCTTTTCTTTCCCTTTTTTTCTATACCTCCTTACATTATTCTTTCTTGTCATCTTCCATGAGAGAGAAAGAACATTGGGGCATTATTACGAGACATATTTTTATAGTTGTAAGAGCTGGTACATAGGAAGTCTTGTCTCGATGTGCACGCTTACTGGTTGCAAAACATTTTCCCCTTAGGAGTCACAGTAAACTCCACAGAGAAGAAAGCGAATTTTTTTATGCCATAAACTCTGATTTGATTTTTATCATTTTGTCCTACAATCATTTGAGTCTGATTTTATTTCCGATATCGGATATTTTCTGTGTGTAATAAATTGTAATGCATTCTGTAATGAATTTTGTTAACTAAATTATCAAATATTATATGAGTAAAGTACATTATTTTATGTTATTTAATGAAATAAAAGTTAAAATCAAATTGTTTCTTTATAACATGAGACAGATAATTTCCATCTAAATATGAGAACATAGAATTTTACTTCAATTTAATTTTAATTTTACAAAATATTTTGAAACAGAAATTATGTGATCTGTTGTTTGGTAAAAGTACAAGTTCATCGTTTGAATTTCGCCATTTAAAGTCGAATAAAATTAAGTGATTGAAAAAAAAAAAAAAAATGAAAAACTGGACAACAATTTTGTCTCTTGACTTGTTTCTCTTTATGAATACTTATTATCTTCAGAAATTCTAAATGTAAAAAACTGCTATATAAAATAAAACAGAAAATGCCTTTTGTCGCAGTTGTAGCTTATTGATTCAGCAATAAGGGTAACAATACAAAATTGCATAACGTACAACTTAAATAAAAACACACAAAAAATGTATCCTATATTATTATATTTTTGGGTTATTTGTATTTGTACATAATATAAAGCTAACAAAATCATAGCAAACGAAAAATCATCACAAATTATTTCAGAATAAAATTTAAGTATTACAATTTCAATTTAAAGTAACACTAATAATAGCAGTGAAAAATATGATAAACAAGAAATAATTTTAACACTAAAGCACATACAAGGAAACAAGTTAGGAAAATATAATAAGGAGCTATAAATGTGGCAAGCAAAATATAGGATTATGTTACCTTCAGTGTTTTATTTTCTAATCACTCTTCATGAAATTAAACATTTTTGTACGTTTGAAACTTTTCACCAATTCCGAAGAATGAACATTTTTTCTGCTTTGTCACAAAATACAACCTTTTGTCGCGATTATTCCTAATATCTCCGCATCCGTTTCATTATTTCAATAGAAATTTTTAACGTTAAAATATTTTAGAATTGAAGATAACGATTTCTAATTCAATTTCTGACTATTTTGCTTAGGAAACTAAATTTTATATCGAGTCTTTATTTTTTATGTAATTAAATGAGCCAAACTAAACTTTTCGTGCAAGTTTATGAAATTCTTGATTAATTAAGGTAGATTGTAAGTAACTACAACTTTTAAAGGTGATAAATGATCGGAAACGATGATTATGAACCCAGAAAATTCCATCTAGTGATAAATGATCATATATAAATTTAATAATTCGATATCAGATGTTGTAGATTTTTTTTTCTCTTAAAATCAATTATCGCATGAAAAATGTGTTTCTCTGCTAGCATTGAAAACATGATATATATTTAAACTATTGGAAAAAAGCTCTTTTTTTAAATGGCATAATTTTATTTCTACAAATACTGTAAAACTATACATTATACTAACAATATAGTTAGATACAATATTTTTTAGTTATTTCTTTGTTTCTTCTATAAGACGTTCAGAAAAACATAGAAGAAAACTCAATTTGCATTTTAATTATTTTACTTTTTATTTGTATATTTTTTTATATATAATTCAGAAAAAAAATTCAAAACTTTTCTCATCATCTTAATGTTCCTACATTTGTTTACCTTTGCTAATTATGAAACTTTAATTGTAATATCTATATCAAATCATAAATATGATTATCTACAGAATAACCTCAAAATAGCTGACAGAATTTCAGTTGCTGAGAAATTCTAGAACGGGTAAATGATAAAATACATTTTTTAGTATAAAATGTATTTTTTTTGTAGTATTAACTACACAGTGAAATTTTATACCATGTTAAATAGAATTATACTTTTAATTTTATTTACAGATATTGTTACACGTTTAAAAGCTTTTAAAAGCTTTAACACTGTTTTAATTCTAAATCCATATATTTTTAATATTTTCAGACATCAACTTTATTTAGGAAAAACTGAACGTTTAAGGAAAAAAAATGTTCAAATAATGAAAATAAACCCTCAAAACGATTTAGTTTAATCACTAGTTTCCACATAAGGAAATAAAAGAAATAGCTAACAAATCATTCAAATTCTAATGATTGGATTATAAAGAAATTTGGATTTTCTTAATTTTTATCATTGATTAAAGTAATAAGGTATTTAAGGTATTAGCTAAAGTTATATGAATTCATGTGAAAAATACGACACTTTAAATTGCTCATTTATATCTATTTTCCATAGTTAAAATATTGAAAATGATTCAACTGCTTTTTCTTTTTTTTTTTCCAAAAAAATCCTTATCAAAGAAATAGGCAAATATACTTACTAATATATATCTTTCTTTCAATTATGAATCGATCATGGTCGCATATCATTCAGAAAAAAGGAATTAAAGTACATGCCTAAAATCTGATAGGTTTTCTTAACATAAGAAAATCATTTGATAAATGTTTTTCTTATGTGAATATATAATAGAATATGGCTAAATATTTCAATAAAAAATATAAAAATAAGTGGATGATACTAATTTTTAATATATTTTTGTTCAAAATGTTCTTAAAAATAGCAGTAAAATAACATTTACACAAAACAAAACTCAAAATTTATTTAAACTATTCCATTTCTATTTCTGTAAATTTTGCTATAAAATTTAAACTGAATTTAGGTTTTGACAGACTCTCAAAAATATTACCCTTTAAACTAAATATTTATCTAAGTTGATATTTCAACATACAGAAAAATATTTAAAATACAAGGTAGTTTATAATATGAGTCAAAAATAAAGTTCGGAATAATGTCACTTCTCTTACAAAAGTAAGAGATGTTCAGTCACTAAATTTACTTGTTTAGAATGTATAAATCAAGTTTCAAAACATTAGAGGCTGAGATTTTTGCAATACGATATTTTTCGTGAAAACAAGTATTAAAATCTTGATTCTGAGAAAATGTTAAAAGTATTTTTCAAAAAAATGTTAAAAACGTTAATATTGATTGATACTCGTATTAAAATATTCATAACTGAAGTTGTAAACAAGAAGAAAATAAATGGAAACAAAATTGATTTTTCAAATCTTATGGATTAAAAGTTTACGCACAAAAATTTAGTTCTTACCTGTAAATTCCAAGATACTCTTCATATTTTTTTTGCTCTTTATGTATATATATATATATATATTTGCGTGTGTGTGTGCATATATATATATATGACATATATGTAAATGTTTAGAAATGCAGAGTGATTGTGGATTTCTTAATGCCACCAAAGGGCGTTGAACTTCGTTCCCCTTGTATTATAAAACAGGCAAGCAGAGTTTTTTTTATGTGCATTTAATCTGTTGCAGAAGGACGCCTTTTAACTTCAGATGCCATTACGTCGCCATCGGAGACACTATGATCAGTTGTCTAAGTGAGAGAGGGTAAGAATCATAGGCTTGATAAAATCCAGTTGGTCCGCTCGGCAAGTAGCTCGTCACCAAGTCCGTTTTGACTGTACTATGAGGAAGTGTTGGGACCAGTGAACAAGATAAATGTGTGTTGCATATCGACCAGGCACAACACGCCCTCGATAGCCCATTGCATCATACGACACGTACGCTTCGCGCCAACTGTCTTATTGCCCACCATCCATACACAGGTAACACCTTCAATAAGGGCATCTGCGTCAGTCCGTACCATTGCAAGGCTCGTAGGGATTGGACAGCCAAGTTGCAGCTCTTCGGATTTTGTGTCAATATCAGTAGTGATGAGATAAGCGAGCGAATTGAATTTAGGCTGAATAAGGTCTGGATATATTGTGATCTCACCTTCCCAACTCTGCATATATTCCTAATCTCAGCAGAAACACTTTATAGTACTTTCCGTTTCTCAGTAAAAGGAAATGCCGAAAATTTCCTTCATCTGTTTGCCTTACATATAGACCTTACATATAGACAATTGCATATAGATTTGCTTCATATGATTTTACATGACACCACATTTTAGGTGCAAACAACCACTTTTCGTACAATGCTGAATTCATTTCATTCACTGTTTTAAAAACAACAGCTGCTTACATCATATCATATCTCCACTCCTCTCATCCTATTTTTGTAGCAAAATAGGAGATATCTCCTTGCTTTGGGCTTGTAACTTATTTTAAAAAGTTTAGCTTCTAAATAAAAATATTAATAATAAATATTTTTCTTCTAAATAAAAAAATAACATCTGGCTAATGAGTCATTCCGATTTTTTTTGTTCTTTTAGATGCTATATATTATAAAAGGAGTCCTTTTTTACAGTTCATCATTTACTTGTGATATTTAAAGTGAAAAGCATGTCAGTAGATAAAGTGCATTTATGACACTGCATTTTGTATGAATTCCAAAAAGGAAGCAACGCATCGGTTGCATGTAAACATTTATGTGCGGTATTTGGAAAAGATATTATAAATGATCGTACTTGTCAAAGATGGTTTAGCAAATTTCGTTCCGGGGATCTGAACTTCCAAGAAAGTGATCGATCTGGACGACCATCCAAGATCGATAATGATGTTTTGCGATCCATGTTGGAAAATAATCCACATTTAACAAGTCAAGAAATTGCAGAAGAGTTTGGCATTCATCATACAACTGTTGGAGATCACATTAAATCTCTTGGGTTTGGGTTAAAGCAAAGTGTTTGGGTTCCACATGAATTTGTCTGATCGTGTAAGAATGTGTTCATCTCATCTGATTAGACACACCGTGGAGCCGTTTTTGGACAGGCTGGTTACTGGAGATGAAAAGTAGATTCTTTACAAGAATATTAAGAGAAAAACTCTTACTGCAAACCAGGAACATCATCAGCAACAGTTCCAAAACCAAGTATCCATCAACGAAAAGTACTGCTTTGTTTGTGGTGGGACAGGAAAGATCCAGTGTACTACGAGTTGCTGAAACAGGGAAAAACCATTAACGCGGATCTGTACTGCAATCAGCTGGATAAATTGAATGCAGCTATCAAAGAAAAAGGCCAGCATTATTGTCCAAAAAAGGAATAGTGTTCCACCACGATAATGCTCGACCGCATACTGCAATGGTGACACAACAAAAACTAAATGCGTTAGGATGGGAAGTCCTTAGTCACCCACCGTATTAACCTGACATTGCAGCATCTGATTATTACCTGTTCAGATCTCTGCAAAATTATCTAACGGGAAAAAAATTCAAGTGTTTTGAAAGTGTTTCTAAGGCAGTTCCTGACTATTTTAACTACAAGGACGAGAACTTCTACCAAACAGGAATTCACAGGTTACCAGAAAGATGGCAACAGGTTGTTAACAAAAAACGGAGCATATATAATTGATTAATATTAAACATATATTTTTATAAATGAATTCAAATATTTTCTTGAAAATACGACAGAACTTTCCCTCCAACCCAATATATATATATATATATATATATTATATATATATAGATATGTGTGTGTGTGAATGTGTGTGTCTTTTATTATCTTATAGGATTAATTTCTAATATATATTTAAAATTTTGAATCTTAAAAAAATATTTCAAAATTTATGAAATAGTTGGTTTTTGTTTGATTAGTATAACACCAATTTACAATTTTAAATATAACTGATGCCCAAATGTAAACACCATTATTTTGTCCTATTGCAAATCAAAAGAATAGCTGAAATAGGAAGATAGGAGATTTAATAACTCAATATACGTTTTTAGATCTTAGAAATTTTAAAGATTATTTTAAGTTAGCTGAAAAAGACTTCTTAGTTTTATGTTATCTTTATTTAATTCTTGGAGTATTAAACTTCTCTTTCGGAAATTTAGCCTTTACCTTTTGAATTTATTTAGGTTTTTCTTCACCAATTTGTTTCAACGACTTTGCTGACTGAAAGATTTCAATTTTTGACACTAGTTTAGCCATATATATCTGTCCTGCATCTAAAGGCCCATTTTAAATTACTTAATGTCCTTTTTTGACTTGTTTTTTTTTTACATTTATTATTCTAAGGGTATTAGAGACAGTTTAATTTTTAGACCACATATAGGAATGTTATAATTTATATTTTAATAATAATAAAGTTTTAAATTACAAATTTTATTTTTAGATTAATGGTTGGTTGTCTTTTTAAACGGTATAATTAAGTAATTTACTATAAGCTTATGTACATATAACATATATATATATATATATATATATATATATATATGAGTGTTTGTTGTAATACAAGACGTAATAAAAATATAAAAAATAATTAAAAGCATTAATTAAAAAAATGTATATATGCAAAACTCATAACAGAAAACAAAGCTTGAAAAAACTGCAGTAATTTTTAAGAAAAAGTTTTACTTTGTAATATTTTTTTAAACATTATAACATTTTTCTTTTTTTAAATTTTGTATGTTATTTAAACAAATTTATGCTGAATAAATAAAGTTTTACTGGTACCAAACTTTTTCAAAAAGAAAATGTATAATAAAAAGAAATAATAATACTATTGTTTCAAAATATCAATATACAAAAAGAAGAAAATAAGTAAAATACATATGTCCACCGAAAAATATGTACAGTATATCTCATATGAATAAAAAAATAATAATCTAAATAATAAATCAACAGATAACAAAACATAATAAAACCTTATATAAGATACACAACAAGAAAATTGACAAAGAGCTCCAAACAAAATGGAATATATCCTGTATATATATATATATCCTGTGCCTGAAGTAAACATGAATATAATCTCTCTTTGGCGGAAAGCGTACCAATGCAAAAAAAAAAAAATGTAAAAATATTTTTTATAAATGGAAAGATTAAAGCACACAAATTTTTTTTGAAAATTATAAGTATATATATATATATATATATATACACACTCAAGCATAATAGTATTTTATGAATCCTTATGCAAAACACAACGAAAAATTTAATGATATGCTCTTTAAGAAATATCCAAACATTCCAATTCATTTACATTAACATTAGCTTTCAACATATTTAAATACTGTAGATATAAAGATAGAAATGTTTAACGTTTTATTATTATTAATTTAAAGGAGCATAATATCATCAATATATTTATCAGCATCGGAAAAGTATTATAGTAAAATTAATCTACAAAAAAATGTAAGAAAAACTTTGGCTTGGTATTCATTTGCAGACCCCCCACACTTTATTTTTGTATACAGCTTTCTTTAAAAATATAATTATCTTTATTTAAATATGTATTAAAAATAAATAATTTTCTTTCAACACTCACCTAACTATGTAATCAAATTTATCATATACAATAACCTCATTAATATTAAATTTCTTTAAATCTATTTTTGTACTTTAATGGGATCATCTATGTCTATATAATAAAGATATCTCTAAAATCAGAGCTATAATAACTTAATTTGTCTATTTTCAATTCATTTCACTGTATTACATAATTACTTTTGAAAAGAGTTGTATTTTTCAAATTACCCATAATGTTATGTATATTCTTTAGAAACATTTTACCACCAAGTGTAATACATGTAAAAGAACCATTTGTTGTTCAAAATTTGATATGAGTTTTATGAAATTTTGGTGCTAAAATTATGAGGTTTTAACATTTTTAATAATGAAACCAATTTTCTCATTAATTGCTATAATTGTATTAATTTTTTTTTCTTTCTGATTAATCACACTGATCTAAAGGATTTATTATACTTAAAATACTTATTAGTTAAATTAATGTACAATTTCTTGTATATCTTAGGATAAATTTTGAGTACTTTGTCTTCATAAGTAACAATAAATCTATATTAGAGATTAATAATAATTTTTTTTTTTTTTTTTTTGAAATCTCTCAAAATGTTTTCTCATTTTCATAAATATCTAAATTTTAAAAAAAAACAATTGCTTAACACCAAAAATAATACAGTTTTTATACTGTTTCAAAACTTCTAATAGAATACATAGTCAATTGCGAAATTGATAATAAAATTATCAATATCTAAACCAATTCTTTTTTAATGTAAAAATTATTTTTTGAAATGTTTCAATTTTAAATTATTCCCATGATTCATAAAGTTTCTTAATTTATTTTTCCTCCTCGATATTCAAGTTATCTCTAATAATATATTGATACTCCTTACTGATTAACACTTTCAAAACACACACAAATATGTATGTATATGTATATAATATATATACATATATATATATATATATATATATATATATACATATATATTTATTTATTCATGTTTGTATAGTTTAATTTTTATGAGTAACTAAACAGCGATACTTTATTGAAAACATGTTAAAAATAAAACAATGTGTAAGAAATCACCACTGTATCAATGAGTAAAACGAAATATGCCAATCCATAAGAAAACGCATGTAAAATATTTGAAACAAAGGAAAAGGAATAAAAAATTTTTAAAATTTAACTGTAAAAAGCTAACTTTACCTACTATACAAATTTCCAAATGAAAATAATTAAACGAAAAATTAATTTGACAACCACCAAAATTATCACAAAATGATGAATAAATTGAAAGCTGAATAAACAGCTATTGGAAGAAAGTAAGTAGTTTATTTAATCTTTTAACAGACTTTACAGTGTTACCCTGATTTATTCCAGAATTATTGGGTCAAACTATCTCCTCCAAGAAAACATATTAAAAATGGTTATAAAGCAAAATATACATTTGAATAACGATTAAAATTGGATTCAATAAATAAACATTTTAAGAAAAGACTATCAAGTACCGTCATAGAAGTCTAAAATGTCAACACGTAACGTAATTAAAAGAAATAAAAATAGTATTAACAATAGAAAATGTATACCAATATAAGATACACTTACATGATCATAGACTTCTGAATTGAAAAGGCAAACGACAACACCACCATGTACCAAACAATGTAAGGACCGAATAAAATTTGAATCTAAACGGAAGTACTGCAAAAATACTTCTTGGAAAAAAAGTAACATAAGAAATAAATATTTCAAGAATTAAAATGTATTTAAATAAATAAAATAAAAAAATATCGACTAAAATTGTAAGTAATTATTATTTAAAATCTATTTTACAGATTCTTATATTTCAAGTTTCTTTTTTAAAATTATTAAGATAATCTTCCAAAAAAAATAATATATAAAATTAAATAAATGAATAGATAAAATTAAAAATTAACTTATTTATATTTAAAATATTAATTTATTTTATAATTGTCATATTTAAAATTTATTTTTAAGCAATTAATAGGATAATCAACCTCTGCACGTAATATAGAAAATACTTAAATTATTTTGAGAATTTATAGGCATATTAACTAATTTGATATTTCTAAGTAAAGAGTGTTATATTTCTACATATATATATTTAATCTTAAATTAATACCAAACAAAGACACTTTATTAGTATGAAAACAGTAACTATTTCACCAGTCAAATATATTACTATTAATTCTATCATTAACGATTTTTTACGTAATATCTAAAACATCTGTTTCGTATTAATTAATATTAATTTTAATCAGATTTAAATAAAAGGGTTAAATAAGGCATAAATTATTTAAATATGGGGTTGAATTTATTTTTCATACTATAAGATCATCATGAAATCGAAATAAAATGAACTAATTATTATCTATAAAATTATGTTCATGGATATATGTAAATAAATACTGTCCAGTATTTATTTTAAGAAATCTATTAAATAAATAAATACTGTCAAGTAATTTCACTCTATGGTATACCTTTAACTTGTTTATAAATATGTGTATGTGACACCCACAATCACATGAAAGCTTCTACCCATACTTGAGCTAAACAATTCCAGAATTTTCAATACCCCTCGACCTTATCTTAGATATAAGAGGCAGCGGAAAGGCATCCCACAACAAACCAAAGCACCTTATAAGTGACGTCTCCGGATCCCTGAAAACGAGCATCGTAGAACATCCCATCGAGGTATAATGAAGCTTAACACCCCTTTAATCGGTCCGGCGCACTCGTAAGGCTATCTCGCCAGTCATCAAGGCTCCCGTCAACGCAATCTTACTCTTAATTACCTTTAACCCGAGACTCGAATTGAATTATCCGGCTTTTCTCTTCGCCAGTATCTTTGACCCCCACGGCTCCTAATTACCAGAGTACTTAAAGACTGTGTTGGGACCCATCCTGGTGTAATAAGGTAAAGTGGAATGGGAGAAAGGTTCTCTCGCAGAAGGGAAAATCATTGCCAGACAGTTACGCCACTCTTAGAAGGAATAGTATGGAGCTGAATGGATAGTAAAGATGGTGTTATGAAGATTAAATTTATCTTCTGCTGCGTGGATTATGTGGATAGGCTATTTTATTTAATGGAATTTTTAATAATACCTGTTTATAACTTTAAATCTTAATTAGATAAATTATGTTAAGTCTTTCAGTTCGTTGTTAAAATATAGTTCTCATTTCATTTTAAGTTCTTCTGCGCTGTGGATTAAGAGATAGACTTTAATTTTTATGAGAATTCTTGATAATACATTTGTTTATAATTTTAAATTTTAATTAGATGAGTTAGGGTTTTCATATCAATGTTTAAATATTGTTCTCTCTTATTCTATTATTATAAATATTTACAAAATTTATCGGTCCTTCTTCCGGTGTATAATCATAAATTGTATATTCCTGTTTTATAAATTTACGTATACGAAGGGGACCCTCATGAGCAGTTTTTTTTAAAGTGAATATTTATTATAAGACGTTCATATTTATCCTATTTAAACACATATAAAATCGCATTTCAGAAGAAAATTCCTTTTCAAACAAACAATTACTTATGTATATATATATACATATACTGCTGTTTGTAGAAAATGCAACACCATGAAAGAATCATCAGAATCAAATGAAATTTAATGCAGAAACGACTTGTACTGATACAAATAAATGATGAAATTTTCAAAACAAAAGAAACAAATTAAGCGTCCGAAATCAGTATTTGGTGCAGCCACCATGCGCTGCAATAAGTGCTGCTATACGACGTGGCATGGAGTCAAACAGATGTTGAATATCTGCTTGAGGAAGAGAATTCCATATCGCTTGTATGCGCAACCAAAGTTCGTCTTTGGAAACTGCAGGACGCGGATCACGAGCGAGACGCCGACCAACCATATCCCACACGTGCTCAATAGGCGACATATCCGGTGAATAAGCAGGCCAAGGAAGAAGTTGCATGCGTTGTGCTGAACAGAAGTATCGAACAGTCCGCGCAACATGTGGGCGTGCATTATCCTGCTGAAAGATAGCTCCAGGGATGCCTTGAAGGAAAGGAACGACTTCGGGCTGTAGCACTTCACGGACGTACCTGTTGCTATTGAGATTACCCTCAATTCGTATCAAATTGGATCGTCCATGATACGAAATCGCACCCCAGACCATAACTCCGGGTGTTCGACCACTATGTCGTTCAATAATACACTCAGGAAGGCAGCGTTGACCGGCATAACGTCTAACACGAACACGGCCATCATGGGTCCACAAATTGAAGCGTGATTCATCTGAAAAGACAACTTGGTGCCAATCAGCTCGCCTGTCTCTGTGCTCAAGAGCCCACTGCCGACGCAGCCGTCGATGATTTGCCGTGAGGGCAATCCTGTATAAAGGCACCCTTGCACGCAATCCACGGCGCAGCAGACGACGACGAATTGACGAAGCCGACAATTGTACACCTGTAGCAGTAGACCAACGTGCTGCCAGCTGCCTGGAGGAAGCTGTGCGATCATTCACCGCCATGCGGAGCAGGTGTCGATCATCGCGCTCTGACGTCACCTTCTGTCGTCCAGTGCCTGTTTTTCGAGTTGTTCGGTGCTCGTCGGTCCACTGCTTCCAAACTCGCATAATTTTTGTGACTCCAAGTCACAAAAATTATCTCCAAAATCGTCTCCAAGGGTTATTGCTTCAGATTGTTTTTTCACGACGATTCGTCTGAAATAAATGCAGTTTCCAAATGACATCCTCTTTTGGAGGAAAGTGATAATGTCTGTAGAATTTCGACCAGTAGTTCTTTCCAAATGAGAGATTGGGGTTCATTTCTCCTATCTGAATCTTTCCTACATACATTAATCACTCGTACAATGAGTTTAATTTCAGAAAACACAAAATTACTACAAACAGGAAATACACCATTTATTCAAACAAGAATAGATGTTCAGCAAGTTGTAATACGTTAAGGAAATTAATTTGGAGACAGCGTTTAGAACAGAAGTAGGCTGTAAATTCTTTGACAGTGAATTGTTTCTTAAAATGTCGGAACACCCTTAGGCGTTCCATATATTTTTTTAGACAATAGACTACGTCCTTAAAAAGTAACAACAATAAATACACCGTCACTCACATTCAAAGATTTGTATCTCGTGGAAAAATATTTTAACATAATGTTGGCAGCTAAATTGAAGAACACTAAATGTTTCACGATGGTACTTTATCTCTTACATATGAATTGAAAACAACAAAAGCTTATATTCTGTACAACCTCTTCTACTTATTCCACTCTCAATTTTACCAAATGTTACTATACAAGCCTGTAATTAGTTGAACTTCATTTCATAACATTATTCTTAAACATTGTCAAAAGAAGGGATTTAAGTTATAAACTGTACTTTACATGATTAAGTCATCAACCACTTTTGAAGCTGTTCTTTGATTAAATTTGTAGTATGACGATTTAGATTTAGGGTTACAACCACTATCAATAATTATTTAATGGAAATCTATATATGTCACCTTTCTCTATAAAATTATTTTTTTACCTCTTTGTGAAGTCTTCTTTTATTATACTGATCAAATTGAAAGCCTTTAGTTAAATAAAAAAAATTAATTCTTATTTCATCTTTTGAGAGTATACTATCTTCTTAAGGAATTTGGAACTATAAGATTAACAATAATTCAGATGTGATCACATATGTAGATAGAAGAATGTAGGAAAA
>BMAW01090616.1:0-13898 GCA_019974015.1 Nephila pilipes | reverse complement strand
TTTGTTTGTGTGTGTGTGTGTGTGTGTGTGTGTGTGTGTGTGTAAATGTTTTTGCTTTCTTATACTAAGCAGTGATTTCTGTTTCTTTAAACTCTATAAAATTGTAACAAAATACATCATCTTTCAAAGTAGCTTTACTTTCCCCCTCATAGTATTTTATTTCTCAGAAGGGAGTTTTGCTTACTTATGTTTGAATAATTTATTTCATTAAATAATAAATATTTTATTTATTAATAAATTCATGTTGTTTTGATACATTTTTATAACATTTTACCTTTTACTCAAAGCAAAATATAAGTTAATTAATAAACTCTATTAGGAATTTTTTTACATTATAGAGATATAATTTATTTACTGTTGAATTTTCATTCATATTTTTTTTCAATCTGTCATTGTTATTTTAAATTCCCTCCGTTTTTAAGATTATCATTTAAATTTCTAAATATTAATAGTTTATTGAAAAGAAAACACATACTGCAAGAGATAATATAATGTGCCTAAAAACTAATAAAAATACTTTACTGAAAAACTTTTTATTTTTAATCTCCATTATCGTAAAATGTTGTCTTTATTATTCAAAAATTGGTGTAGTGGCTGAATTTAGAAAAATATATCTGATAATTCCCCTTTTTATAAGAATAAAATATAAAAACGTGTTATTTTGGCCGCATCGTAACAATACAAGCTTTTATATATAACAAATTTTAAGAAGGATTAAGATGTCATAATTATTTCCAAAAACTGCTCACACATGTTTTTTTTTTCGTTATTTCAACCTTCCAGGTTTGAAAAAATTCTTTAATCGCTTATTCAGATTTTCAAAAAGAATGTTTTTCAAAAATATTATTTTTGAACACCTGAAAGGATCTCTAAAAGAAACTTCAATTTTTCATCGCATGTGAGATGCACGTAAAAAGTGCATCGCTTTTATCATCAAATTATTTTCGTAAAGTTTTTGATTTTTATTTCAGCACAGAAGCTTTCAGTGTTTCAAAGATAACTTTATTTTAAAATATCCCGTCTTCACACACACAGAAAAGACTTCTAAAGGTCTTTAAAAGGCTTAATAGAATCGAGAACCCTAAATTAAATTAATATAATAATGAACAAAAACTTAGAGCCTGATTTTTTAATAACTACATTAGTATAAGAATGGAAAAGAGGGACTTGATAAAAGCTATTGACTTCAAAACTCAAAAAGTGCTGGAAGGTTTTGTCGTGACAGGTTACTAGGCGCTAACGTGAGACTTTCAACACCTGGTAGTGTTTTTCCTTTGTTATAATGAAAGAAAAATTCGCTTTAGAGTGTTCAAAACAATTTTTCAAAAAGAACGGAAAAACAGCTCGAAAAGAAACAACTTTAATAAGAATAAAAGCAAACTGTCAATTGGCGTCTTTTTAACACGATCAAAAATAGTTGCAGAAAAATTAACTAGGAGACTCACAAGCTAACAAAAGAAAGCTTTTATTTTCGATAAATGAAGAGAGTGCTTTACAGGCAAACTTGCCTCGTTATTAACAATTAAATCATCGCTACTAAAACGAGACGCCAGGAATAATAAACGTTAAGTAAATCAGGGCATATCTTGTTAGTTATAAAAAAAATAATTTTTATTTTAGTTCAGAAGCTAAGTTCCAAAAGAAACTTTTTCGTCGGTTTACTTAATTTGAAAATAATATTTCACAAAATGCTAATGTTGTAAATAATCATAACGTTATTGAGGTATATATTTTGTAAAAAATGTTGGGTAATATCATTGCAGAGCTATATTAAAAATACTCTCAAAAGATGCCTGTAATAGCATTTAAGTAATAGATATTACCTTTAACAGTAACGTTAAGTTTCAATTAACTTAAATATGAAATTTATTACAATTTTTCCCTTTGTGGATCTGTCTGTCTCTAACACGTAAAAATACATTAAAGTACCAAAAATCATAAGATAGCAATATGCAAATATCTATATGGCAGTGGCATTGAGTAAGAGGGAGTAAGGATTTTAATTTGTACTCAAGTGATTCAAGTGAAAGGTTTTCTGAGGTAAATTGTTAGGGAATTCAATATTTCTTAATCCTCAATGTTAAGAATGTACCAAGAATATATAAACCCAGGAATTACTTCCAACCATATACAACGCATTAGACGACCATGTCTATTTAAAGACCATGATCAGCGCCATCTTCACAGAGTATTCATTACTACCAGACAAGCAACACTGTCTCATACAACAGCAACAATCAATGTGGAACGCATGACAGACATGTTCATAAGGACAGTGCAGCGAAATTGTATGCTGATGGATTATGAGAGCAGAAAACCAATTCGAGAGAGAGAGAGAGTCATATTTCTAACAACACGCCTTCAGCTGCTTTGACTATGTCGTTTGGATCCTAGATGACTGAAAAAAGGTGGCTTGTTCAGATGAATCACGGTTTCAGTTGGTAAGCGTTGTGGAAATGTTCGAGTTTAGCACAGACATTATGAAGTAATGGACCTTGGTTTTCAACAAGGCACAGTGCAAATTCTTAATGATATAGACTGTTTTAAATGGCATGGACTGATTATTTTCAGTTACTTGGAGACCATTTGCAACCATTCATGGACTCAAAAAAAGATGGAATTTACTAATATGATAATACGCCATATCACCCGACCACATTCATTCGCGATTGGTTTGAGGAACATTTTGGATAATTCCAGAGAATGATTTGGCAACCTAGATTACCAGACATGAATCCTATCGGATATATATGAAACGTGATCAGAAGGCAAAATCGGGCACAAAATCCTGCACAGGTAACTCTTACACAATTTTGGACACTATAGAGACAGCATGTCTGAATATTTATTTAAGGGACTTTCGACGTCTTGTTTACATAATGTCACTTTAAATTACTGCATTTTGCTAGGTAAAAGAAGGTTCCACACGATATAAGAACGTATCTCTTGACTCATTTGGCACATCATTGTACACACACACACACACACACACACATCTACACACACACGCATATACATTTATATATATATATATATATATATATATATATATATAATACTTCTATTTCAGTTTACTTGTAAATAAATTCTTAAAAACAATATATTGGTACACCATCTGTTGGCTTTAATAAAAAAAATTTTTAGTCTATAAACAAAATTTATTTATTCTCTATTACTAAATAATAATATAAAACTTGAAGAAGTTTTAATATTTTTTTAAGAAATTTCATACATTTTGTATTCTATTTTTAATAAATTTCACACTTTAAATGAGATTTTAAAAAAGTAATGGGATAATTAACGAAAGATAATAATTGCAAATTTCTTATAAAAACTACAATTTTTAAATTTTTCGAAATCAAATTTTTATTTTGTAGGATACAATTAAATACTATATTTCTAAAAATAGAGATATGGATAATACTGTTCCAGAAAGGGATGCATGTTTGAGCATGTGTTTGTTCAATTGAAATTTGTCATTGTATGAAAATTCATTCATTGGTTTATAAATATAGGTAATTCAATATAAATGATGCATACTAAAAATAAGATATAATCAAACATTCAGGAATTATCTAAAAAATTAGTTAACAACAATGTTTTTTTTTTTAATTTTACTCATTATATACAGTAACTTTCTCTATTTAATGTATTTCTTGTTTAGTGATGCAGAAATACGAAACTGATAGAATTAAAGACTTGATAACGACAGTTCAAACCTAATTGTCGACCACCAGGTGAAAAGGGAGCGCATGAAGAACAAAAAGTCAAATTGGAAACACAAAACTATATTTAATTACAACACATGTTCGTGTGTATTCCATTTGCGTCAAACAAATTAAATGCTCAGAGTGTGTTATAGCATATTCAACAGTAATGCGAAGGGTTTCTAGATCAGTTGTAGCAACACGATGTGTTACACTAATTTTCATTTCAGGCAAAATCTATATACTTCTCCATAGATACGATCTGTCAGAAATCCCCACAACCAGAAGTGACAGGGTTTCAAGTCCAGGGAATCTGGAGGCCAGGTAGTCGAAAAACTTCTCGAAATTATCGTATCCTCTCCAGTACTATCACTGGTCGTGAATGTGAAGAGGTGCACTGTCTTACATGAGAAAGTATTTTTTAAACATTCACGTTCTTCTAAAGCAGGAATTACTGCTGAAGAAGATCACAGTAACTGGCACTCTTAATGGAACATCTTTGAAGGTCATAATGAATGTTTTCCTCAAAAAGAAAGGACTAAGAATGAGATTAACAGAAAAATTCACACCATACAGTAATGCAATCGAAATGCAGAGCCTGTTCACGTACAACATTAGATCTTGTAGTACCCCATGTGCGTCAGTTTTGAGTATTCTGTGCTCCTTTTAGAGAAAAATGCGCCTCATCAGGCCACAAAGTGTTTCAAGGCCATGCATTATCAGTTCCTGCTCTCTCCAAAATAATTCCAGCAAATTGAGTGAGTTTCCTGAGTCAGCAGGGTTCAGCGCTTACACAACGTGAATCTTGCATGGATACCATTTTACAATGGATTAAATTACCTTTTGTACTGTATAACCAAGGGAGAGACAAATCACGTGATACCCCTTGCCGAAGAATAATTGGAACCGGACGCTCTTTCGACCACGGCAAGAGTGACTTTTTCCAGTTTCATTAGAAAAATGTTCCTATCCTCTTCCTTACACAATACACCGAACTCTTCAGCCTTTTCGAAATTAGGAATCATCTTTTTCAAAGTCTTCCTCGACATAAGCCGTTTTCGTAAGTCCTTCAACCGTCGATATTCTCGAAGTACAGTTGATAAATTATCGTCGTTTTGATAAAATAACTTCAACAGTAATATCAATTATTATTTCTCTAATGGAATGCTGCAGACTGATTTAACGACAGTAACTACTGGCTTTTTAAATCACTCAAAATTTTCAAGTTTGGAGAGGGGGTAGGAGCTCAGGTATCATCTTCATCACTTGACCGAGGTTCAAAATAACGAGGGCCGTAGCCGATAATCCCCGTGTTGCTACTTAGTTTGACGTTAATAAGCAATCACAAACAATAATAAAGAGATTATAAATAACAGCAGAAATTATATTGCACAATAAATATTATTAAATGAGGGAAAATGTATTATTTTTTTTCACTTCCTAAACTGATAGAATTTTCCGGTGCACCTAATTTCAATTTTGTATTCTATCTGCAGAAGATTCATATACAAACTCATTGTAATCTATCTGCAAATATTCATTATCTACAAATATTTCTCTCGTTGTAATTGTTCAAAGAATGTTAGTTAATACATCGATATACCAAAAATTGAGTTTGTGATCAATTCTAGTTACAATTATTACCTCTAAAAGTATCCGGATCAATTTGCCTTCCATCATTTCTCTGAATCTGTAATTTATAAGCTTATGATGTCGAATTAGTTATAACTAAAAAAAAGAACACCTTACGTTCTAATTGTAAGTAGTTACAACTAAAAACGCATAACTGTTTCTTTTTGAAATTCATTATAAAAATGCGTAATTGATATATATTATTAGTAATAATATGTATAAAACATATTTTGCTGTTATTTGAAATTAAATCGATAAATTCCTTTCCTATTCTTCGTAATCAAAGCTATTGGCAGCTGTAAGATCTCCCAGTCATTATTTCTAAGTTAAATAGTCATTAAATGAAAGTGTTTAAGTATGGAAATTTAATGGAAATTCACATAACATAAAACTCAGTAGATTAAACAGTCAAATCAGAACCCAATTCTATAATTTATAATCAAGTAACGAATTTTCAATATTACTCTCTCTTTCTAGTTTTAGTTCTCCTCTGCATGCCTTAGTTAGATAAATAATTTAAGTTCTCGCTTACCAACTTACTCGGGTTCGGGTAAGTTTAATAACTAAGGTTGAAGGTTCGAGCGGGAAATCTGACTATTTCCTACAGGAACTCATTCCACAAATTGTCATTAATCAAAGCCCCTCTTTACCGATAATCACCTGTTAAACTGTAACTTCTATCATACATCGACTACCAACTACTCTCTACTGACTCTAATATTCAATTCTCCATCACTCATATACGTATCTCCTTAAATACATTCACTACACTTCTCATATTCAATCTAATACGCGTTCAATTCATTTGATTGGAAAGGAGTCCGAAATTTAAAAAGTATCAGAAAGTAAATCCAGGTGTTAGTTAAGAGGGAAATTGGGAATACCTCAATTTATACTGTAATCATTAAATGAATTTTACAAAACTAATTTCAAGCATTTATGTTGTTTCGCTTTACTAGAAGAATAAGCAGATCGCTCCTTTCGGGAAATAAATTAATTTTTTCTCCAAATTACAGAGTCTACAAATTATTCGAAAAATTCCTAGGTAAAATCCTGATTCGAACTCAGGACCCGCTGGGTATTCGGAACTCATGACCCGTCAATGCACTAGTCCTTGATGTTTTTTCATCTAACTCTTTTTAGAGTAGTAGATGAGCTTTAACAATTATTATTTAGTGGTCAAATTAATTGCACTATATTGCTATATTTACTACATATGTTACATAAACGTAGGCTAGACGGTCTTAAAAAGTTTGCTAAGAAAATATTTTTTTCTCATGATCGGTAAATACCCAAAACATAAAAACTAAAAGTGTCCCATTAATCAAAAATTTATAAAAGATAAAGTTAATACATGATTCCATACATTAAAACGTCTAGCTATTTGAATTTTTGGAAATAAATATTGAAATAAATAGATGTAATATTTTAATGTGAAACTTGAACTCCTCAGTATTATTTTTATAGGACTATTTTATACACAGAAACAAGTTGTTCGTAAATTTCTGGAGAGTGAATGAGGCAAGGTATATATATAGCTGTTTATAAAAGCTCTCCTGGAACTTCCTAGATGTTCGGAATTTTTATTCCTTCATATTTTGAAGTAGAAGCATAAATCAGATATGGAAAATGGAAAGCCTCTAAAATTTCTGAAATTTCCAAGTTTTATGTCGTAAACTCTGAATGTTGTGGTTTCACTTTAAAGGAAGTTCTCAAAAGAAACTTTTATTATTCACACTGTTTCTTGACATTTTTTTAAAGTCTTATCTTATTTTTCCAGATTCCATTCTTTTTTAGAAAAACTTTTTCACAATACTTTTTGATTTCTCAAACCAAAATGTTAGTCAGGGTCTTGCAATTCAGATGCAAATATCTGAATATTAATATGAATTAAAGTGAATATTATTTTGCGTGCTTCTCATATGATACAGTATTACTTGCATAGAATGAGAGAAAAAAAGTTTGCTATTTTTCAAAAATGTTAAACCTTTTTACTAAAGTTCTTACCCCTGTTGTTAAAATGTAAAATAATTTTACTTTGTTTTTCATACGATAACGATTCACTATTACTTGTTCAAAATAAGAGAAAAAGTGTTTTTCTATTTTTTCAAAAACGTTACATTTTCTTACAAAGTCTCGACCTTTGTGTTTAAATGTAAAATAGAATGTAAAATGAAAATTAACCGAATTTCTTGCATTTGAAAGCAGATAAGACGTCGAAATTAATGCTTCGAAAACATATCACTAATTAGAGAGAATATTCGAAGTATTTGGTATAAGTTTTTTTTTCCAAAATCATTTGTCTTTCAAAGTATTGCAACTTTTGGCAATACTGAAAATTTCATTCAAGTATTCTTTGAAACAAAAGGAAAATAAAATAGTACAAAAATATTTTCATGTCTCTACAGTCTAGATCTCTATTAAAAACTTTAGCTCATATTAACGTCGTACTAGAAGCAACACGAGGGCTTTTGACGACGGACCTCGTAATTTTGAACCACGATCAAGTGACGAGGACGACACCTGAGCTGGCACCCCCCTCTCCTAACATCCACACCACGCCAACGGGAGGACTTTGGGTCCCGAACAGATTTAACGTGCATCAGCCCCGGCTACACGGCGGGTCTTTGGCGGCCAAGGATCGAACCTGCGACTGAACGAAAACCGCCGGTCGCTAGTCCACGACCTTGACCACTAGGCTACCGCGGCCCAATATTAAAAACTTCAATGTCATCCAAGGATATGCGTCTTTCATTATTTTAATAATTCAGTTCATGTTGTATAATATACACAAATTGTAGAATTTATATAATTTTATGAATGCATTAAATTTACTTAAACATGATAATCTCCTATTTATTTTATGCTAAGCTTTCTGCTTAGAACATTTATCTCTCAAAATTTTAAGTACAGACTTTTTTTGGGAACGTATAGTGCAGAATATAAATTATTACACTCCTCATATTAAATATTATAAAGGGAATTATTTTATATTAAAAATAATCTCAGTTCTGAGTGCATAGTTTAAAAAGCTGCAGTCATAATTGAATTCATCTGCACATGTGTGCTCCTGTATTGATTCCTCCCTTTGATTTCGTCATTTATTAGTGTTTATTAATGATAATTCATCATGTTTTGGAGATAAATTAATAATTTAATTGATGCAAATAATTAAAAAGACTGAAGATAAATATTATTCTTTCACGTAATGCCGAATTCCTGAACTAGTACAATGATTTTATTTATATTACATTCTCGAACGTCGGTTTTTGTTCACTCGATGCGTGATTTTATGTTACCGTTAAGATTTAACTAAATATATAGTTAATTTATTAGCATGTTAATTTTACCCAAACGTTTCCCCCACATCCTTCCCGCCTAATAGTTATTATATCTTAGATAATCGAATAAAACTAGACAATCGAAATTGAATTAATATTTTTTATATAGACTATATAATTATTTTTTACGATTTATTCAAAAAATTTAACTGCTATTTATGATCATCTTTTTATTTTCTTAATAGTAAATACGAATTTTCGTTGTAATTGTTTGCTGCACAAAACCATAGAAAATGCATATTTGTATAGTTTAGTTTGAATTAACTTCACTTTAAAGTTATACTAGACGATAGCGATAGATCTTGTAATTGTGAATCACGACCAAGAAGCGATAACCGACTCCTAACTAGTACCTTACTACACTAAACGTATAAGTCTGGTTGAATTATACGTGTAATAGCCCATTTATTTCCACAATGGTCATTCGTGGAATCAGGATTCAAGCGTTGCCGCCCGAAGATTGTGATCTTCTCCTTTGGGCTACCACGGGGGCAAGCATATATTTAATATAAAACTAAATACTAAATATGTATTTAAATAGATCTGTTTTTAATACAGTAATCTCACTTATAGATTATTTAAACATATCATAACTGTATTTAGTAATTTAGTCATTAAAAGTAGAATGTACTATGGGGAATTTCAGATATCATTCTAAATTTATTGACAGTCTATCTATAGCATCTATAGCATTGGGATTTGATGTCCAAAACTTCATTTTTATCCCATACAAGAAAGTATTACTTGAGCGATAAACCTGCCCTGTGAAAGCTTCTTACACACTTTCTCGTATAAGTGATTCTTAGGTCTCCACGTCAAGGAGCTCAGCCGAGCAGGGCAACGAAGTATTAGGAGCATCCTATGAAATATTCATAATCGAAGATGAAAGAAGCTAGAAGTAGCATCTCGGAATCAATAAATTGCTTACTACGGTATACCAGAAAGCCATAACCAACTGGAATTACGTTGCAGATTCTTTTATCTGTTATATTGCTGGTACACTGTTAAAAAGAAACCCGTAAAAATATTTTTTTCCATCCAATGTCAACATTAAGGGCTTTGAAAAAGTTTTTAAAAAGTTTTAGAGACATCCTTTAAAAGTAAATAAAAGTATAGTTGAAAAGTCCTGTGAAAATAATGATTGACTTTAATTTGGAAACTATTCCAGAGTATTTAATATGTATCAAATATTTTCTACTATTAGCTATGTGTCTGGAAAGTAAATACTCTACATTTATTAAATATACAAATTCTATAATATTAAGATACTTCTTAAATTTTTGTCGTAAATATAGAAGCGTTTGATTGTTCTAATTCATACTTTTTTGTGTACAGATTTAATGCTTTGATGAATAAGTGATAGATATAATTAAATTAATTCGTTTTCTGTTCACTTTATTCAAATGTAACATTTCATGATAAAAATAGTGGAAAAAAACATTTTGTGTAAAATAACTTCAATTTGTTTTTAGGTTGAACTATAAAAAAATTTAATGTCATCTCTCAAATACGTAACATACTTAATTATACTAGGAAATAATTATTTTAAAAAAACATTAAAAAATAAGAAATGAAAAAGAGAAATCGATTCTATGATATATTTTTTAAAAAAAGTAAAGACAAAAAACGAATCCCTGGAAAGAAATCCGTCCTATTTATTCACGTAAAAATGTACTTTAGTTATAATATATATATAAACTACCCTAGATTAATGTATAAGTCTTTAGATTTTTCATGTCATGATTTTGCATTATTTTTCGAAACATAAAAGAGTAATTTATTTCTCAGATTAAAATAAAATATGACTATTAAAAAAAATTATTATTATTATTTCATAAAAAGAATCATTTTTTTAAACATTTATTATAATCTTAGACCATTTGTGAAAGTCTTATGGATTAAAAAAGTAACTTTATATCGATGAAAATATCATAATGCATTCGTATATTCGATAAAGGGAAGCCTTTTTTTTCAACTACTTTGAAATAAGCCATTTTTTAACAAAATTTAAATGTTTTAAGGCCATCCATTCATTTCAATTGTCTAAAGAAAGATTACAACAGAAATTTACATGAGAAATTCAAGCTAAAAAGTATAATTAACTTACATATCTGAATAATTTTTACTATTGCTGTAACAGAAAAAAGTTTTAGCAATATATCATGTGAGTATTAAAAGTAATAAGATAGTAGTAAAATAACTACAAAAGATTCACAAAAAATGTCATTTTGCCTCATTTTTACTTTTCGATATTTGATTCCATAAACAATTCTCTTAGCGACTGTTATTAACAGTTCATCATTTCGGGTCATATAACTGCACACAGACAGAGAAAAAAAATTGGTTTATAACAACTAGTTTAAAAAGCATTTATTCTAACGTTTAAAAGAAAAAGTGACACTCTGTTATTTAAAAGGTATGCGGGAAACCTCAGAAGATTAACAATTTTCGTACAGATCCATTATTTACTTTTACATAGATCTTTAAGCCTCAAACATTTACTATGTTCGTATACCTTATGATTAAAAAAAGCATAAATTAAAATCATTTTTATTATTTATACTCCAAAATGTACAAATTTTTTTTTTTTTTTTTTGTATTTTAACAAAAATGCACTTCATATTCATTACATATATATGGATTAACAAATTTTCTTCACTTGACCAGGGTTCGAAACTATGAGGTCCAATAGCCCTCTGATACCTTTTCGAATAGTTCTTATTAATTCAATTTAAATCAAGAGGTGTGTGAAATTTTAAATATTTTTCTTGTTCATACGTCAAAGAAGGCCAGTTTTTGTGTATTTCGTGATTTTAACGTTTTAAGATTCGTTTGGGTGCATTGAAAGGATTTTTTACACATTACAAATGAAAATGTTGTTAGATATAAAGATATTTTTCTATCAAACGTAATAAAACTACTATTCAGTTTTAGTTATTCGATCAGCAAAATTCAGCGTTAAAGAAAAGTTACAATTGATTATTCAGTTATAAAATTGAAGTTTTATACTAGGTTAAGCATTTAATGGAACAGTCATCCCATCATCTATAAATGCATTGAAACAACTCAATAGATGTAATAGACGATTCGAATTTAGAGTCAAACAATCCTTTTTGGATTTCTTTCCACCCCAAAGGATCAAAGGATAAGGTGCAAGTCTTATTGAAAAAAAAATCTCTGAATTTTTTTCCCCATTCTTTTTTCTATCTTTCGTTTGATCGGAATAGGAAGATGCAACCTAAATCCTCCATTTTTTTTTCAGTGTCATTTGTAAAGGGAAAAAATTGAGATAGCAATTTATCTCAAAAGCACGTTAAAAATCTTTTTTTTACGTTAACCGTATTGGAAAGTACATTAGAGATGTAATGTATAGCAATATTGAAAGTTAGTCGCACTTTATTCAACGACAAATATTTGGTTGAAATATTTTCAGATATTTTTTCCACCATAAATTCCTTTTAAATCTAGAATATTCCTTTCACCCTCGTAAACAGTTAACTGGTCAAATTTTACTTAGACCGAATATTTGTCTGAAATAAAAAAAAGTGTTTTATTTTTTTTAAAATAAGTGATTATCATATTATATAAGTAGAATGAGGGAATTACATTTGTTAATGAATTGCAAGTTAAAATTTCACTGCGCGTGTGTGTTACATCTTGTCGTCGATGCTTCTTGCAGTTGTCTTGAAATAAAGGTAGTCGTTTACTTTTAATTAATCATGATGTCTTTTATGTGTTGCTAAACCAATTTACTAATTAATAGCTATAGTCCTCGCTATGATGGATCTGCACACAGATTTGTGTGTCTTATGGGGCAAGTGTGATTTGAAAGAAATGACCGTTAGGTGATACCAACAGCTCTTAAGCTCTAGAAAAGCGGGAATTTCTCTAAAAATTGTTAAATTAGCAGTTACTGGTGTTCAAGAAACTAACAAGTAAATAAGACTCTCGCTACTAAGTGGAAGTTAAAATAGTTTAAATTTAAAAGGACTAGCGTTAAGAACAACTAATTTTTAAATAAGAGAATATAAAAGTTTACTTATCGCAATTTCTCAGACTCAAACAATAACTTGACCAAGGCTACTGTCAAGTCAGTAAAAATGAAAAACTCACCAAAGATTTTTAAAATTTTTATAAGTTTGTTTGGCTGTTGGTAATGGCACTGTTACATTTTTCAAAACCGCTAGCTTATACAAATACATCAATCAAATATTCAAACTAATTTTAAACATAATCTATGTGACACTGAGAAGCAATGTAAAAATCAACAATTATAAAATTTAAAATAGATATGTTGACTTATCATCATGGCAAAGTTAAAATTTACGTTCATAATATGATTAAATGATGTTGATTGTATATAGAGCCCTCTGGGGAAAAAATCGTCGACACAAGCTCGTTTTTTATCCCATTCATAGAAGTGTTTTTAAAATGTTCTTGATAGATGCAAAAACACATGGTATACAGAATATTATAAAAATGTACGTGTGACCTTGAAAAACATATTATTACAATAATATGGAATCAATGAAACGTAAGTATGTCCCAAATAAAAAAAAAGATAATAATTGGTATTATAATTTATTTTGTGTCAGTGATATGCTTAGTTTGACATATGAGAAAAATTTCACACTGTTCCTTCCGTAAGATACTTTTCACGAAACAGAGTCTCAGAAACACTATCTCTTTTAGTCAAACTCATAATTGGGTTTTCACTTTGAACACAATACCAAAGAGTATCTTTTAAGGTATTTTCTGTATAAAAAGGGTTAAATTCATGATGTAAGGTATTGAAAAACAAAGTTTTTTTTTTTTAATTTCCTTCAAATCAGACTAGTTATTTATCAGAAATCGTTCAAATGTAATCCTCGCATAATTTGCAACATCTTCTCGTCAGTATTGTTTGTTATTGTCTTGAAATAAAAAGGTAATCTATTACTTTTAATTAATCTTGATGTTTATTAATTGATGTTAAAGCAACTTACTAATTAATACTTATGGCCTCCGCCATGACGGTGCAGCACGCAAATTACGATTAGCGTGTCTCAAGCCCAATTGTCTTTGAAAGAATACCGTTAAACGTAGCCGAGAGCTTTTATAATGTAGAAAAAGGGAAAAAATTTTAAAAATAGTTAATTCAGCAGTTCCTGGGACTCAATTTTAAAAGAAAAGGAAAGGGTAAAACTTAATTTCTCAAATATGTGTGTGTGTGTGTGTG
>BMAW01090602.1:13635-34536 GCA_019974015.1 Nephila pilipes | reverse complement strand
TATCTAAGTAAAAGGTGTACCCTTTTCTCTATACAGGTTTTGCAATCTCTATCACCACAGTTTCGCAGGTGGGAATATCACGAACTCTGTTTTGACCAACATATAAATTGAATTAGGGAGCTATATCCAGATTCCAACATGCATAGTTTATGTATTTTAATTCCAAATCTTACTAATTTGGATGCAGTAAACTAGACAAGATTCAGTAGACTTGTATTTCATCCACGATTCATCTATTGATGTCATATGTTTTAGTATATAAAGTATTTCATTTAAAAAGTCAACTAAATTTCAAATCTTTTTCATTTTATCATTTGCATCTGCTTTTTCATTTTCTACAAAATGCAAGAAATATATTTCCAGAAATCTTCTGTAAGTCATAGTCTGTGAAAATATTTAGGGGTTCACTATTAGTATATTTGGTTAGTATATTCTTATCTCTCTTTTTTTTTTTTTTTTAACTTGTGACATAGTATGTAACTCGAAGTATGCCTTTATTTCAGCGATAGTTACAGGAACCATTCTACATCTTTTTGTGATAAGTTTATTTCTGCTGAAAATATTTCCCAAAATTTGTCATTCATTACCTCTTCAAAAACTTCTAATAGAGTATGATTAGTTCCTAATCTATTCAGAATCAAAAGTTTTTATTCCAGGATCTCCTATAAATTTTTGTATCTGACATATTTTCTTATTCTTACCGAGCCCATTCTTCTGGTAAAAAACATTAGAGGCTCCAGAAATTCACTATTGGTCCTTATTTATACTTAACAAATTCATATTATAACAAGTTTTTGTCTTCTTTGACTATCAAGTGATGCACTTTTGTCTTCTTGGGATGATTTTTCATAATCATTTCAACCAGTATTTTCATCTGAAAAATTTTCACTACTTAAGTTCATTATGAGGTTTATTAGTAAATATATAATACACTGATTTTCACAGTTAGGCTTGTTAACAACTGCTGAGCAACTATATCAAAATTTTTCGATATTGTACAAATTTTGAACATAGTTAAAAATGTCACACACACTTTTAATTGCATGACAAATATAGCTAGTCTTGGTGCAGTTAGTCGTTAAAAGGTGTTGATAAGGCTAGCTTGTCGTAGTGAATAAGGTTAAGTATTTATAATAATATTAAAAAATGTAAATGATATCTATTTTAACAATACATATTACTGCAGAAACAGTTTAAATACCATTAATCTCTGGAACTGAAGTTAAATTTATTTAATAGTGTTAAATTGCATTCATTATTATATTCAATGATTTTTTATCTTGATTTGTGTTTTTGTAGTTAACCGTTGAAATTGATGGGAATGTTGAATCTATCATGAAACGTACAGCACTTGTTGCAAACACATCCAACATGCCTGTTGCAGCTCGAGAAGCTTCTATCTATACAGGTTAGATTTTTTCTGGTAGATAATGTAATTGTATTAATATTCTTTTCTATTTATTAATTACATTGATATTTAATTTGATTTAATTACTTAATATTTTTGGAATGTTCTTTTTTCAAGATAGAAACGGATATAACTTTTTTTTTAAATATTAGAAAAATTAAAAATTTTAACTTTAATGATATGATTAAATTAATATTTAATGTCAATTCATGGAAGTTTCAACTATTATTTTGAAGAAAGAGTTAATCAGTAATTTTTATTTGATTTTAATTGTATGATTTTAGAATTATTTTATAGAATCTAATTTGCTCTAATTTTATATCCTTCAGCTATGAATCATGACAATTTTATTTATGGAAGAATTATTTAAATACAACATTTTTGTTTGTGTTATAATTTTTTTTTTGGATTAATATTCATAATTTTTCCTAGTCTCAATATTGTCATTATAAATTAAATTTTTTTCTTTCTATAACAGTTGTATAAGTAATAAATATTTCATTTTAAATTTAATAAAGAATTTGTATAACAGTTCTATGTGTATTCACTTCTGGAAATGTTTTAATTTTGAATAGGTATTTATCTTTGTTTCTTTTTTCATGTAATCATATGAAAAGAGACTGAACTTAAATGTTGTTTTGAAATTGTCAGATTATGGCTGTTAACAATCATTACATTTCATTTTCAATTATGTGCCATAAAAAGTTATCACATTTTGTAAAATTTGATTTGTATAATACAGGATTGTGTTTTGATAAATTTTGAGTATTGTAATATTAAAAATAGTACAAAAAATTCTAAGTGTTTTTAAATGTGGTATGTTTTCTTTTCTGATATATTTATATTTGTTACACAGGTATTACATTATCAGAATACTTCAGAGACATGGGTTACAATGTATCCATGATGGCTGATTCTACCTCTCGATGGGCTGAAGCTCTGAGAGAAATTTCTGGACGTTTGGCTGAAATGCCTGCAGGTATGTGTAAAATAAATATATGTTGTAATTTTTTCTTGTAACTTGGGAAGACAAATTTGATTCAAATATATCTTTTGGTTTATATGTAAACCTTTGTTTTGCCATATTTCTATATTTTTAAAAAAATCTTACAGATTCTGGTTATCCTGCATATCTTGGTGCTCGATTGGCATCCTTCTATGAAAGAGCTGGAAGAGTGAAATGTCTTGGTAACCCTGAGAGAGAAGGAAGTGTGACAATTGTTGGAGCGTAAGATTTTTTTTTTTTTTTTTACTGTTTTTGTATGTAAAATTAATTTTGTATGATATTTTTTACTGATATAATTTACTCTGTATTTATTAATTCTGAAAAGTTTAAAATAGATTTTAAATTTATGTTTAGTACGAAAAAGAGTAAAATGCGTGTTATAAATTAATAGTTAGGGTGATTCAGTCTTATTTTTTGTAATATTTTTTCAAAGAAATAAATGTCCATTAAATTTTAAAGAAGTAATTGTAAACTTTTTATTGTATATTCTTTATAAATGCACCCTTCTCTTAAACTATATAAGAAATATTTTTTATATTTAAATTTATTTTTATAGTTCAGTTAATCTTTTATTAACCCTATGCTATTTAGAAGGCTTTTTGAATAGCTATTTTTACAAATACTCTGTATCCACTGAGAAACATTTAATATTAATATATTAATACTTTTCAAAATATGTATTTTCTGTATTGGATTTGAGTCAAAATGTCATCTTTTTTGGGGAGGGGAATTATTCTTAATTTTTGACATTAAATTAAAAGTGTCTTAAAGCAGATAACACTTTTATTACATTCTATACTATATACAGACAGTCCTTTTCTAAAAATAAATTTGTTACTCCCTTGTTGAATGTAACACAATGAGGTCATAATATAGTCCTACTGTATTTGAAGCTCTAATTTATTAATTATTATAATTATGTTTAGTAAACAAATGTTTTTAAAATAAGTAATATTTAACATATAAGATATATCTACAAATAATTTAAAACTTAATTCAATTATTAAAATAATTTTTCTCATTCTAGTAAATTTATTTTACATTTAGTTCCATTACTTTCTTTGATATATTTTGATGTAAGATTTTCCTATGTTACTTGATCTTTAAATGTCTCTCAGTTGTATGTCCCTATCTTTTAATGATGTGTGTATTAGAAATGCTGAAAATTCATTATAATTTCTTGACTTTAAAATGAAAATAAATTGATCTTTTACATGTTTGTACTCTACTCGGTTATGAAATTCTTCTTTTTATTCACTTATTAGCTGATTATATTTACTACATATATTTTGGATTAGAAGTTTTGAATCGGCATTATACTTATTATTTTATTCTTACATTACTTATTATTACTACATTTCATTGAATAATTATTAATATTTTTAAAGATGTAATTGATTTTGAAGCAAGTTAAATAATTTATTTTAGTGTATCTCCTCCTGGTGGTGATTTCTCAGATCCTGTAACATCTGCTACTCTGGGTATTGTTCAAGTGTTCTGGGGATTGGACAAAAAATTAGCACAAAGGAAACACTTTCCTTCTATCAATTGGTTGATCTCTTATAGTAAATATGTTAGAGCTTTAGATGAATTCTACGATAAAAATTTTCAAGACTTTGTCCCTCTCCGAACTAAAGTAAGTATGATTCTTTAGGCTTTAAAATGAACTCGGAACATTAAAAAATTGTTGTGTTTGTGATTTGAGAAACAGATGTATTTTTTAAAAGGAAATAACATTCATATTTGAACTGTATATATTTTTATTTACCAATTAATGGTTATTAGTTTTACAAATTTTAATGACATATTTGGAATTTAATTTACATTCTTTTTTTTTTTTTTGTGCAAACAACTTATTAGTTAGTGAATTATTTGATTATTGATTCATTTTTAGTCTGAAATGTCTCAGAAATTTGCTTTAGTTCAAAATGGTATTTTTTTTAAGGATTGCATAAAAAGAATTTTTTTTTTTTGCAACTTACAATTAAAGAGTATTTTTAATGAGTATTCTTAAAGTAGTCTTTGATTAAATATTTAGATTTCCTGTTAATAATAAATTTTATTTTCATTAAAATAATACTATATTTAATATTTAATTTCATTCATGAAATGCAAATGGAAATTTAATTTCAATTCTACCAAATTTATTTTATTTATTATATTGTTCCATATTTTCTTCTGTATTAATATTGTATTCTGCTATTCAAAAGAATTAAAAAGTTAATATTTTGTTTAATTTCTAGTGCCAACAAATTTTGCAAGAGGAAGAAGATTTATCTGAAATTGTGCAGCTTGTTGGAAAGGTTAGGGATTTATAAATTTATCTTAATTTATTTTGATTTTAAAGAATGCTTTGTTAGTTATATTAGTAAAATGTGGTTACTTAATTATTTAATTTATGTTTAGAGGATCCTTAAAGTGTTCTGTATCATGATGATATTCAGTTTATTATTTCACATGCATAGTTAAAAAATTTTGTTTCGATATTTTGAAATGGATCTATTATTACTAACTAGAAGTCGAGAAATTTATTGTCCTGGGTAGTATATTAGCTCTTTTTTTTTGTGAGCCATTTCATTATTTTAATTCCCATTTTGATTTTAGTCCATGGGTAGTATGATTTGTATTCAAAACTAATTAGAGATTATTATTTTTACGTAGACATTTATAAATATTAGTCTTCAAACTATACAATACCTCAATTATATATACATAATTGTTACTTTCTATTTTGGAAACATTTTTTAAGGATGATTGAATATTTTCATCAATTATAATCTTGTCGGTGTAGAAAATAGAATCTCTACTAAGTCTTTATGCTTTATAGTCTTATTTTTGTAGCATTTTTTATTTAATAATTTATTAAGTTTTTTGTAATAAAATTTTTATTTGACAGGCTTCTTTAGCTGAAACTGACAAAATTACATTGGAAGTTGCTAGATTACTTAAAGATGACTTCCTGCAACAGAATGGTTATACCAATTATGACAAATTTTGTCCATTCTACAAGACAGTTGGAATGATGCGGAATATGATGGCTTTTTATGATCTTGCTCTCAATGCTGTGCAGTCAACAGCCCAAAGTGAAAACAGAATTACTTGGTCTGTTATCAGAGAAGCTATGGATAGCATCCTTTATGAATTAAGCAGTATGAAGTTTATGGTATGTTTATCATTTGATTTTTCAGTTGTAATTTTTATGTTTGTGCATGTTTTTCATAATTAATAAATGCATTATTTGTTAATGGCTTGCTGTAAGCAGATGGTGGAATTTTCTTACATACTTGGAGGAAAGTGTCATAAAAGATGTTTAAATGAAGAAAATCTTAAAAATGTTGAAGACATTTTTTAATTATTTATTGCCTTCATACTACTTATAAAAATTATTACATTCATTTACAAATTTTGTTTTAATTTTGAGATGTGTATGATGGAGCTCAAAAGGGCATTATGTCCTTTTTTGTAATTTAACAGAAGACTTACCTATAGGGGTTTTTGTAATTTTTTTTATTTACTTGTTAATGAATATTTTTCTTTGGAATACTGTCTTTGAATAATAATAACATATTTAGTTTTATTATTTTTTGAAACTTCACAGGTTACTTTTTTAAAAAAATGGACACAGTATTCTTTATTACTGGTGTACAGATATATTAGTTTGAGTTATAACAAATGCATTTCACTTTTTAAATATATTGCTTTATGGACATTTTAAAAGTATTGAAGAAAGACAGAGATTAGGATATTCTATTAAATGATTGTCAATTATTTTCTTTGAAATTTTTTTTAATAATGAGGGAAAGAAAAAGTATTGACATAATTTCTTAAAGAAGATTTCTTTATCTTTAATTTTTTCCCAATATGGTTTCAAGAATTTTTTTTTTTGATAGGGAAAATTTTATAATTTAATTTTCTTATTTCAATTGTACTCATTAGTAGTTACAGAGCTGTTATTTTGGTTCTGATTTCTAAAAGTTATTCATAATTGCTCTGCATTGCATTTCTGTATTTTACCCTTTGTTTGATGAAAAATCATTATTTGGTGATACTTCTTAATGTTTCCATTTGTAAAATGCTTAGTGCATGCATGCGTACACACACACACAGTAGTTGTTAAATACTGATTTTGAAACTGAAATTTATTTTATTAATATGTTTTTAAAAGTAATGTCTATTTCATAATTTCAGGATCCAATCAAATTAGGTGAAAAAGAAATCAAACGTTCATTTGAAGAGCTTCATGAAAACATGCAGCAAGCATTCCGTAACTTGGAAGATTGAAGTTGTCCTTAATTTATATGTGTTTAGCTAGAAATTATACTAGTCAAGATTATATTGAAGTACATTCCAATGATATGAATGTATGGCAGGTTTTCATATGGGTACTTTTGTCGTAATATACGGACCACTGCCTTGTTATTTGTCTTGTGTCAGTTTAGGTAAAACTATTTGATCCTATTTGTGAAATAAAAGGTGTTAGATGTGCTTAGTAAAATTGTTTTTGAAGGTGGTATTTTTTCCTATAAATTTCAATATTCAATAGACTTAAAATGCATAATTAGCTCAATTTTATAATTTGCTCATATATTTGTATAAAAATTTATTTAAAATACTTAATTTATATTCCATTGATATTTTGTGCACTATTTTCATTTGAAATAAGATTTGTCTTTCAGCTACATTAATGTGTGTATTCATTTTCCATAAATTATTATTCCAATTTTAATTTGGTGATTGTGGATAATAACTTCTAAGATCTGAGTGAGAAAACAGTGTGTTGGTGTATCTTTGTTTGGCTTTCATAATTTGATTTTGAAAATATTTAAAAATAAAGGATATGTTAAGGAAGGGATCACAAGTTTAGGATCTGCTTTGATTTTTTTTAGTTTTAATATTTCATTAAATTTATGGTTCATGAAGAGCAATGAACAATTCTATTTTTGAAATGCTTTTTAAGTCTTCCCTTCCCTTCCCAAGCTTAAGCTTTTGTATAATTTTTTTTATTTCTTATCAAATTTTAATTACACTTTTTATTTTTGTCTCATATGTACATAGTTTGAAAGTGATTAAAAATTATATAAAAATGTTGTTGCTTGCAATTATTAAAACACCATACCGTAACTTGATAGTGTAATTAGACCAACACAATTTTTATTTATTTGTAACTGTTGCAAAGAATCTATTGTTACATCTTGATTTTATTATGAACAAAAAGCTTTAATATTTTATTGCATGAATCCTATTATCTAATGAGGATGTGAATGCTCATTTCTTTGCTAATTGTGTACAAAAATTCTGAGCTGTTCATTTCTGTATTGAGCTGCAGCTGCAGTTGTTTTACAACGTAAATGTTTTTAAACTCATGTTTTATATTTTTCTGATCATATATCATAAATGTTTGACTGTGAAATTTACTTCTTGTTGAATAGAGAGGAAATTAATTTATTGAGAGCAGTGATGCTGTCTGTATGTAATTTGACATATTTCATGAAATAAAAGTGCATTATGATGGAATTAGTGTATTTTTTTGAAAAAGAAAGGGTGAGGGGTGGATATTTGATTGAGAATATCAGTGAATATGAACAATAGGTTTTATTTTAGGCTGAGAGGCAGATTACATTATTGTGACTACATGTTTTCTTATGTGAAATGAAACTTTTAAAAAAATCACATGGAAGTCGGATTTTTTTGTTTGTGAATTATATATAAAATTTGTTCTATATTTAATTAGTAGGATAGTACATAAAGGGTTACTCTTGGAATCGGAGGGAAGTTGCACAAATTGACTTTTGAAATCTGTCTGGTGAATTTGGAACATATTTTGAACATATGAATGCATTTTAATTTCCTTTTTATTCTTAAACTTGCCTATCATGTAATAAATTATTAAATATTAGTTCCCAAAACATATTAAAAATAAAAATCTATTTTCTTGAAATTGCAAGTTTAATTCTCAGTGAAATAAAAATGCCAAGTTGCTCTTTTAAACACATTTTCTCTTCATTTTTGAAGTTTAAAATTTTAGGAATTGTTGGTGGTGGGGGAGAGGTATTAAACATTCTATTAATGTATGCATGTGTGTGCAAACATTTAAGTATACTAACAAATTTTTATTAGCATGTTTTTCAATATGGCATAATTTGAATTTTTGTGTTTTTAAATCAATTTATCTATATTTCAGATGTATTAATTTGAATTTACTAGTCAAAATATTATTTTTAAAAATTTTTACATAATTATTTAGTCATGTTTTGAAAATATTAGAGTTTATTTTAAGATTTATTTTTGTATTAAAATTTTGAATAAGAGGAATATAAAAATGGATAATTAATTAAAAATGAGAAGATATATGAATCAGTGCAAAAGTGTAAACTTATTGCACAAAATTTAATGCAATGAATTAAAAATGGTAAACCCTAAAGTGTTTATGGAAAACATTTTTTTATTTTTTGTAAAACTTTGTAAATAATTTTAATAAAATGTTGAATAAATATGAGAAATCTGAAAGTTGAAATAAATGTTGTTGAGACAATTTTTTAAATAATCTGTTCAATTCATTGAAGTCAAGTTGTGGTATGTCATTAAAATGTGATTTTTTTTAAATGAAAGAACCAAATATACATATTGAATTTGGATATTTGAAAAGAAATTTTTAAACTTTTTTATAACTGGAAGTAAATATATTAGCAAATATTGACAGAGGAAAAAAAAATTGCAATAGCAATATTTTATATTGGAAGGAACAGAGCAATAATTACTTGTTTGCTGATAAAGAGAAAGCTAATAAGAAAAAAAATCGTAGCAAAGGTATTTAAAAAAATAAAACAACTCGGGTTTCTTAAGAATTTTGTTGTACTTTTCTAAGAATGTTAAAATATTCTCCAAATCTGAAAGTGAATTATGCAGAAAATGCTCTATTGAAAGAAACTTCTTAATGTGAGCTGGTCATGTAAATTTATTAAAAATATGCTGTTAACTAGCAAATGACCTATAAGGTAATTATTTGAAGAAACACGTTGACAAAATTCGATCCAATGCATCTCGTTCTCATATTGGCCCTAAGTACTGCTGATGAATACTAACAGCAATAACACACACAGAATAAAGTAACATTTTTAATTAGCTTCTATAAGCCATTTCGATTTATTATGAAAAAGCTTATTAACCTATTTTGCAGCTAATGAGGAAAGTTTGTGTTGAATCATTAGGGGTCACTAATTATAATTTTGTTCGTTTGAATTTAAAAATCTGCCATTATTTTATAGGAAAAGCAGTGACTTCCGTGACTCATTGAAAATGCGAATTTGCTTTAAAAAAGTCGAGGTATGCTACTGTTGAAGATCGCAAATTCGTGAGGGACCATCATCTCAATTAAGAAACTCATTTTTGTGATCAAATTCTTTCAGTTTTGACGAATTTCCTTCAAAAAGTTAATACGATTTTGATTTCTGAAATTCGGACGAAGTATAATTTATAAACAAATCATTCAAATTTTGATGAATTAAAATTTCTCTGATTTTGTGAGAGCCCTGGGGCTGCGGTAGCCTAGTGCCGTGTAGCCGGGACTGATGCACGTGAAATCTGTCGGGGCCCAAAGTCCTCACGATGGCGTGGCGTGGAAGTTGGGAGAGTGCCAGCTCAGGTGTCGACCTCGTCACTTGACCTTGGTTCAAAATTACGAGGTCTGTCACCAATAGCCTCGTGTTGCTTCTAGTGCAACGTTAATAAAAACTAAACTAAAATTTGTGAGAGCCCTCTGGGGCTGATCTTCTTCAGGTGAGTGTGAGCGTCCGAGCACCCTGTAGTCTAGTGGTCTAGTTTTGGATTCATGGCCGGCGATTTTCGTTCAGTTACGAGTTCGATCCTTAGCCGCTAAAAACCCGCGTGTAGCCGGGGCTGATGCGCTTTAAATCTGTCGGGGCCCAAAGTCTTCCCGTTGGTGTGGTGTGGAAGTTAGGAGAGGGGATGCCAGCTCTGGTGTCGTCCTCTTCACTTGACTGAGGTTCAAAATTACGAGGTCCGTCACCAATAGCCCTCGTGTTGCTTCTAGTGTGACGTTAATAAAAACTGAACAAAACTATCCGAGCACCCTCATGATCTTTTCTTTTCCCATGTGGTTTACTGGGTATTTTTGTGAACACGGGTGACGCGCCCCCGAGACACCCTATATATCTTCTTCTATTTTCGACTCTTTTTTTTTTTTCTTTCTTGTCAACTAATTGTTTATCTTTTTTTCGTATATTTTAAACATCTCGATCACAGACTTTGATGTAGCATAGGCATATCCGGTTCTAGCGTATTTAACTTCACCATCACTCATTCACACTCATTTTGTGAGGTATGAAATCTTTCTCAAAATTATTTCTTTTCAATAAACATCGCTAGTTTTTGAAATCGATTACTAGAAATCATAATTCCCGCTTGATTTGTTCGACTTAATAGCGCTTTTTTAAATATGTTGCGTAAAACTCATAGTGTAGAAGGCAACGGTGTTGGGCTATTCGTGATTTTCTCTGCTCTAACCACCATGACTTTTTGGTAACTTAAATTGCATACAGTTATAATTTCTTGCTAACCAAATCCCGTTGGCGAGGTGTGGAATTTAAGAGAGGGGGATGGGGCTGCCAGTTCAGGTGTCGTCCTCTTCACTTGACCGAGGTTCAAAATTATGAGATCCGTTGCCAATAGCCATCGTGTTGCTTCTAGTGCGACGTTAATATAAACTAAACTAAAACTGCTAACTAAATGAAACTTGATTAGGTAAATTAATTGAAGTTAAGAAGTGTAGTGAACTGAACAAAGATCGTCTTGTAATCTGAATTAGAAATTAGCGAAATTTAAAGAGAAGGGAAACATGATAACGACAAGCCGATAAATATTTGTAAATTAGAGTTAGTTATTGTAATTAATTTTGTATTTAAGTAATTGTAAGTGACTCTTGATTAGAATATGTACTATAATCGCGAAGTATTTGAATAGGAATGAGTGATTTGATACACTGACTTTATTCTTCGAACATAAACTAAGATTGTTACTTGAGTTAAGAGGGATTCGAGACAGAGCGATCTTTCATATTCTTTGATAAATAATAAAGTATGTTGTCAATTTCTTACTTACCTTTTTTTTTAAAAAAAAAAAAAAAAAATCTTTGTAATATCTGAATATGAATCTATTATTGGAAATAAACTTCGGATTCGTGTGTGGAGAAAACGAAAAACTCGAAGTAGCCATTGAATTGTTGAACAGACTACTAACTGATTAGGCAATATTTTGCTTTGATCAGGAATCAGTTTATATATGTAGTCACATTGATCGTAACGTTCTTAAAGAATTTTGCCATTTATTGGAACGATTTATCTTCCAGTAGCCTAGCGATCATGGTCGCGAGTGTCGAGCCGCTGCTGCTATTAAAGACCCGCCGTGTAGCCGGGGCTGAATCACATCAAATCTGTCGGGGCCCAAAGTCCTCCCGTTAGCGTGGTGTGGAAGTTAGGGGAGGTTTTTTTTTTTTTTTTTTTTTTTTTTTATTTCGGGTGTCACTTGACAGAGGTTCAAAATTTCGAGGTCCGTGGCCAATGGCCCTCGTGTTGCTTCTAGTGCGATGTTAATAAAACCAGAAGTCCAGACTATTTATCTTTATACTTTGAACTAGACCATACGTTGCAACTTCTTTGCTTGAAACATAACGTCCATCCTCATAGGCCCCTTGTAGTTGAGCAGTACTTGGCGAATGGACAAGGCTCGTTTAGACCACCAGATGTAAATATGAATACGCAATTGTAAAATTGTAGTGTACGAAATACAATTGGTTTAATATTTTAGATCAAGATCATTCAACTGGTGTACGATTTTTTCCCCACCCGGTTAAAGATATGATTCTTTAATAGACAGCATAGAGAAATGATCTCAAACTTACATGTACCAAATTTTTTTTTCTTCTAATAAATTTTTATTAAAAATGGAAAATCGAATTCATCTTCCACTAAAAGTATTTTTTTCTCTTAATCTCATAATCACATATTATTTTTTGAGGTAGTTAAATCCTCATGAAATTCATATGTATGGGTTGTATATTCGTGCCACAGTTTTAATAAATCTTGTTTTCTTTTGAATTTTTGCCTTTAAGGTTTTGATTTAGCTATAATTTTTTTTGAAAAACATTTTTTTATCCTATTGATTTGTTGTTTCTTAATCAATACATCATAAAGAACAATAATTTATTACAGTTTAAGTGAACCAAGTCATTTTTTTTCTTTCGTGTTTCTCTCTGAATAGTGTTCAGAACAATATTTTCTTTCAATTAAAATATTCCTGAAAACAGTTTTCTAATTTTTATATTGTAATATTTTCCGAACAGATACGTATTTTTGAAAGAATCAAAAACATTTTTATTTTTACTCCAACGCGTATAGGTAGCCTAGTGATTATGGTTCAGAACTTGCGGCCGCCGATACGTGGTCCCAGTTCTGAGACACGTATGACACTCCGATCCCGTGTGGTGAGGGAAATGCACGTTAAATCTGCCGAGATACTAAGTCCTTCCATTGGTGTGGAAGTTTGGAGAGGGAGGTCCCAGCTAAGGGGTAGCTCTCGTCACTTGACTGAAGTTCAAAATTACGAGTCTGTCGCCGATCGCCCTCATGTTGCTTCAAAGAGCGAAGTTAATCAACAATGCATGCATCGATCCAATGCGTTTAAAATAATAGATTGTACGTTTTATGATACATTTGAGTTTCATTATTACAGAAATTGTTTGTTTGCATTTCATTATACGATGTATATAATCGAATACACCTCTTTCGAAAATATAAACCGGAAAAGATATAACAGTAATTTAAGTGGATCGCTCGTACAACCAGTATGTAATCCACAATAATTAAACGAATATTTTTCTTAGAATGAAAGATAAATTTAGATCATTTTAATATATATTATAAGTTTTATTTTAATATGAAAGTTTTATTAATGCATCTGTTTAAAAATGCAATCGTTCTCCTAGTTACTATCGTGTGCAATATAATTTATATCGTACAATAAACTAATTAATCTTTTAATTCTACTTTTACATAATGGATCTGTGATTAGTTTAGATATAAACCCAATATCTTGTACTTCCCGAATTCGTTTCATATACAATAAAAGTGAAGTAAAATATTTATATTTTATTCGACCCCTTATAATTTTCAATTATGGGAAGCGAAGATTAATCACAAGATGAAAGCACGCTTCAGAATTAAAAAAAAAAATTCCCTTCACTTCACGTGCGTGACTACATACCGTAAATATGCAAATAACTCATTGCTTCATAATTTAATTTCTATAAGTAGAATGGATAACGCTTGACGTTCCCACTACACATGAATCGTATATCACGGAGTGTTGCTGTAAAAATGGCAGTGCTAACATGCAATTTATGAAACTTGAAAATCACGAAACGGGTTGCAAACATGCACGGTCTCGTAAATGAATTACTAGTGTTTTTAATTCGATGGAATAGTAAACAGCCATCACAGAACATTAAAGATAAAATTTGAAGAAGATTTCTTGGAAAGTGTTTCTTTTGTAGTATTTCAGGAAATTAGTTCGAGTATTAAATATATAGTTTTCAAGATATTAGATGGTTACTTTTGGAGTATTGGAGCTATGACTAAAGAAAGATGGCAAGGAGTAATTCCTTTTAATTTAAACTCTTTTCTTAAATGTTATAGTTAAACGAATATGATGAAAGAAGAAGAATGGTTTTGTTGTGATTCTACTTTGCTTTTAGATTTAGTTATATATCGAATGGAATATAATTTTTTTGATGAATAAAATAATAGTTTCATTTTTTTTTTTTAAAAAAAAATCAGTCTATCATTAAAAATAAACTAATAACTAAAATACGAATACTTTTAAATACGTTAGAGTACTCTAAAAATATATTCAAATGTTCAAGATATGAGTAGTTTTTAATGAAATATTATTGAACACTGATTTATGTAAAGATCAAGGACTAACACGAAAGTATTTTTCCCCCTCACAATTAACCGATGAGAAAAGTGTTTTAACAGATATATATTCAACTTAAATATATAATGCAATTACACTATCATTACAATTGAAGCATTCATACGTTTTGCACAAGCCAATCTTCTTCCGATTTCAGTAGTTTCTGAAAAAATGACAGATAAGCCAAAAATTTACAAATATTTTTCTGGAAATAGTTGTAAGAAATAGCTAATACTATACATAATTTTGTTTCTGAAATATGAGGAATATAACTATATTGCTTATGTTAATCTGATAAATTCTAAGGTGGTTTTCTGTAAATGGGTAGTAAATGGAGTTTTAGTTATATATTTACTATATATTCTGTTGTGATTATATTGTCATTAATTCTAATAGAGAATATTACATTGGGATACTATAGTTATATTTATTACTCGGATGTTAGATAATACTCCGTTTAATGTCCTGATGTGCAAATTAGCTCAAAAGTTTTCTTCACGAAAAGTAATACAAGCAGTTAGGAACATGTTTTTTTCTCGTTTATTCTAAAAGATAAGCTGATGTCTAGACATTTTAGGATAATATATGGATAATAGGCCTACTTAGCTATATTATCTATAAGGCTAAATAGGATGAAAGTTTAACCCCTTGTACAGATAATAGGACCGTAAAATATTTTGCTGAATTTTTTCTATATAAATTTATTATAAAAAAATTAAAGAGGGCCCAAAATATATGAAAATTTCCTCAAAAATATTTATACAATTTGAGGATTTCGAATGGTACACGTGGAAAACATCAGATTTACAATTGAGAGTAGAGTTTTATTGAAAATTAATCGCCTTTTTATTAGAAACTGATCCATAATAGATCTCAACAAATTTACTAACGAGATGTATTAATTGGGATATTTCTTTATATTTAATTTAAAAATGTTGCTTTACTAAAAAATTAAGTTCTTTGAAAAATGTAACTCATAAAATAAAGTAATTTCATAGATTCTATACACGTGTGATAAATAGACGAAAATTAAGTTTTGTGTGAGTCTAAAAATTGGTTTGACCTTAGTATCAATAACTTGAGAACGAATTTCAGTCAGTTGCTGCAATTTATGTTCATAATAATTCATTTGAGACTCATCTGTTGTCAGGCATGCAAATATGTTATTTTTCTTATTCGGCTTTGAATTCTTGTCTTTTTAAATAATTGTTATTTAAAAAAATAATCTTTGACTACTTTCTGAAAAGTATTCGGTTCTAAAAATTTTATTGCTCCTTTTTTTTAAAAAAAAAATGTCTGAAATCACTACTACTACTAATTTTATAGAATACAACTACTGGAGTATTCTTTCACTATAGTTACTACAACATTTACTACTCTTATAACACAACTACTACGACTTTTACTATTATCTTATTAGAGTAACTATTTTCTTATTTCCTTTGTCTGATACTGTCAACCACATTTTTTTTTAAAAAAAGAAAGCTGAAAAGAACCGTAACAATGCCATTGAATTTTTGCTTTCTTTTCACTTTGAAAGTCAACGACACTCTATAAATTTCGTTTTCCTCATACATTTTACATCTGAAGCCTCCTTTAAGAATGTTTAACATTGATACTCTGTATTTCGGTGACAGTTTTCTATCAGATTTTTATCCGTCTCGTCGAATCTTTTCATTGATCTTTATAACAACCTATCGCATGCGAGTTCTGCATGGTTCTTTGCTTGTCACCGAAGTAGGATGCCTTCTGATAGCCTTGTAAACAAAATCTCCTCTCTTGGGCATTTTTTGGTTCTGTGAAAATTTTGCCCAGCGACTGTCTTTTTCACGAATTTATTGTTATCAATAGCTGTTGCAAATTCTATAGCGAATAGAAGAAAAGGAAAAGAAATTTAAGAATTTAAATTTGTCAGATTTCGTATTGATTATATGAAATTGCCCTAGAGGATTGGCTACGTGTTTCCTAGAAAATAAGAACGAGTTTTATTCTAATTTTTACTCTAAATGATGCATCAGGTTTTATTTTCAAGGAATCTCTTATGTTTTCCTGTAACATTCTACATTTATTATTATTTATTCTATTAATGCGCCGTGGTAGCCGAGTGGTCATAGTCTCGACTACGTCATTTCATCTCGAGTGCAGGTGTCATTTCAGTCGAGTCTAGATTCCATTAAAAAACCGTCGTGTAGAGGAGCTGCTGCACGTTTCATTTGTTGTGGCTCAAAATTTTCCCGTTGGTGTGATATGGAAGTTAAGGGAATGGAGTGCCAGTATAAGAGTCATCCTTATCATTTGACCGTGATTCAAAATAACGAGGACTGCTGACATTAGCCCTCGTATTTCTTCTGAGATCAATGCTAATAAAAGCAATTAATCAATCAATATTCTACTCTACTCATATATTTTATTGATTATTTTTCTATTTTATTTTGTTCGTAATTTTTTTTAATTACGTATTAATAGATATCATTTTGTTATTCAATTTGTATGTTATGTGTTTCAGTTGACATACTAAATATGTCTTAATTGAGATTTTTTAGGGGGGGGATGATGCTTATAGAATAATTTAACGAGTTTATTAAAAAAATATGTAATGCATTTGATTATAATTATAAAAGTTTTAACAAACAAACACAAAGCTATACTAAAAAACTATTCTACTTCAGTGAAATTTCGGATATTTAAGCTAGCGCTTAATAAATGAAAATACAATTAACGAAATAATTTAAAATCTCCAACATTTACTGGAAAGAATTCAGTTGAATTTAAACCACGAATAAACTTACTGAATTTCTTTTGCTAAACATTAAGGAGCTAGGCAATCCATTCTTTTACCTGAACGGGGAAAAAAAAAAAACTTCAATCAGCTAGATTCTTTGTTGTAGAGTCTTACCGCCTATGTGTGTGAGGGAAAAAACTGCGAAAAAAGCCAGCAAATCCTTGCATAAAGCTTCGGGATCAGTTGCCTGTAGCGTTATAAGGATCGATTACTTTGTTCACGCACGAAGAAATGCGCTGGACCTTTCAGCTTCGAGACACTCGAGTGGTTCGGACTTCAGTCCGATTACTGAAAAGAAAAAACGGCCTCGAACAACCAGGTCATGGAGTTTTTCTTTTGAGGAAGATTTTTTTCAATGATTTCCAAGAAGCTAATTTGCATCTGTTCATATTCTGTTGAAATGAGTAATAAATATTGACTAAATCTGATTCTCCCCTTCTTATTATTCGAAGTTTTATATAAAAACTAGAAGTAGTCCTAGCAATAATTGTAAATATCTGGGTTTTGTAATGTATCAGGGTGGTTCAAGAAGTATCTGCTTTTGCCGATCGATGGCATTGCTAAAATAAGTTGGTGTTCCAATTGTGCGCTGTCATCTGTTAAATGTTGCCAAATTAAATTTGACACAGCTTCATCCATTCGCTTATATTTCGCAGCCATTTGTTGCCAAATCAAAATTTGATTGCTGCCACGTCGAATTATCATCATCGATGAGATTTGGATTTATCATTTTAAAAAGGAATTCGCTTTATTCACGGTAAGTTCTGGACACAGTGATGACCACTTAACCTTTTGAGGACGGGCACTTTCGAGAAGGAAGTCCTGATAAGGACGGGTGTTTTTACTACATTACTTACCCCCTTTCTCGTCAATGATTGACATTTTTAAGTGTCGTCCGACAAAAGGACCCAATTGAATGTTTGAACCTGCTGTGCAGTGGGGATGTTTGAGTTCCAAGAAGTCCCTAACAACCAATGAGTCTCCCTTTTTTAGGGGAAGTTCCCTCTGAAAGCCGCTTTGCGGTTATTTGTCCGTTTCCATTTCAAGAAACTTTGGGAAAGATGTTCTGCAAATTGAAGCAATGTTTTTTTCCTACAATTTCCTTGTATCATTCTTAGTATCACAGTTAGAATTTTCATGCAGAACATTTTTCTATTCATATACAATAATCCGGAAAGATCTAGTATAATTATTTTAATTAGCAATATTTATAGCCGGCAGTGAAGACAACCCCGTTACATGATATAATTATCAAATTATATTATATACTATTTAAAATTTTAATACATAAACAATATGAACTATCTATTTATACACACAAAAATTCTCCTCTAATTATTTAGGAAGTATGAATATGCTTTTAGCATCTAAAAATCTGAATAAATTTGTAATTCTTTTGAATAATTAAGGAAAATGTTCAAATTATTAAAAAAAATTGTAATATTTTCTATTAATCTGAATTAATAACAGAAATAAATCAGCAATGGGAAAAAAAAGTCTTGTATTGTTTTAACTTTTATCGATTTTAATAGTATCTGTATTAATTTGGAACATTTTAACTATTCCAGCAATATTTCTTTTGCTTGAAACTTTTACTCTGAATTTAATATAAAATACTACATTAAAAAAATAAATATTTATTTCGTTTTATTCAAAGATCAAATATTCAAAAACATGTTTAAAAGTATGTAATTAGCATGATAACATATTTTAATTTTATAATCTTTATTAAATACATTGAAAATTTACAAATATTATAAATTTATTTTATATATATCAAAGCCATCCATGTAACATATTCTGAAATGTTTAGTTTGAAATTACGGTTGAAGTTCTTCAAGAAATGTATAATAATATAACCGTTAGAAAATTTAGATAAATATTATTCTTTATAATCAAAATGATTAATCGAAAAGAAAAGAAAAATATTGAGAATATATCAATGTGATAGATTTTAGATTAAATTCCGATTTTCTCAAATCAACGACGGTTGATTGATTAGTTTTATTAACGTCGTACTAGAAGCAACACTTAAACTATTAGTTGTAAACCTCGTGATTTTGAACCTCGGTCATGTGAAGAGGATGAAACTTGAGCTGGCATCTCCCTCTCCTAACTTCCACACCACGCCAATAGGAGGACTTTGAACCTTGACAGATTTTACGTGTATCAATCTCGAATACACAATGGGTCTTTAGTGGCATCAAGGCTCGAACCCGCAACTCGACGAAAACTGTCTGCCACGGGTTTGCGACCGTTATCACTAGAATACCACGACCACCAAATCAACGATCAATTGTTTTAATATTGTTTAATTCTCTGAAACTCGAAATAAATATCCGTGAAGGGACATTCACATTATATGCTAATGAAGAGCAAATGTACATTAAATAAATTTAAGTTTAAATATTATTTATAAGCATCGATTTTCTAAAAGTCAATAAATATTATATTTTTTAAAAAAAATCAGTTGTACTTTTTGACAGTTATATTACTGAGCCATTAGAAATTGTTTCTTACCGAATTATAATTAATAAAATATGTATATTGTTCTTAAGAAAAGTCTTGCATTTTTTTTCCTCAAAAAATAAATTAAATATTTTATAAATATATATTTTCTATATAAAACGTTATTCGTGATGAGCTTAATTGCTTATTTTTCATGTATAGTTTCAATAACATTAGCATGTTACTGAAATTATGTATGAAAGAGAGTAATACTCTATGTCTGAACACTAAGAATAATACTCACAAATCTGAGTATTACTCTTAGAATTTAAGGAATATTTTTCAATCTAATGCACCAAAAATTAAAAGAGTAATACTCAGATTTTTAGTGATAATAAATGAAAATAGTAATAATCAAAATAAATAAATAAAGAAAATAATTCAATTCAGTTCAGTTCTTAGGGTAACATTTCTTTTATTACAAAGTATAATACTGTTAGATGAGAAGCTAAAACTATTGGGGATCGGGGAGGAAACCTTCCTAAAGTCCCCTTATTATAATTATTTCTATGAAAAAGCCATCATTTATTTCATAAAATAAATAGGTATAGTGACCTGGAAACAAAAATATTTAAGATTAAAGAAAAAGTAAAAACAATTTCTGCCAGTTTGATATTTCAAAAAATGTTTTTATCTTTTCATTCTCGAAAAAAGCAAAAAATTGTTTTCGAGCTAGCTTTGAACTCTGAAATTTTTTATGGCTTCAACAAAATCAATCTTTTTAGCTGCTACATTTTTAATGAAAATGATTGCCGAAAAAATTTACTAGATTCGTTGTTGACCAAAGACAGTTTTTAATCAAATTAAAAAAGCTTTTCTTGCAAGAGGCTAGTGAAAAACGCTTTAAAAAAAATTGTCCCAAACATATATTTAAAAACTTAAGGTTTATTAGACGTAAAAGCCGGACATCCACGGCGACTTTGTAAGAAAGGAATTGCCGACACATATAACGTCAATAAAATCGGGAATGAATTATAATCATTTGAAGTCGAGAATGAATGAATGCGAAAGAATAGTGCCCCTGAAACCAATTATCTCGTTTCCTTTTCATGTATAAGGTTTAAGATAGCCCTCGGCACTTTTGGAGCTAACCCTAACCTAGCTTTGAATGCACTTCATTGTGCATTCAAAGATTTAAAGATCCAGATAGACAGGCTTAGAATGGCTGGACACTAAAGATTTATTGACACTTTATCTGTGGTATGAGTT
>BMAW01090602.1:0-13535 GCA_019974015.1 Nephila pilipes | reverse complement strand
ATTGTATTTTGCTTGAGTTTAAAAATTCAATTCAACTTACAGAAACTTGTTTTTTAAAGATTTTTGAAGAGAAAAACAAGGGGGAAATGTAGGTATTGCTAGTTTCTGTTCTATTTTTTTTTTCTTTCCAATTTATCTCCACAAGTTTTTACATTTGCATATGAATGAATGGATCATCAATAAAAAAATAATTGCATTCATAAATGAATGCAAATAAGGAAAATACATGGTTCAAAAAACTAACTATATTCGTCCTTTTTTTAGAATCATTGGTACAAATCAACTACTGCATAATAGGTCATGTTTTGTGCAGTTTTTTTTTTAAACTAATTTTTAACAATTCTAATAATTTCAGCACACATTCAACGGAGCATTGTATTTTCTAACACTCACTTTATTCGGTACATGTTTTAATTTTGTTACAAAAAAAAATTATTTTCCTTTTTCGAATACTGTTATTAGAGTATAACTCAAAATATTCTTTTTTTTTTTTTTCTTGAGTGTGTGGTTACAGTGTTTTGTGTTTGTAATTAAATCTTTTGATAAACATTTTACTTCCCACCGCTATAATGAAAAGAAATTATCGAACAAGGATGAGATGAATTCTATTTCAAAATATATTTCTACCATTTTTGAATTACTTATTCATGCTAACTTATGGGAAAACAGTTCCCTAAAATGAGAGCATGTAAAAAAATTATATACCCTTATTTTAAATATAGAACTTTTAAAATATATGTACAAACTTTCATAGTTCCAGCGTATTATTTTAATTTTCTTTCATTGAATGCGCCATTTTATTTCATTGACCATTAAAATTTTTATATTCTTTTTATCTTTTTCACGACACCATGCATTTACAATTCCAAGTCTTTTTTATAAAAAAAATATAAGATATCGAATTTGTTCTACGCATGCAATAAAGATTTTGATAAATAGTTCTTTTTTAAAAACAACCTTCAAAATTAGATGTAACAATTCTTTTTACTGTTTTTCGTAGCAACTGATAGAAAAAAAATAATTGCAAAAATGTAAATGATAGTATTAGAACCAAATCCATACATAGAATTGTCAAAAATGATTCTAAGAAATTAAGAAAAAGATAACTTAAAAATATTAAAATTCACTGTGGTGAAAATTTTAAAACATTATAATATCTTGAAAATAGTAAAAAATTTAATTAATTATTTATTTAAAGATGAAGTTTTTTCTTTCTTTCTGGAATGCATATTTTATGTGTTTCCATATATAGTGAAAAAATTATTTTCTTATAATTTTACAAAATTGCTCAACTCAGGTTTGTAAAAAGACACCAATAGTCAATGTAATAATTAAAGCTCATAAATTTGCGCAATGTAATTGAACATAATATGTTTATATGAAATCATTAAAATTGTCATTCTATAATTCTAATATCAGTTAATAATTTCAGTAAGTTTCTGTAATGTTAAAACAAATTGTGGATACTTACTTATGAGTAAATTGTCCGCAAATTGCATTATAGATTACAAATAAATTTTTAAGTAGTTTTACAGTCTTAATTGATAATAGAAATAATAAGCTGAACAACATTTAAGTATGGTTTTTATCTGTGCTGGTAATATCTGTTTTCTTTTGCATTATGCAAATATGAAATTATCCTACTTTATGCAATCAAAGTAAAAGAAATTGCTTTATGTTAAAAATATCTCTTAAATTCATAAAAAATTTTACGATAACATTTTTATGCAACATACATTTCTTCTAAAACTACTAACTCGAACAATAATATTAAAAGATTAATATAAATCAGAAGATAAAAAATTATTTCCAAATAATGAGATGTGTACGATATAAAATAATCCATTAATTATTTATTCTTACAGTAAAAAAAAATCTTATTTTAGGTACAATATTTAGCACAAAAAAATAGAAATAATACAAACTGTTTGCTTAAGAGAAATTAAAATTCTTTATTTAAATTTTGTATGAAAAATTGAGCATATCAATTCACACATTTTGTACTGTTAATAATATTTTCATAGATTACGCCAAATTTTTATACTCGTAAAAAATTTGCTCAAAATAATAAGAAAATATCAAATTGAGAAAAATAAATCATTTTATTTCAAGTAAAATGAAGTTATTAGTCTGTGATATCTTAAAAAAAAATGTTCAAATTATTTCTGTTACAAAATACTTCAAGTTAAAGTAAAATATTGCAATTCAAAATCACAAAAAGGGAGAAAAAAAGGGATTATTCGAGAAGCGTGTACAAAGGCGGTCTATCACTAAAACCTCCGAATACAAAGAGGGGTGGTAAAGTGATTGGCATTTACGAGCTCTACAGCGTTTCGAAAGCTGTTACGAGGGGAAGGAACTCCTTGGTCGATTTCACGACCAACCCCGTCCTTTAAGATACTGTTCCTTTTGGTCGCGAACGCGACCGCCCGGCCTCTAAAGGTTAACCGAGATAACATAATTTATTTTAAAAACATTCGCAAGTTAAATTAAACATGATAAAAATAATTAAAAGAGGCTGTAGACAAAACGACTCCGTCTTCAACCTGTCAGAACCTCCGTCGCCAGATCTCCTAATTCATTTTCTCCAACTCGTCCACATATCAGGTACGGTTACAGAGCTACAATTGTTGCTCTACTAGGTTTTCGTCTTAGCGGTACAATGGCAGAAGAGCTTTGGATATTTCATCGGATCCCGACGATCATAAAACGTCAGAAACCAAGTAACAATCAAAACAATGGGTTGCTTCCGATGAATCTGCTCCAAAGAAGCCGAATACGGTCTCATCGGCCGGATGAGTTATGGCGACGATTTTTTTTGGGATGCGAAGGGCGTCATAATCACGGACCTCTTAGAAAAAAAAGGGTGGTGGATGATCAATGGATAACGCTACAGTTATTTGCTCCATTCTCATTTCCAATCCTTAACAGAATCTCATTTTTGAACCGCCCTCGTATTACGAGACAAATATTGAACGAAAAAAAATCTTGGATTTACTTTATAACTTTTCATTAGTACAATAATTAAGTTGTCATCAAGTTATATTTTATATGATGCCTGTATATCAATTATTTTTAATGGTAGTATACAAGAATTTGTTGAAAATTTATCATGATTCTTGCTATTCCTGAATTAGTATAATAATTTAAATCAGTAAAGGAAAAAGACATAAATTTGCTTTGTTTATTTGTTTACCAAATAACATAAAAAGTTGCCATTTGATATGAAATAACAGGGACATTTTGAAGCTTAATAAAATTTTCAAAGTCCCGTATCAAGCCTAATTGGTACATCACATAATCTCAATGATTTAAAAAGAGCTTTCAGAAGCATCCAAATCAAGAAAGAATACAGATCCAAATTTTGAGTTTCAAAAATAAATACGCTTTCATCTCCTTGATATTTGAACAGAGCTAAAGATCACCAAGATATTGTTTTATTTTGATTTATATCATTTTAAAATAAGGAAACGCGAATTCTTCAGAATCAATCATACAATAAGTCTCTAGACACAAGAGTAGGGAGATACTTTTTAGAGAAAATCTATCAGGGGGGAAAAATTGAATTTCCTTTTTGAGACAGATGTAAAAAGCTTTGCGAAGAAAATCCCGATGCCAATAGTATACAAATAGAAAACAATTCCGATAGAGACGGTCTAAGGAAAAGCAATTTCAAAGCAGACTTTCTCAAGCGGCATTACTGTTTTACTTTCGATGGCAAAGTAATTTCTAAAGTATACATGTATTCCATTTTATGTGAATGCTGTTAAAAATATCACAAAACACGAAAACACAGATTTCTGTTGTAAGGATTTTCTCAGAGAAATAATAAATAATTTTGATTGCTTTTAATTAATATTGCTCCAGAGATTTTGTGGTGGACTTGTTATATCGAACCATGGTCAAACGACTAGGATGATACTTGAGTCCCACCACACTATCCAGACTTATGAGCCACATTACATAAGTTTTTTTTTGATTGATTGCTTATTAAAGCGTCGTATTTAGAAGTAACACGAAGGCTGCTGTTGACAGATCTCGTAAGTTTGAGTCTCGGTCAAGTGACGAAGATGATCTCTGAGGTGGCATCTCTGCTCTACATTTCCACACCACGTCAATAGGATGACTTAGGACCTCGACAGATTTGCTTGGCGGGTCTTTAGAGGCATCAAGACTCGAACCCACGATCCTGACCACTAGGCTACCTCGGCCACCCACATCACATGAGATAAGTGAGGTTTTAAATTATTACGCTGCAGTTTTTATTATTCCTCATAATGGTCTTTGAGGGAACTGGCTCCTATGAATCAACTCAAATGTGTCCAGCCATGTATTTTTTATTATTATTATTAATAATAATTTAATTTAAGGTAATAATTTACTAATTTTAATAACTGAATCTAAGAATAATTAGTTCAAAAATATTTGAGAGAAATAAGTACGAGAGGCGTTAAAATACGTTAGCATTGATTGAAAATAAGTTATTATTCATCCAAGGGGCTATTGTTTTAGCTGGATTAATTTTGGCGTACCAGTTCACTTTTCAATTTTTTTATCGTTTGCTTTAATTTTGATGACATTTAGCTTAAATATATTCAATTTAATAATGCATCGTTTCTTTAATTTTAATATCAGAAAAGTTTACTATTGTCCATTTCTCGATATTTCATCGTTTACTTTAATTCTTATATTTAATTCAGTAATTTAATAATAATTATAAGAAATGCACCTTGGGTGGTAAAATCTGTTCTTTGCAAAACTTTGCATAGAACTTTCGATTAGTTTTCGTTTTAAAACATTATTTTTATATCTCAATTATAATTTCATCGTTTTAGAACTATATATTGTTTATTTTAATTCGCATTCTTGGCATTAAAAAAATCATCATAATTATGATATAATGAATCATAATAAAGATAAAAATTCACTTCTTATTCAATTTCATTTAGAGATTCTTCTTTAATAGAAGGTCTGATAATTTCTGATTTGATGAGAAAAAAGGTCTTTCAGTTTGTGAATCGAGAAATATTCTATTTAAATTAATTCATATCCATTGTCTATTGAAAACATATTTTGAATGTAGATGTTAAAATGAATTACTTATATTTTTGAATCTATTTCTTTGTACATTAAAGAAAAAAAGCTTCTTATTCTCTTTTATATTTTAATTTCACGACTCCCATTTTTATGCTAATTTATGGAGATTAATTTCATTTTTCTGAAAATGAAAGGCCTGGAAAAAGAAATCTGAATGCATGATCCCCATTATTTTGATTTTGTTAGAGATTTACTTACTTAAAATCATTATCTTTCGGAATCTTTCTGAAGCATGAAATAAAATAATTGTATCCAAGAAGATTAAGAATACTTTGAAAGTGTATGCGACGCAAAATTGCTACTATTACTATTCTCTTTTGATGTCTAATTACATCAAAAACTTGATTTGATTTTGTTGGTTCTTCAAATAGCCTAAGCAAAATAATTAATTTAACATTAGTTTTGTTGTTGTTTTTGTTACTGATTTGTTGATTTTAATTTTTTATACATGGTTCCCTAAAAATATATACGAGTAGAAAATGTAATTTAAATTTACAGTAAAAAAGTTTTAAAGAGAAGTTAATTTCAAAACTAAAAAAAAAAAAAAAAAAAAGACCTGCAAAATGAAAATATTTGGCTTTTGACTTAACACAGGCACAAATAGAAAACTAGTATTTTCTAATTTCAAGAAATTCTTCGTTTCATTCACCATTTACTTTTCTTATTATTTATCAAATTTTTGAAATTTTTTTTAACAAGATTTATCTTTTGTAAAGAAAAAGAAAACATTACGTTAAGAATATTTTTCATAATACAAAATCAAAGTAATTTACCCTCAGTTTGCTTACATTTCCTTTTCTGTTTCTTTTCTTCACTATAATTACTACTGGAAACTTTAAACTTTTCAAAAATAGCAAATTCACCTGCTTATATTTTTGAAATATAATTAAAAAAGTATGTACTCAGTCAAATACAATATCCTCACTTATAATTTATTTTAAATACAGGAAGGGAAAAATAATTTTGTTGTTGAGCTTCCAGAGAGAGAGAGAGAGAGAGAGGAAAAAAAAAAAAGAAATAATGTTAGATTTTACGAACTTGTTGAAAACGATGTTGAAAAACTGTATGAGTAATTACTAGTTTTCAAGCGTTCAAAAATTACTAGCTTGGTTTATTATCCGTAACTGAACAAAATTGCAGAGAGCTTTCTTATTTTTGAATTAAAATAATTTATTTTAGAATATATTAAATATTTTTTCTTCTGCCGTACGAACTTAATTCTTGAACGATATTTTTGTTTTATTAGTTTGGAAATTTTTTTTTAAATAGAATTTTTAATGCATTTTTACTTTGTATGATTATTAATTCAGCGTCAAATTACTCTTTCTCAAGTGAAAGCTTTACCGTCATAATGTAACTAATTAATGTAATTAATTAATTGCAATGTATCGAGAGCTCGAATAGTCAAACACTGACGAAACAAAAACTAAAAATTAAATTTTTTTTTTAAAACTAACTGTATTACAAACTCGAGAGATCTTACAAAAGCTAAATTTGGTTTGGACGAAAAAAAAAAATCACTTAAAAGGATTTTTGATTGTTTATTAACATTGGACTTAAAAGCAACATGAAGGCTATTGGCGACGGATCTCGTAATTTTGAACCTCGGTCAAGTGAAGAGGACGACACCTGAACTGGCACTTGTAGTATATATAATGCCAGTTGGCGAGAGGAAATTGTGGTCCCACCCTTGCACCGAGGAGAGGGGTTGCCTGTGTATAAGAAGAGATGCAACCTGTACTTGTGTGTGAAAGGCAGGAGAAAAATGGGGAACAACATATGTAAATAAAAGTATGTAAATAAATTTTAAACACTCGGAGTCTTTATGTCTATATGAGCATTATTCTAACTAGCTTGTAAGTAAGAAAGTAGAGATAGATAAAAATATCACACACTCTTCTTATTGTAGAATAAGTACTTAATTTATGAATTCGGAAATGAATAGAACTGGAAAGTAGAAAGAGAAAAGTGAGGGTAAGTGCTCTAGTTTTAACGGGAGAGAGAGAGAGGGAGAGAGAGAAAATAAAACCTAGTACGTGTCTGGTGTGGAACGAGGGTAGTACTCGGAAAAAGGATTTGCGTGTATATTTTGGTTGTTTTAAGTAATTTAGAAAAAAATGGCTTTTCTTTTTAGAGAATGGAAAGAAAATTTACATTATGTTGCTACAGAGCATGGCATCAAGGACGTTTCCGGTATGACAATACCGAAATTAATCAAAGAGATAACTAGCTAGCTCAGAATATTACGAGAAAGAGTGTGTTAGAGAAATACTCACAATCGCTAAAGAAAGAAGAGAAGAAGCTGAAATAAGGGAGGAAGAAGCAAAAGAGAAAAAAGAGGAAAGAACAGCTCGTATCAGAAAAAAGAAGAGAAGATATGGAATTTCTACTACAAAAAGAGCGTCTATTAATGGAAAGACGATTGTTAACTGGAATCAAATTCAATACTAAGTTTCAAAAAGAAAAGAGAAAGGAAGAAGAAATGCAAGTGAAAGTACGAATACAGAAGGACAAATCAAGGCTATTGGAGATTCAACAAGCAGAAAAATTGTATCAAATAGAATTGGAAAGAAAACAAATGCTATGAAAAGAAACAACAACAACAAAATGTAAAAGAAGAACAACAATGACGTCTAGAAGAATTGAAGTTTTTGGAAGTCACAAAAATTATCCGAATTTCAGAAGGTCAATGAGAAACCTTCACAAGATATTTCAAAGGAAGGTAATTCTATTGGAGGAAAAGAAGACTCAGGATTAGAAATGCAAATTAAGTCAAGTAAAAACGATATTTCTAACTTACCAAAACAGCTAGAAAAATTTCGAAATGAAATACGTATTTTAATTGTAGCAAAATAACTGCAGATACGCCATGAAAAACAAAGAGAACGTAGGAGACCAGAAGAATTAATAACGTAAGAAGGAAACGAAAAGATGAGAGTGCCAATCGATGATACTCCAACGCCAGATGCAACTCAAAACCCCAACGCAGATGACGAACCAACAGCTTTGAAAAGAGAGAATGTAAATTCTGAGGGAAATGGGAAAAAAAGAAACAAATGGGAGCAGCATGCCGATAGAAAAAAATATCCGCAAGATTTTCAAGTCGGGAGAAGAGGTCACCATGAGGCACCATGATTTAAAGACCATTGGTAACTCATTACGTAAGAGTTTGGAAAAAAAAGGACTTCAAACAAACCCCTCAAAGGATGCAGGAGATGTCCACCTGTCTAAAGGAAGACAAAAATTCTACCACAAGAGAATAGCAGTTAAAATTGTAAACGCTGCAGGACACTTTTTCACCCCGGGGAACGCGGAGCATCTACAAGGGCAGAGGTGAAACAATTACTTTTCAACTCGAGAGAGAGAATTAGAGCACGCCATGAAGACCAAAGAAACCATCAACGAACATTCAAATCCTTCCAAGTATGAGTGCTGAATGAACAATGAAGAAGGGAAAGATACGTTATCAGAAGCTACACACCACAATGCCTCAGGGGTGGATATCCCCTCCTTTTTGGGGAACCGCAAGGAATAGGGGCAGATTTTGACGACGACTAATACGTGTCCAGTTTACGACGGCGTCTAATGAAAGGGGTGTAATCCAATAACACAAGCAGGGAACTCTCAAGGCGACAATCACAAGGGGAAATGGATTATGAAAAGACTGTTTACGACATCCTCAGTGTGAACGTAGAAGGGAGAGCCAAAACCCTCATGTCAGTGACCAGAGGAGTAAAAGGAAACTCCGCATATAATGACTTTTCATAAATTAAAAGGACAATTGAGGAAACTGCAGCTGGGAAGGAAAATGATCCGGCGAAGGAGTGGCAGACAAATGGGTGACGCGATTCCAATTTTATTTTTTTGTTATTTAACCAGAGACTGTGATAAAAAAAACTAGGAACAAAAAACTAAGACTTTTTATTTAAAAAAAATTATGTGTGATTTTGAAAGTTCCTTTTACGTGTATAGGCCCTGCATTAATTTAGCAGTCTTTATCTAAATTGAATATTTGTTAAGAATTATTGATCAGTTATTTCTCATGGAACTCTTGTTTTATGAACTTTTGAAATATAATATTATTACTAGAATAGTTGTGATGATTATCAAATGAAAATTTCTTTTGAATAATTAGTTTAGTATTAAAAATTATATGATAAGTAGCATTTTAAAAAGCGTCGATAAGTAGCATTTAAAAAAGCGTCAATAAGTAGTATTTTAAAGTGTTTGATAATTTTAGTAATTAAAAATGTTTGAGAATTAGTATTTATAGTGTAACATAACAAAATTTAATGAGGCCTTAAACTAGAACTGCTTCTTTAAGCGAAGAAATATATATATATATATATATATATATATATATAGTAGAATTATATATAACGCTAAATGAAATAAATGTATAAGAGTATTTATGTAAAAGAAAAGGGAGAATTAACTTTTACGAAGTAATATACTTATAAAATATTTTATTTTAATTTATTTTATTATTTGAAATAGAAGTCACCACTCATTTCTATAAAGGAATTCTGATTGTTATTCTTTTAAGTCACATATATTGCAGAATGGTTTATGTGTTCTTAGTTAATGATAGAAGTGTGATTTTTGGTTTCATTTTATCCTGGAAGAATTTGTAATCATTTAGTATTTGAGATAATGTGATTTTAGGACTACAGTCATCATATCTATTTTGTTATTTCAGATGTACGATTTTGTGCCATTTCATCCCCCCAATTTTTTATTGCAAGAGAAGGGTGTAGTTTATGAGACGCTTGTTGGCGAGATGAAATTACAGTACCCCCTTCCCCTTTGCGTCGAGGAGAGATATTGCTAGTGTATTAGAAGAGACGAAACCTGTACTCACGTGTGTAAAGTAGGGGCGAAACACGCTTCGAGATGTGTAAATAAAAATTATTTTTTGTTTAAGAACCGGAATCGTCCTAAAACCCTTTGAAGATTCATTGAATTCCAACTAGTTAGTAAGAAAGAAAGTAGATAGATGAAAATATCACAGCACCTCCCTTTCCAAACTTCCCCACCACGCCAACGGGAGGATTTGAAACCTTAACAGATTGAACGTTCATTAACCCGCAACATACCTGGTCTTTTGTGGCATTAGAATTCGTATCCCCGATTCGACGGAAACAATGCCGGCCGCAAGTTTACGACATGACCACTGGGGTAACGCCCCTCCCTCCCCCCAAAAAAAGATGTGGATAATAAAAGCAAGGTGCAGATAAATTGGTTAATATATAAATCTTAATCCAATCGGCATCAGTTTTCGAAGACTTCGTTGTTGGCTAGTTTCACCTGACGGATGTCGATTGACCTTAGTAACGGGGTGGGTTCGAATTACCGAATTTCGGGTCCAAAGGCAACTCTTGTTCAAGGTGTCTTTGTTACGCAATTAAAAGACGAGCCAAAAAAAGAAGGACGTGTCCTGATGCCACAAAGGGTTGATAATTAGGCTCTTTACTCGAATTTAAATTAAATTATATTGATTTAAATCATACCCGAGCCCCAATGGAGTTCCATCACGATCTAAAATAGAAACAGTCTTTCTTGGAGTATAGTTATAGATGACAATCGAAATTTAACATTTTGAAATAAAATGAAATCTTTTCGGAACAAAACAACCCCACATCCCAGCCTTTATTTCAATTCATATTTTCTTTCGAGTATCAAAATGGCGCTGAATTTCTGAGGACTGAGATTTCTTGATTATAAAACAGAAGAACGAAAGCATTGTGACGTCTTTGCCTTAGGAATAAAAACAAAAGCAAAACTGCAGTACTTACATAGAAACTGTTAACACCCCCGATTAATAAACAAAGATTTTTCTCTCCAAAAACTTTTGCCGCCTTGGAAAACTTTTCGTACCGAAACTCCATTCCACTTTGTCTCCAGAATGGCTCGCCTTTTCCTCAAAAATAAATCATTCCATTCTGCTCTCGGAAACAAGTCGTCACATTCAAAGAGCGTCGAATATTCTCCCGGGGGCAAAATTAAATGCACCGCTCGCCTGGAAGCTCGGAGTAAGTTGAGATACATTTTTATCAATAGAAGATCATTATTAATACGGTACCGTGGCTATCAATAACTTCCTTTGACAGAGTAATGCGAGAACTCGGCGAACACGAAAGGCTATTCGAGACTCCTGATGTCTGGCGACGCTGAACACGAACCGGGAGGGATTGGGGTGCGCTGAATTATGGTATTGGAAATGACGGAATGATGTAAATCCTCCGAGGTCACTCGGTTTTATTTTGGTATGTTTATGGTGTAGATGGAACGGGAAAAGTTTTATGGAAATGATAAGAGAATGGTTCTTGTTATATTATGGTACTTGAGTGCACATGGTTTTAAGATCACTTGAAGCGTATGTATTTTAAAGTAATATATTTTGATTTCTGCTTAAATAAGGAAATTTTAGTTACTCCTATAGTTAAAAATTATAACAAGTTTTCTGGGAAAAAGAAATTAATTATTGAATTACATTGCTTTCGAATATTACGAGGTTTCGCTGGGGAAAAAAAAGTTAATATTTACAATTAAATAAAGCGCTTGTTGCTCTTATATTTACTGTGCAAATATGACATCTTTGGTGTTAGTCACACGTTGGAATAAGTCTGACAATGCACTCGGATGACGTGATGTTTTTGTTGAACGCTTAGTAGATCTCTGATGTCCCTTTATTTCCGAAATTTTCGGTGGAGTGAAATTGGTCACACCTCTACCAAAACCATGGGACATGATCTATAATTTTTGTTGGATAAGTGAATTAATTAACTCAGCCGTTGATCTCTGAGCACTCTAACCTGCGAAGGTAATGATACCTGCGAAACTGTAGCATCTGATGTGGTTGTGTTTGTGGTTCCTAGGGGGTCGGACTCTGAAGATCAAAGTTCTTCGGAAACAGAAATATTGCTTGCCCTTACACACAAGTCCAGCTTCTTCAATGAAGATTTTATACGGATGTAAGGGAGACCTCAAACGAACTTATTAAGTGTGGCCTCCGCACCTCCATTTTCGCAACTTTATTTGTTACCCGATTTGCAAAATTTTTTCGTACTTGCAAGTTATATGTATCTTCTATGTGATGCAAAAACAAATTTCGTCGCCATTTTATTCCACGTACTTGCGTCAACGCGTTACCAGTCGGGAAAAATAGCATGTGAAGAATTCTGATGGTTGTTGTCGACACTAAGTTTTAATGACATTTTTTTACCTCGTCGTTGGAAGGAAAGATCCCAAAGGTACTCTTTCTTCTTTAAGAAGAGGTGAAAGGTGCAAGGTCGGATGCAGTGACACTTGGCTGTTTCAGCTTGCTTGTAGGTGCCCACCTCCTGCAGTTCGCAGAATATCAACGACATCTGGAATCAAAGAGAGCAAATGCATTGTATAAAGAACATTGGGGCTTCAAGGTACTTCTAAAATTTTGAAAATTAAGTAACAAATAAATAAATAAAAATATGTTATATCACACGCTTCACCAATTGTTCTATGCAAAGTTTTGCAAAGAACAGATTTAGCCGCCAAAGGGGCTAACTTTTTTTTTTTAAAAAAAAAATAATTATTAAATTATTCAATGGAATATTAGAATTAAAGCAAAAGATAAAATATTATTGTGGAGAATTATACTCTTCTCTGAGATTTTAAAATTAAAGCAAATGACAAATATAAGTTGTATATATTATGAGCTAAATGTAATGGACTAAATTCACAGAATCACGTGATAGCGTCATAAACAAAACCGGCGTGTTCTGTGTTAAAATAGGATTTCCCTACATGCTAGTTGTATATAGTATCTTGTATATCCATACTTCATTTCGATTAATATATTTAATGTGTTATATTTCTTACATTATTCAATTATTTATATTTGGCAGGAAATAATCCGAATATATTTTATGTATCTATTGCTTTATTCTAGTTTAATTGGGTCGTTAAAATGCCGTTTTGTAAGCTAAGCCTATTTAAACTTGCTTCCGGCGTTTGTTTGTACACTTGTGATATAAGCTTTAAAATATTTTCTGCTTTAAAATTGTCCTTTTCTGAACTGTTAACGGTCATTAATTATTTCCCCCTTTTTGCGTTAAGTAAGCTTTTTTTGTATTTCAAATTATTTCATTTATAAATATTAAGTATCAGATGATACTAACATGTTAAAAATAAAGGACCCGATATTTATAATAGTATTGTAAATATTCTATGTGAATTGTTAAAGTGTAATTAAGCTCTTTTAAATCATATTATCTTTCATGTAATAAAGACATTTTATTAACAAGGCTGATTCTGTTTAAAAAAATAAAGCAACAATGGATTTAAATTTGGATTAAACTATTTTCTCTTTTAATCAAGATACAAAATTTTCTCTTTTAATCAAGATACATAATTTTCTCTTTTAATCAAGATACATAATTTTCTCTTTTAATCAAGAT
>BMAW01090599.1:0-19600 GCA_019974015.1 Nephila pilipes | reverse complement strand
AAAAAAAAAAATATTACTATTAAGAAACACGACACATTTTCTAACTAATATGTACTTTCTCTACTTCATGAAAGAATTCACAGAATAAGTAAAAACTGATTTTTTGATTTAAATAAATCTACGTAAGTTAATGGAATTAATGAAAATTAAAAAATTATTTACTTAAAACTACTTAACAAAAAAATTAAAGAAAATTTACTAAGAAAACAATATTCTAAGAATTTAAATAGCCAAAATTAAAATATATATATATATATATATATATATATATATATATATATATAAACACACACACACACATATATATATATATATATATATATACATATATATATATATATATATATATATACACACACACACACACATATATATATATATATATATATATATATATACACAGTGGTGGCCAAAAGTTTGGAAACTTTAGAAAACTCTTATGTTTTTTAATGTTGCATGCTTATAGAAAATTTTATGTTTCACAAAATTCAAAATGGTATATCATCTTAAAGAATATTTAGTTCTGAATTCAATTCAAAAACATAATTCAAATATTTTTAATACTGAAAATATTAAGCTGCAATAACTATTGATAGTATCGTTTACAGTGAGTTATCAGTATTTAGTAGGGTAGCCTTTATTTTTTATTACAGCTTTACATCGATGTTTCATTGAGCTGACAATAGTTTTTATCTCTTTCTTCCTTGTTACATGATGCCATGAAAATATTATTGCTGCAATAAGTTCCCTTTTATTTGATGGAAGCCGAATTGAGACAAAAGTTTTCAAATGGTTTTCAATAGGACTGAGTTCAGGACTGTTTCCTGGCCTGGACAATAATTCAATGCTCTTTTAACGAAACTATTATTTCGATAATTTTTCTTCAGGAAGCAGAAATCTACTGAAAAACAAATGAAGCATTGTTGGGAAAGACATTCCTGATTTAAAGTAGAAGTTTTGGTTTTAGAATAGTGTGAATGTATTTTCTGGCATTCAGTATCCCATCGATGACATGAAGGCTATCAGTAAGTACCATCTGCTGACATACATGACCAAATCATAACACTAAGTGAATTCTTCACATTTGCCTAAATGCAGTCAGGATGTAGATCTTCTCCTGTTCTGTCATATATTTTCGCCCATCACTATCGAATAAAGATATTTTAGTTTCATCGCTCCATATAACTTGTGACCACTGATAATCTGTCCAATTAATGTGCTCTTTGCCACTGTAGTCTTTTTTGCTCTGCTGCAAATTGAGTTTATACCTATTTCGAAGAATTCTAACTCTTAGTTCAACATTTGTTAGTCTTCCCTGATTGTTCTTGAGCTGACAGAAACACCAACAACATACAGGTTTCTTCTGATGTTCGTTGATGACATTCTTCTGTCTTGGAGACATAGTCTTTTTATTCTTCTGTCATCAACAGATGTGGTGTACATTTTTTTGGCCTTTTCCTTCTTTGTTTCTTAAAATTGTCTCCTGATATCACAAACTAAATTTTCAGAGTCAGGATGTAGTCACTGAACCACCCACCTGTCTTGCAATTTCAGCATAGAAAATACCCCTTTCTTATAACAAAATAATCTTACATCTCTTTCAAGATGTCTAATCTACGTTTTTATTTAATGTCATTACTTCTTGACTAAATATTAAACTCTTACAACAATTCCAACTTGTAATTTGATTATATAATAAACAGACTTCCATCTACAAAACAAAGCACAATAATGACTTGCACCAACTGTAAACATGATATCCGCTTCTGCTCGCAGTTACTAACTTTTGATTGGTTCTCTGTACAAGAACAGTGACTTGCCAGGTAAGTTAATTACAAACCACTTCATAACTGTGTTTGTTTTTTAGATTAACGTTAGTATAGCTTTGTTTGTATTCCAAATATTTGAGTTTTGTCTTTTGTAATGAATTCAGTATTAAATTCTCTTTAAAATGATATGTACAACTTGCATTTTGTGAAACGTAACACTTTCTGTATAGTGTTTCAGGTATTTCTTCCCATGATGTATAAAGTAGTAGTCGACTTCCTGTACTGAATGGCGGAGAGCTCCGACTTATGCGTAAAGTAGTCAGTGCTACCTGACAAGCAATACTACATCAAATAAAACAAGCATTCAATATGGGACATAACGGCAGATGTGTCTCTGAAAACAAAGAAGTAAAAATTCGTTTTGAGTGGATATGGCAGAAGACCGTTACTAACAATTCCAATGCGCTATACAAGCTGATGGTAGCTCCATAATGATGCAAGCTGTTTTTATACGGCATGGAATTTTACCTTTAGGCCACGCCGAACTAATAGTTGGCAGCAAACGATTAGGATTACATATTAAGAGAACTTTTGCAACCATACATGACTTCATGCACATAAATAATGATTGAATTTTCAAGGATAGCAATAATGCGTCATTTCACTAGTAGAACATTCTAGACAATTATAGGGCATGATTAGGCTAATTAGATTGACAAGCATGGTTGTCCTTGAACATGCATGCAGATGAGGTGGACTCGTGCACAAAATCCTGCACTGGCAACAATTATGCAATTATGGATGCCTGTAAATGCTGCATGGCTAAATATTTCTGAAGGGGTCTCCCAATGATATGTTGAATCCATGCCACGGTGAGTTGCCATCGGAAAAAAGAATTTCCCACACAATATTTTGAGATATCTAAAGACTTTTGGCTCTTAACTACATAAAGACGAAGCAAATCTTCAAATTATAACAAAAAAAAAAAGGGTAGCAGTCTTCAATTTCCTTGTTATATACTGATTTGAAGGGAAATCATTGTTAAAATCATTAGAGCTATTTTTGATTTACGCAAAATTTCATCACTTACCTTCCCTATATCTAAGGATCAAATAACCTGTCTCTAACAACAGTAGCAATTAATAGTTAATTTTATTAAACTAAAATATAATATAATCCATAACCTTCAGAGGTGTACTCGTATTAAATGTAACAAAATAAATAAAGAGAAAGAAATAAACAGCGTGTTTCAAATAGAAATAGAAATTATAAAATTAAAATTCTATATCTAATACAAATTCTATGTAATGTAAATCTAAGGTATGTTTAAGGCATGTATGATATTGATTCAATAGGTTATACAAATATCTCTGAATCATGCATACAAACCACTTCTTTTAATTATGTTTAAAGATAATATTTTATATAAATAGATCATTCAATTCTTTCTGTCTCTTAAATCTGATTTCATTAGCTAATTACAGGTAAAAGTGATTGGTTGGTTGCTCATGAATACCAAAACGAAACATGCTTCTGGTGACGTATCATAACTTTTGAACCTCAGTCGACTATGATACACGGGCTGGCACCTCGTTTTCCGAATTTTTAACTCTTCCCAAAGGGATGACTCAGTTATGGCAAATTTAACGTGAACATGGGAACGAGCCTTGATATCTCAAGATATGGCAATTCTCTTTTTGTATCAAGACTAGAACACATGAAGGAAAAAGTGTTGGCCACGATCTCACGATCATGACCACTGCTACTAAATAAGAATAATAGCGAACCTTAGATAGTTATTACCTAGGGGGATATTGTAAAGTTTTATTTATTACTAAGGACAACATAGATACTTCGATGAAATTTACTATACATATTAATAGATCCCTAGATACATAACGATGCAAATTATAGTTATTAATGCAGATTCGTTTGGTTTAAGTAATAGAGTGAAGTAGCTTGAGGTATATAAAAGATAGAGTTCTGTCTGTTCCGCAATGTCTGCCTTGGAAAGGACTAGAAAAGGTGCGAGAAATGTAATAACGTTGACTATGAAGAAACGTCATAAAACTTATGAGTAAAAATTAAATTTCTGCGTCAATTTGTTTTATTTGTAATAACTAAAACTTTACTGTTCTTCATTACTACGTTTTCCTGATACCAAACCGATCAACATGAATAGCTGTAATTTACAACATTATGCACATAGAGATCAAGATTTGAAGAATATGTTTTATCCAGATATTTGTAATTTGTATTAATAATTACAAGTTTACTATACCCCTCGTATTTGAACATTTTTTTTATTGTGACATTTAATTTTAATGTTGAATTATTTGATTTATTCATTATCTCAACAATAAGAATTTCTTATTGTTAAAATTTATTAAGTCTTTCATTCCATTTCACGTAATCTAAGCCAATTATTCTCATCGATGTCGATACTGACCGTAGGTGGAAGATCGAGAGATGTAAGGGAACGTTTCTGGTCCAAGGCATCTTTATTGGACCATGAAGACCTACTCTCCCCGTCCCCTCGAGGCATACTCGCGAGAACACGCTGAAATGCTCGACCAATTCTGAAATTCATAGAACACGTGTCTGGACATATTATTATCCATGTCTTTTAAATTAAACGTGTCTGCATTAAAAGTATATATCCGTGCTACATAGCTTTGTTCCTAATACGTTTTTCACTACCAAATGAACGAGGCGCAGTACATGTACACCATGAAGGTGCTTGCGTATGATCCAGTTTGATAAACAAAGCTTGCTTTTATCGGTTTGAAAAAGAAACGAGACAAGTTCAAACTCCCTTCGACAAACAGCCACGAATTTCCGAGTGTTATGCTAATCCTAGGAAACTTTCTAATTTTCTTCTCAAAACTATATTATTGCTTAAATTGTGTAGAAAAAAATGCATTTGATGAAGTAAAAAAATTATTTCTGTATGATTGATTTTTTTTTTAATTTCCAACGTTTGGGAGTATTTCTTTTAAATATATGTGAAGAATCAGATAAAAGTCGAGTTGTGGCGATTACATAACCAGACTGACCCTGTAAAATGTTTTATTTTGATTTCATACATATTTACTTATTATCGCCTTCAATATACACCCCTTTTCTATCTCTGCAACATGAGAATATTCCTTTGTTCAAAACAGGGCTGGAAGTCACTTTCTGTTAACTCCTTCAAGACGTGTGCCTTTTTCTCTTTCCAATTTCAACGAACTCAAATCTTCTTCCTTTTAATGTATATTTTACATTGGGAAACAGATAGAAGTCGCATGGAGAAAGATCCAGGGGAAAAGGTGAATAGTGTAACATTGGAATGCTCTACTTGACTAGAAATCTCTTAACATACAATGTGGAGTGCAAGGGCACATTGCTTTGAAGGAAAAAATTGGAAAATCGAATTCTTTATCAATTACTACAGTCCCAGCAATCGCATTAATTCTGATTTGATGGTCAGATTGTTCCAGATTACCAGATGTTTCGATATTTTCATCCATTTTCGAAGCGGAAAGGCGACCAGGGCGTGAATCACCTTCGACGTCTTCCCGGCCGTCTTGAAAAGGCTTTTACCACTATGACGAACTTTAAGAAAGAAGCAAACAATCCCACGGCAACATATGTCAATATCAGACAAGAAAGTCTGCACAACAAAGAAATAAAGTTTGGGAACAATAAGAAAATTACTGGGCTTATTGACACAGGAATTAGAAGACTATGACAAAATACTAGCAGAAGAATCATCGATCCAACAAAACTAGCGAAAATAAAATTCACTTTATCGGCATGAGTGAAACTTAATTTACTACGATAGGATCTTTTAAACAAGTATTTTAGATTGACGAGGAAAACTATTCACTAACTTGGCATGTCGTACCTACAACGAAACTGAAGTTTGGAGCAGTCATAGGTTTAGATATTTTAGAACAAGCATCAGCCAACTTCCCAAAGAATGGTGTAGAATTTATCAAATATACGTGAACATCAAGCATTTGTAACACAAATATCATTGGTAAACGTCGAAAATTTAGAATTGAACCAGAAAGAAGATCCCGAAATCCAGAAACAGCTTAAGAAGATGATAGAATACTTCAAGTCTGGAAATATGGCAAGAACCGACGTCACTATTCCAATTATTCTGAAGGACAATGAGCCAGTTTGTCAATCAAGACATCGATTAACATTTACAGGAATAGAAGAAATAAAGAAACGGATAGAATATTGGCTCAAAGAAAGCATATACGCCCAAACTCATCAAAATAAACCAGCCCTTTCGTAAAGGTCAAAAAGAAAAATGGAACTTCAAGAATGTGCGTCGATTAAGAAAAACGAAATCAGAAGTTTATGAAAGATAAATTTCCTTTACCTCTTATTGAAGATGTCTTAGATACACTGCAAGAAGCATAAGTTTATTCCACGTTATTCTTACGGAATGGTTGTTTTCATGTCATTGTTGATAAAGTCTGCAGAAAAATCACGTCTTTTATTATTCTTAATGGACGAGTAGAGCATAAAAAAGTTCCTGTTGGACTAAGCATGAGTTCTGGTGTTTTTCTAAGATATGTTACGAGCATTTGTAGAGATCTCAGACGCATAGCAATTTTAATCAGTTATATGGACGATCTCATTGTTCCAGTAAAAAAAGGAAAAATGACTTAAAAAATTAAAATTGTGTTCGAAATTACAAAGAAATACGTTCTAGAAATAAAATTCAAGAAATGTCAGTTTCTTATGCGAAATGTCAAATTTCTCGGTCACATAGTTGAAAATGAAACCTTCTAGCAATCAGTTGCAAAGACGTTAGCAGTTACGAATTTTCCAGAAATAGCAACCGTGAAGAAAGAACAAAATTTTCTAGGGTATTTCCGTAAATACAAAGATTGTAAAACCATTAAGTGGCTTCACAAGAAAAGAAAATCCATTTGTTTTTGGGACACCACAAAAAGAGCATTTGAAAAATGTAAGAAAATATTATCTGAAGGCCCCAGTTATACGTATTTACAAATATGGAAGAAGAACAGAATTACATACAGACTCAAGCAAACTTGGTTGCAGTGCAGTATTGTTATAAGAAACCGATCACTCAAAGTTACATCCAATCTACTTTATGTCAAAGGAAACAAGTCCGGCTGAAAAGAAAGATGGCATTAAACAGCATTGAAGAAATTTCGAGTATACCTCTTGGGTCAACATTTAAAGATAATCACGGATTGTTCTGCATTTTAAAAGGCTATGTATAAATAACATTTGATTACACGTACAGCCAGATAAGCTTTTCGATCGGAAAAATTTAATTAAGAAATAAAACATAGAACTAGATCTAGAATGAAATATGTAGATGCTCTGTCATCCAGTCACGATAATTAGTAATGTTCCATTATCAGCGAAACAAAAGAAAGCATAAAAGGAAGATCAAAACATTAAAACATTGAAATCACTTTTGAAGAAAAAAAGGGCGTCTCTCTTTCTCTCTCTCTGAAGTCTTATTTTAAAGAAATGAGATATTTGACAAGTACTTTAACGGAAGAGAACTAATCGTATATCTAAAATAGATGCAAATTGAATTAATCAAATTAGCATACGAAAACGATCATTTTTCAGTTGCTCAAACAGAAGAAATTTTCAAACAAGAATTTTTTTATTCTAAAAGTAACTAATATGGTAAAGAATGTATTAATTAATTGGGTACCATGCATTTTAGCTAATAAAAAGAGTGGCAAGAAAGAATGTTTCTTAAACCCTATTCCAAAAGAAGACAACCCTTTGAGCACGTACCATGTCCATTTCATAGGACCGTTACCATCAACAAACAAAAACTACCAACATATTTTCTCTATCATAGATGCATTTATTAAATTCCCTTGGTTATTTCCTTCAAAAACTTTGTTAGCTGAACGTCTTTGGATAAATTAAAGATACACTAAAAGATCTTAATTAATCCTGTAAGAATTATATCTTATAGAGGATCAGCATTTAGTTCGAAATCCTTTAGTGATTATGGAACCGAATAAGTCTTACAACATCTACAAATAGCTGCAGGTGTATCCACTAATTTAAGGAAATCTTTTTCGACCAATACAATTTAAATATCAATTATAGATATTTCATTTGATTTTATGTTACGTTATATTCATTCATTTAACACTACGCTAGGTTATATTTATTCGTTTGATATTATATTATGTTATTTGCATTTATACTATATTTGTTTACTTATGTTTCACATTGCTTTATATTTGTATTTTTGTCATTCCTTTAATGTTTAAGTGTTTTGAAATCGATAACATATTTTGTTCCAAGTACAGTATTGTAAAATTTGAGAATTCATTTTTCCATCCAGTATTATTTGTTATTTTAAAGAAATATAAAACACAATTAAAGAAGATTTGAAAAATTCCAATATAGCTAGAAACCAGCTCTATTTGGAGGAGTTGAAGTCTATAGAATATTCCAGCTAATTCTCAATTGCATTTCAAATAAAATTGTAAGACTAGATCATCATTTACTCGATAGATGGCGTGATGAGTTAACTCATGCAGCACCTTTTTCTGAGCACGCAAGGAGCTATCTCGTTCTGGCTCTCTCACTTTCCGATCAGATTGACTGAACTTTCCTTCGCCAAGAGCCAACGTGCGTTTCAATGCTCGTCGACCACATGTTAAAATTTAGACCTCCACTTAATAAACTGATGATCTAGTTCGTCAAGTTATATCAAACTCTAAATGGCCCCCTTTTCTAAATTCTCCTTCCAGCTTCCCATAATAAAATTATTAGTTCTACTAAAGCCTCATCATTGGATTTAGTTAACGAACTGGAGAAATCACAGAATCCAGTAAAAAGTCATACCCTACACACCAGCCCGTTATATATATATATATATATATATATATATATAAGCAAACACCGAAATAATTATTACGAGTTTATGATTGAATTATCGTTCTCTCAGAGAGTGTAGTCATGAAATTACAGAAGCTTCTAATTTAATATTGTTTAAACGTACTGAACGTTTTTTCAGAAGTTTTATATACATACGATGCATGGTAACGGATGGATTATTTTTACAGCCAATTTTAATACTAATATGCTTATTACTGCTTTGGTTTTACATAGTGAATAATTTTTTAATGTGAGATATGTTTGATCTCTATTTAGTTCCATGACGTCGTAAACTATCTTATCCGGATTCTGAAGACATGCTGAATTTAAATTTCGTAATACAGATAACGTTAGACAGATTGGAGAGAAAGTGTTGAAATTTGAATGATTGAAAACGACGTAGACCTTTTACGAGCGATATGTTTGATTGAAACAACGTTAATTTATCCGGAATTAATAAAATAAAACAAATGAAAAACAAACACAATTCATGAACAAATGAAACGAAAATGGAACGAGAATTATCGCTATCGAATATCGAAAAACTTTCGCCCCGCGATAATGCCAACGATAATTTTGCCTGATTGGAAAACTAAACTGAATATTTATCAAAGGTGACGCTAATAATCATTGATAAATAATATGCGATTCCCAGATAATTTGCCTCCTTCGTCGAGGAGGGTGTAACATTCAAATTTTCTGAAACCGAATTCAAAGCAGAGAAATGGTAAATGTTTTGGAGGAATTAGGAGGAGAGAGAAAAGCTGATCATCTGATAGAAAAATGGAAACGCTTAAAAAAGAAAAGAAGAACGCTTAAAGACAAAAAACAGAAAGCCGGTTAATATTAAGAGAAAGATAAACTTTCAAATTTGAATCTAATCATTATAATGTACCGAATTAAATTATTTGCACTATCAAAATAACTATTTTTAATTTAAATAAAATTAATTTATTTTATTTATTATTATTATTTTGCAATGTATGAATTATACCTCTCTTAAAATTTAAACATTAAAACTATTTGAACAATTATTAATAAAATATTTTGTTTCTGAAACTCAAATCAAATATATTGCTGTAATTTATTTTTTCAGTGAATTGTGTTTATGATTCTATTATATTGAAACACATTGTTTAATTCTATGGGAATCATGAGATGATATTTTTACCAGAACAATAACATTCATTGCCTTCGTATGAAGCAAAACACAGAAACAGTGCTCTAAATCAACTCTAATTTTTTTTTCTTTGAGAGCTTTATCGTATAAAGAAGATTGAGAAAAAATTAACATTGGCAGTATAAGAAAATGAAAATAAAATGCTATCTTTCTAAATCAATGCAATTTGAACTTTTAAATAAATGTGTACACTAATTATAAATATTCACTAAATTTTTAATTCGTATTACATCTATAATAAATGTAATTATAAGAGTACATTATATTTGCAAAATAATCCAAATACACAGGAGTGGAATGTTTGTAAAATTATTTATTCATCATCAATTTGTCAATGTTATTAGTTAACTAAATGTGATTATTATTAAAAAATATTATCTTTCAGCAGATATTTAGAATCGAAATGAATTTTTACTAATCAAAACACATTAACAAAAGATTATGTTAGATGAAAAACCATTTCTTAATTCCAGTCCTTTCTATCCACAATCTTCAAAATTATTATACATTTTCCATAAAAATAAAACTGAATTGATTCTTTGTACTTTCATCAAAATATATTGATGTCTCTAAACCGAATCGCGGCTATTATAAGCTGATAATTACAGAAAAAAAATACTTCAAATGTACAGTAAGTTTTCTAAACATCAACCATCACCCGAGCACTTTCAAATGCCCATTTTACTTAGCTTAGTCTTGGGCTTAACCTTCAAAAATATGTCATAACAAATTTCATCTAAATTTTCTTATTGTATTGCAATAAAGTATATGAAAATTAATTAATTTTAAGGAGCAATAATTACGCTTAGCTGATAATATATTTAATTTAATTTTTAAGAAATGTTTGATGTGGATTTTAGGGAAAAGCAGATATTTTAATATACCTGCTTTTTGGAAGAGAGAGGAAAATACACGGCCAGAAACTTGAGTATTCAGTTTTTCATCCTTCAGAGTTGAGAGTTTTTGCGTATCTATTATGCACTTTATACAGGCAGTTTATCTGCATTAATATTTTAATGAAATAATGATTGATGAAATGTGCAGCGATGTGTTAATACAATGGAAATAATTATCTTTTTATTCAGAATGGGACTTCAAAATTGGGTATTTTGTACAATTGTTGTTTTGTTCAATTTGGGTATTTCGTTCAATTGTTGTAGATAAAACCGAAGATAACTTACTAATTTCCGAACAGCTGTCCTAACACTTATTGACGAATCGAAAACTGACAAATTAACTGGGAATATTAAGGGCTTTGTTATTTTTGACTTGATTAGAAAGGAAAATATAGGCATGCAACCTAAACATTTTTTTAGCCATCTTCTAAGAAAATTCTTCGTTAAGTATTTCAACAAAAGTTAAAAGGCCTTTGTCTATGGTCGATATATTTAAAATAGCTTCCACATTAGAAAGGTATTTGTAGGTTCTAGTCATCATATCACGAGGAAATAGATTTAATTTTGTATCAAAGTAATTCCGATATTCAAAAGAATCACGCACTGTTTAACTCAACTCTTCTTTGGCAATCGTAAGTTTATTTCATTGAGTTATTTAGTTGTATCAGTCAGGAACAGAAATTTGATATTCATTCTTCATCGCTAAAATAGGGGTAATGATGTTCCTTCTCATTAAGAAAAAAATTGATGTGTTCCATGCATGACACAAATTTATTCAAAACGTTACCTTGATTAAGCCAACGAAATGGCTGTATTAAGGGTGATCGACATATTCACTTTCCATAATAAAAGAGATTTAAATTGTCTATTCCTTAACTCAAAATTTCATGTAGATAAAGATTTTCCTAAAGAAGCTGGATATTTTCAGATATTTAAACATCGATGACTTCCTGTGTGGTACAAAATCGTTACCTGACACCAAAATATATTGAAACAAAAATTTCCACTGCTTCACTCTGTGAGATTTATAATGCGAAATTGGAGAACAAACTCCGCATAATTATGATGTAACTTTAATGTAGAACATAATCTATATATATATATAAGCGAAATACCACTGACTGACTCATCACGATATCTCTAAGACTATACAACCGATTGACTTGAAATTTGGTACAGTTACTCATTTTGCAATGTAGACGCTCACTAAGAACGGATTTTATGGAATTCTTAACCAAAATGTAGTTATCATCGGTTAATCTTTTCTTACCCATCGGTTATGTCATTTTGGCGACTTTATCGCCAAAAATTACATGACCAACGCCAAACGGAATATATTTTTTTAAATGTATACTGTGTATCGCTACCAATTAAGTTTACTTGCAAGATTTGCGCGTGCGAAATGGAAAAATACCAAATAATTTAATATTGAAGCGCTGATGGATGATTGGCAAGATTTTGGAGAAGAGGCTCTTTTTTGCAAAATATCACCAAATATCTTCCACCGCCAATTAGAAGCATTTCAATGACCTTGCATTGTGAATTTTAAAAAGCTATACTATGGTAACCCCAGCTGATTTCGCTCGCCAGCTGATTTCGGTTTTGCTGAGCAAACGATAATTTTTATTGTTGTGGAACCTAGGCGTAAGTTTTAAATTTATGAGAAAAGTATTTTATTATTAATAATGATTGATAAACTATATTTGTAAATCTAAACGCAATCTAACCAAGTTATTGAAGTTGGCTTTTAACAAATGAATAATAAAGGTATGTTATTCATGTCATTAATAAAAAAAATAAGTAGCTATCAAAATATTTATTTTGATGTATGCATTAATTGTAACCTAATGTAAATATCATGCAAACGTTTTGTTTCTGTATTTTGGTAATTTTTAGTTTTTGTTTTCTAGGAAATAAACATTTTTCATTTTTTAAAATGGCTGGATATTTTATTGTTTTCAGAATACAGAATTATTTTTAATGCTATGATTTTTAAGAGCTATTTTGTCTATTCAATTGCAGTTCCAGATATGCTGCTACCGTAAGAGTTATCCTTTTGCAAAATGGATCACGTAATACGGGTGACTTTTTGCTAAAATTTTTTATTATACTTCATTTTTTTGTTAGTATTTTTTGTTGAATTTTAAAATAATTTGATTTAAAAAATTTAATTTCGGTTATATTTTTTAACTTGAAAAGTATTTCATTGTAGGTTAATAAAAATTGATTTTTCATATTTACTTTTCAGTTATAGTTCTTAATAATGGATGTTGAATATATTTGGATCGATGGAATACCTACTCCTTTCAAAGTTTTTAAAATTCTTGGCGACGGAGCATGTTTATTTTCGTCTCTGTCTTTGCTGGTGTTCGGTGACATATCGATGGCGTATAAAATGAGAAATATTATTGTTTCTCACGTGTTTGACAACTGGGATCGGTTTAAATGCTACACTCAAATGCTATCTGGCGCCCCTTATAATACTAACGATTTATATTTTACCGAAATGTGTAAACCAAACACGTATGGATCTATTTGCTAAATTATGGCGGCGGCAGAGCTATTTCCCTATCAGTTCGAAGTTTATCAAGGTGGCTGCCTTATAGCTTCTGTTGGGGAAACAATTCAGGGGGAAAAAATATTACGTTTTACGGGAAACTGTAATAGTTGTCATTTTGATGTTTTATTTAAATAGTTGGATTAACAAATAGAAGTAAAGTTAATCCTGGTTATGATAATGTGAAACAAAATGAAGAAAATGTGTCTGTGTTAGTTTCAAAGACTCAATCAATATCTAACATTGATTTTTCAAGTTCAAGGGAATCAATTATTAATGATGTAATATCTCTTCACCTAAATAAAGGTAAAAGAAATGAAGAAAAAGATTCACAAATTCAATTAGATATAAACAAGTAAGACCAGCTGCTACAAAATATATTCAAAGTCATCCTGAAGAACATAGAGAAGCTGCTTCAAAATATACTAAAAGCCATCCTGAAGTACATAGAGCGTAAGAAAATACTTTTCTAATACCCCCCACGTGAATCAGGCAGCTGTAATTAAATACAATGATAAAAGATCAAAAGTTAATTTAGCGCCATGGACTTCCAAAAATTTGTCTGGTTTTAAATATGAAATATATATTGACTATTCAAATGATAAAATTGTCAGTATCGGAAAACGTTTGCCCTGTTCGAGGTGCCGTGCTTTAAAAGGATAGAAGAACCACCAGGAATGTGCTGGAGTGGTGGTCAAGTCCTGCTTCCTGTTATTAGATCCCTCCCTGAACCTTTGAATAGTCTTCTTAGCCATAAGGATCAGCTTTCAGAACATTTTCTTTCTACAATTCGCAAGTATAATGTATGTTTTCAGATGACGTCATTCGGAGCAAAAGAATTGAAGGAAGGAAATTTTATGCCAACATTTAAAGTTCAGGGCCAGGTATACCACAGGATAGGTAGCCTATTGGCTGAGCCTCCTCAACAACCTTCTTTTCTTCAGTTTTACTTTCTCTGTGATGATGAATGTGAAAGAAACATTCATTGTGGTATTTTCCCAGGTGTTAAGCCAGAATTAGCCAATTACAAAAGGAGCAACATGAACATAACAGGTATATTCGCGATTTCAAAGCTGCTGTTGATTCAGTTCCTAAAGACCAAAAGGAGTTCAAGGTTATAATTAATGTCGATAAAAAACCATCTAAAGAACACAAAGGTCGTTTCAATGCTCCAATTTTCTTGATATTTTATGTATAGGTTCCAAAATATAATATTATCGTCTGCCCAGCGAAGCGGGCGGGTATCAGCTAGTAATGAATAACATCCTACACACGAGCGCGCGTGATTGGGATGGGTCATTGCTTGTCAACTTAGCAAAAGATTGTAAACTATATCAGGTTTTCTATTTTATCAGATTATAAATTTTGTTTTGTTACTCAAATTAATCTTGCTTTGAGAAGATTTTTTATAACATAAATAATAAAACAATATAATTTAGTTCAGTAAATCCGATATAAAACTTTCGTAAATTGTTTAATTTTCTTATAGAGAATTATCTGCCATTTTACCACAAAAGTAAGATAAAAAGATAAAGGTATTGCGGAAAAGTTATCCAATAATTTTGGATTTTCTGTCAACAATTTTAATCACATTCGCATTATTCGAATAAAATCGCACACTCCATTCATGTCAATTTGAAAATTTCCTATCCTGCGAACACGTCATAATAATCAACTAAAAAATTTACCGGGAAGATTTTTGGTACCACTTTCTGTGATCTCATTTAAATATCACGTATTGCTATTCAATTTCACGTATTACAATTATTTTTTTTTAAATAAAAAAAGATAAAATTGAAACAATTTTTGTTTTTTGCCTTTTTATTTTTATTTTAAACCAAAAAGGTGTTCTAGGGCATCTTCGATAATATTGCAATAAATTAATAAAACTACATTAGTTCAAAAAATTAATACAATTATATGTATATTGATGATATCTGAAATTATTTACTGAAAGAAATGTATTCTTTTCTTCGACAAACAATGAATGCAGTGATGAACGAGAAAAATAAATTAGAAACATTTATTTTCAAATTTAAAAATGAGATATTTTACTCTTAAAAAGTACACTCCATTAAAAGTTTTTCAAATATTTAAATTTAAAATGGCGTTTTTTCTCCATTTTAAAAATTGATTATTTAAATTTCAAAACGTCAATTTATAAATATTTGTAACACGAGAGGCCGCCACAATTGAGAGACATATTCATTACTGCTCATCAGCTTCCAACATATACTCTTTTTTTTTTTTTCTCAAATTTCATTCAGTCTTCTTCACGTCTTTTTTTAGTAGCTAACCTAATCGATTCAATGCACGTTCAGGGAATCTTCCATCAGCCTACTTTGGAAAAATGAACCGCATTAAAGGTTTTTTCATAAAGTTTTCTATCATGTACATACCTCGAAGCTATACACAGAGAGTAAACGACTGTCTATAGGGATTTCGTCTCGATCTCAATAATCCTCTGACAAATCAAGATTTGAAAGGCGAGAATCCCACCTCTCAGGAAACCCATTCCGTAAAATTCCTCACCAAATGAAGAAGAATTTTGATGAAAAAAACATAATACCAACTCGAAACATATTGAAGCTTTGGCTTAGAAAATTGGAACTGAGGGTGGACAAAATCGTAGGAATTTAATTAATAAATCTAATCGAATGACATAGATACGAATAGGAGGAAGTTTCACTTCAAAAACTTTTCATCTCAAACATAATTTCCTTTAGGCAACTCGCAAAAAAAGAAATAAAACTGATCAACTCACCGATGCAATTTGAGGAATTTATCGAAATAGCACTCTAGAAATTGTATTATTATACAGATGCTTTCGTGGAAAAGCCCTTAGAGATACCAATTGTATTTTTAGAGTGCACGTGTATTCATGTGGGAACTAAAAAAATTGAAATTGCGCTTTTTCGCTTTTCTACACAACAATAACAAAAAACACACAAACACTTTATGAACAAAAGCATTCCTGAGATAAATATTACAAATACTGTTTTTATATCGGCATTGTAAATGAAGCATCTAATTAACAACACATTTTCAAATTAGGCCTATCAACATCTACGTTGATAGGAAAAATCCGTTGATCATCCGAATTTAAATGTGTGTATGAATGGCAAAAAAAGAAAAAAAAAGATTAAGCACACGGGTAAAAATGTTTACATATAATTTAAACTTGAAAAAGAAAATGCTGATTTTGGAACTAGTTGTTTTTTCTTTCAAAATAGTGCTCTGTAATTTTTACAAGTAAGGAAACAGTTATTTATGTGTTCTATTCGGTATAAGAAAAAAAATATATATACATTTTGATAACCCTTTTATTTTATGGGTGGTTCAACCGAAATTTAAATATTCAGAAGAGTTGGAGAACAAATATCCCTCGTATAAAAAAGCACAATAGATTATGAAGCTCTTTGAAACTCTTCTAATATTGCAGTGTCTGTTGCATGTAAAGGGAAATATGATTTATAAAAGCATTTTCCATCCAATAAATACAAATTGGACTACACAGCCAGTTACATAAATATAAATTGGAACACACAGCAGGTAAAAAAAAGGTTTCATTTTTTTGTGAAGCGGCATTCAAAATAGAAAAGGAAATATTGGCAATTGAAGTTACTTACATCTTCCTAACTGCAAGACATCATCATAGTTATATACTATGTGATTGTTTACCAAAGCTATATAAACACGTATTGCCTAATTTTTAATAATGCACTTCCATTTAATTGTGTACAGATGATTTCAGAAACGTCTTCAGCAAATGCGAAGAAATGGGGCTAAATCTCGTCCATTTTCAGTTAAAAGAAACTTGGTGATTTTAATATAAATTACTCTGTATGTAACTCCAATACCGAGTGATCAAATATTATTCAACATTATGTATTTATTGGATAGCGTTCTTTGAATTTTCAAAAGTAAAATAGGTATGCAAATTTTCGCTTTTATGTATTAGACAATTAATTTTCTATGTTATAGTGTAGGAGACGAAATATTCGAACCCGTTTTTTCTCAGAAAAAAATTGAATGATTCGAACAAAATTGCTTAAAAAATAAACATATTCTTCTTTCTATTAGACAGCTAAGGAAAAATTCATTTTTGTGTCGTTAATCATTTTTTTAAAATTTAATAATAATTTTTTTTAATTATTGACTCATTCGTATTTCGGCCTGTCTGCAACAGATGGCACCAGCATTTGTTTCGTCTCAGAAACATACTTCTATTTTTACTATCTGAAGTGAAATCCCGATATGAAATAATGACAGTTTGTAAATTGTGACAAATAGAGAAATGGCGATTATATGACGCGTACAATCTATCCCTCCGGTTTAAGAATATTTTGCGTGTGTTTATAAAAATATATATTGTGTGATTCAGTTTACTTTTTTTAACAAGTTTTTGTTATTAAAAATATGTTCATAAAAATGAGTTTCAATTCTGTGAAATAAGAGGAAAAAATGAAAAATTCTGAATTGAATTATAATACTGAACATCTTGAAAAAAAATTCTTTACACAGTTTCGAGCTCCACTATGTAATGAAGTCCTGAAGGCATTGATATATTTTAACTTATTTGTACGAATATTTGAAGTACTGTTAAAAAAAATTAAAACAGTAAACAGATATTAAAACTCTAAGTATAGAGATATATTATACAATACGAAAAGGATTCTAACGCGTTCTAAGGTTTGTTTTACATAGAAATTACAATTTTATTATTTGATACATTTTTTTTTAAAAATTATGAAATCATGTTATTTAATCATTATAGTTCATCTAATTTGGGAGAATAGTATCGAAAAATAAATACTAAATTTCTTCAAGTATGAATTTATTATTTTCTATCGAGTTTTATTTATTATTGTAATTCAATAGTAACTATTTAATTTGTTTGAATAACAATTTCGGAAAACTCATTTGGATATTAGAAGGTTTATTTCTGATCTATTCATATATGCAAATATAAAAGTATAAAGAGAAAATTGATTTCATGTGAAAAGTTGATTTAATTGAAAAAAAATATTTGTAATGATCACTTCATTTAATTTTTGGGCATTTTAGAAGAAATTTTATCAAAGATTATTTCTTTTCAATTTTTCCCCTTAATTTAATTCAATTCAATAGAAGTACAAATACTTTATAATTTTTCTACAAATAACTTTCAATTTTTGAACGACATTTTTTATTAAGATTGAAAAACTCTTTTAATATCTGCTTTCTATTCTCCGAATTTTTTAAAAAAATTGCAATTTTAGTAACACAAAAATAAGAGGGGGGGGGGGGAAGGGAGTGTTTTATGAAAATTCTGGAAATAATTATCTTAAGCAACTCAACTTAAGCGAATGAGCTTCAAAGAATCTGATTAACTTTTATTAATTTATAACCAAAATTTCTGAAAACCTTGCTAAGCAACGGAGAAAATGTAGAGGACAATTTACATTTAATTAACTTAGAAAATTCATATGTGATGCCTGCAAAATAAAAAAAAATCTTCATTTTCATTATTCGCATCATCTTGCTTTATAAGAAATGGTCCCGATATCCTAAATGTCAGGGTCACTATCTTACGGTCGATGTTGTTTCTTTCGGAATTGAGGTTTCGAATCCTGATGCTAATAATAGTGCACCGAGTAGATGGGGCTCATCTAGTTGCACCTGTAGAGGTCCCGATTCCTCCCTTTGGCATGGTTTGGAAGTTTGGCGCATCTCATGAGTCGTTCCCGTCACATGAACGAGGTTGATAATTACAAGATTCGCCGCCAACAGCCGTCGTGTTGCTTTTTAGTGTAACTTTAATAAACAACCAATCAAATTTTTTTTATAAGAAGTCTTAACATGTGCACAGAGCGTGACTGTGAAATAATGTAATCTACTCGAAGGGGAAGAGTGCGGTTGGAAGCGGGCATCTTCATACGAAGCGAAGATCGCGCAGTTTGTAAAATATGAAGGCACTTTTTTATGATTTAAATAATTTGCAAATTTGAATTTACACAAGCTGTATCTTAGGAAGAGTATCAGTATTAATAGTTGATAAAAGTAACACATTTGTTGGGTTTCAGTATGAAAATGAAAAATAGAATCCATTCACATAATACAGTTTACATATCCTTTGATTTAAAATAATGCATATTACGATTTCAGAATTGTGCGTTCTTGATTTTGAAATCTTCTCAGTAAATGCAATCTTTAAGCCTAAAAATCGATTTATGCTTTCAATTTGAAAATTTTTCACCTTATACATCTATCACGAAAAACAGTTTGTTTTTCTTTCTTCTGAAGGTACGGTTTATACACAATTTCT
>BMAW01090597.1:0-10308 GCA_019974015.1 Nephila pilipes | reverse complement strand
CTGACAAATACATTCAGTAACACATAGCAGCGAAATTCTACTCTGTACAAGTGATACAGCTGCATTTGATTTTTAAAAATGAAAATGGATTTGTATGGAATGTGTGTTCACATGTTTTCCATAAAACAGTATTATTCTACTTCAGCACATGTATGCTAGTAATCTTTCAGAGAGAAACTGTATTGTCACATGTTTTCTATTCACAGCTTTAGATGTCAGATAGATATTATATAGGGTACTGAAGTATTTGTAGAAGTGCTTGTGTAAAACAAAATTGAGTGCATGCGTCAAATAACATAATTCATTCATCCAATTGAAATGCAACTAAAATGACGCCTTTCCTGACGTATAGACTACAGGTTCATTGAAAAGGCAGTAGCAACGAATATTTGAGTTACAACGAGGAAGTTCTAATTATTCGATGAATTAAATAAAATATTCAAATTAAAAACATGTGAACCATAAATAATCAGCTGTGTACGAGTGTGTGTCATTCGCAATTTTTAATCTTCTTGCTTTCTTTTTAAGATACATATACATATAATATAAACTACTTTTATACTGTTCTTAATAAATTTGAAATAATTATTATTGGAAAAATTAATTACTATTAATGCAATATTATTTAATGTGTCAGTTAAGAAGCACACACACATACATATCAAACTTTTTTCTCTTTAATGACTTTTTTCAATGCCTAACATTATTTTTCTTCGAATTCTTTAACAGCGCTCAAAAGTCTTTTAAGAAAGCTAATTTTAATCACAACGAATTCTACTCACTGATTAAAGTATTTTTGCTCATCATATAAATAATGCCAAGAAACTTTTAAATGATAAGATTGAAGTGCAATTTTTATTCCTATTGTATTAGTACTTAAGAAACGAAATGTAAATGCATGATAACCAAATACTAATGATTTGTGAAAGAATTGAGAAGGAATGACAATTTAAATACATAACTATTTCAGAAAGAAATTTTTATTACATATAACTATTATACAAATGATACAGTAAATTATAGTTTTAAATCAAATTAATATTTTTTGAACACTTTTCCTTTTAAAAATTGTTTCACCACATCTCTTACGGTATGGAATCTATTAACTTGTTTGCTTTACCTGTAATTAATAGCTTTCTATGCACGTTTTAATGCGTGATACTAATCATTGAGAATTTTGTGATTAAGCTTTCTTATAGCCTAACTCTTTCCTCAAATGTTTATTCAGATTTAAGTCAAGTGACTCGTCCATTTTAAAATTTCTACATTTTTTGGTACGTAAGAAATGTTGAACATCATCTCATTTTTCATTGTCATGCTGAAAAAAACCCAATTTTTCGGCATACTCCTTATTGTGTATGCATTGTGTATCATTACACAAAAATCTGTGTATTACACTATTTATTCGACGTAATGTTGTAATACTTTTAGAGGAAATTTCCATTCCATAACAAGTATCCTAGAATAAATATCTTTATTTGCTTCTTTTGTATTTCAGACGACGTATGTGACTGATACCATTTCGGGAAAAAAGTTATTCTTGCTTTCATAACTGAAAATCACTTCAATTAATTTCTTTTTTGACCTTCAGGATCTTACCTTCTTCAAGGAATACGAGCATCACTCACCCGGGGCACCCTAGTGATCTTTTTCCTTTCATATAGGGTTTACTGTCATTGGTAAACACGAGGGACTTACCTTTTCATTCAAATATAATTGAAAGTAAGTGATTATAAAAACGTTGCGATTAACTTATGAAGTAGCTCTTTAATACATCTGCCCTCAGGCGTTTACTTTCTCTTTGTAGGAGCAGGCATCATGACCCTGAGACACCCTAGTAATCTTTATCTTTCCCATGTAGTTTACTTTCTTTGGTAAACATGGGCGACTCCTCTCCGGAATATCTTACTGATACTTCTCTATTTTCAGCCCTCCTCTTTGTCAACCTTTTTATCTTTTTTTCCATATTTTTTTTTTTTGCGTCTAGATCACGATCACACCTTGCTTGGTGCTGCATAGCCATATCTGGTTCTTGCTCTATTAAACTTCAACATCATTCATTTCTTTTTTGTGTGTTTTCAAAGAAATTTTAGTAAACTTTATTCCGGCCTTTCTGTGTTTTGTAGATAAACCTGCATATTTTTTCAGGGATGACAACCAAGTAAAATGATATTTTACAGGAGAAACGTTCTTATTTAAAATGTCAACTTGATTTTTATTAGTTATTTGAATTGTTGTTTTACGAAAATCCATAATTGAAGCTTTTTACAAGAGACACACTTATATATCAATTATTATCATCTTTACTGATTTCATTAGCTATTTTACGAAAATCCATAATTGAAGCTTTTTACAAGAGACACACTTATATATCAATTATTATCATCTTTACTAATTTCATTAGCTATTTTACGAAAATCCATAACCGAAGCCTTTTTTACTATCCCATCAATTCGATTTGAAATCCTTTTAAAATAATTATTTTTAGTTTAATTGGTCAGTCCTTTCAAATCACTTTTGAAAGGTTCGAATTGAAGTATGCAAAAAAAACAATAAATGTACAAAATCCGCAGAGTTTTCATAACAAGCCAAAAAAGTACATTTGCTGACAAGAAAAATTTATAAAACTTATAATCAAATATAATTAATGCTCTTCAGCTACAAACCACATTTGTATAATCAAAAGACTTCCGAACACTGTATGCATGTGTTATCGTGTTATACCGTCTTTCATACTAAATGTAAAAAGGAATAAAATTATTCACACATATCTGCTAGATCAGCATCGTTTGCAATCTCGTCAAGTATTCAACATTGTTACAATGTACAAAATCTCTTAGAAAAGAATCGAAGATACATTCAATAACATAATAAGCCCCTCTTCTCCCCACACACAGTATTATGCCAATAATTTCTCATCAAGTTGATCGTAAATCATATTGAAATAAATCATGCTGAAAAACAAGAAGTTCTCACGCATTTCTCCAAATTGAACTTATCAAACTTCTACATATGTATCTCTATTTTAATAAAGATTGCTCTGTGAAATCATTGTGTTTGTTGCTTAACAATAAAGTGTAAAACGTAATATTATTTTAAACTTAAGTTTAAATTTAATTGGCTTGGCTAGAGAAAATCTACTATCGCTAATTTTTCGCTTTTTGTATTGCATTAGTTTTTTCAAGAATTTCTTTTTATAAGAGACTACATATTATTTTTGTCCCTCCAATAATTTTCGATTTTTAATATTTTATTTTCCTTTTTTGATTGGTACAATATGTCTCATAAATATTCGATGACATTAAAATTTTATCAATTATCCCTAATGAGTTCTGTTTTTTTAAAGAGGAAAACTATTATTAACGCTTACATTTTTCCCAGGATGGCATCATCAGATTATTCATGAATATTTTTAAAGATATTTTAATGGTTTTTTTCCCTCGCGTTTGCTTTTATTTTCGCCATCTTAATTCAAATATTTTTTTTACTTTCATTTTGTTTGTTAAATTTAATTTTTGTCTCTCTTAAATTAGATAAATTATTATTATATTTTGCTTAGTTAATTTTAACTCATAAATTGGCAGCAAGTTTTTTCAGTCTTGTGTTGTAATGCAAAAAAAAAAAAAAAAAAAATAGTCAATTTATAAACAAATATTTTTCTAGCTTTTGTAAGTGAATTATATGAAGATACGAGCTTTTGTCGTTGTCTATAAAGAACATGAATATAAATTAAAATTAAAATCAATGAAATAAAAGTAATAAATTTTTGCATTCGAGTACTCTAGAAGTACTATGAGCAACGACTGGGGCAATCGAACTGAACCAGGAATAATCTTTTTTACATAATAAATATTAAGTAATTCAGGAGAGACATATTAACGAGAGTTATTCCATATATATATATCGTTCTTTGTCAAATATGATGAAAGATATATGGTATAAATTATCGGAAAATATAGGCAGATAATACTCCGTGAAATTCGAACACATATCAAAGTTATAGAATAAAGGTATTTTCAAAGTAGTGATTAACAAACTAGATAAGATTAAAATAAGACATTAAGTTTTTTGAAGAAAATTTCGTTTCGTATGCGCCTACGTATAATTTTTGACAATTGTACTTTGGTCTTTTTCTCTGTTTCTAATTTATTTCATATTTGATGGCTGGTATAATGTGTCTCCTGTTAATTCGGGGACATTAAAATCCAATCAATTTTCTTTTATGATTTCTATGAAAAATGTTTCGTACAATCAAATTGGACAGTGAAAAAGCTTTACTTTTTGGTTACTTAATAAGTGTTTAGAGATTCAGACGAGACATAAAGACGAGAGTTGTTCTATACAGAGATTGTTCTTTCTAAATGTGATGAAAGATATATTGACATAAAGCTATCAGAAAGTAAAGGGAAGAAATATTGCATGACATTCGAACGCAAATCAAGGTTGAAGAATAAAAGTAGTTCCAAAGATAAAGATACATTAAGTAGATAAAAGTGAAATAAGGCGATGAAAAATCCTGAACCATAATAATTATTTATCGGAAGGCAAGGATAAATAAAACAGGGGGAAAGATTAAACTGCTACTATATACATATATCGTAAAGAGAGGTCAAAGTAATCAACTATAAATACAGGTATGCCTCCTACAAACGCGATTGATAAGTTCCTTGAAAATACCGAGTTGTGGAAAATTGCGTTATACAAGATTCTAACTAAACACAAAAACTTAGAATTGGTTCTAAAAAGATAAAAACTGCTTTTGAATAATGTTTAAATTTAATCATTTTTTAAATTTATGTATATTAAAACATTTCAAAAATTTATGTATACTAATATATTTCATAAAACACAACACAATATAAAAGGCAACATCATACAAAAACTAAAAATGTTATGATTTCAAGTCAAAATAAAAAAGAAACATAATATTACAATTACAAATCTACTCCTCATCGTCACTTATTATAGTTGTTAGGGAACGTTTGACAGGTCATATTTCAAGATCTGAGCTCGCTTCATCGACAAGTACCACTGCATTTCCGGTAAGTTTAAGGTTTAAAAAAGTTGTCATTAAAAATTGTTTGCCCTTGCTTTGCGAATTTCTTTAAATTTCCTGACGAGCAGGTAAGCAATTTTGAAGATTTCTTTTAAATATTTTCGCTTTCTCCGGCAGAGTATCGTTCTCTAATAAATAAGGTTCCATCTGTTTCGCCATGCTAAAATATTTTTCTATGCTTTACAAAATGAAATTTTTGATTTCTTCGTTGAAAAGATCTTCAGAATTAGGGAGATCCATCACACATTTCCTTCACTGCGTTTTAAAATTACGGCATTGTAGGAAAATTTCAGCACTTTTCCAACCGAGTTGGAGCGAAAACACATTGTAAAGGTACTGCGTTGTAGGAGTCCTTCCTGTTCACATTTTAACAGGCGATGCATTAATTAATTTATTCTTGAAAGCCCAACTGTTGAGTTTAATATTTTAGATTATAAGGAGGGACGTATATTCCAAGCTGATGTGCCTATTCCATTCATTGCATTGAGTGAAAGTTTTTGCTTTACAAAAAAAGTTTGGGCATCAAAATATTGATCTATTATCTATAATATTAATATTTTTCAGGTACAGTCACACCTCGGTTCCATTTACGAACAGAAGTTCGGACAAATTTTGCTTCGATTCACGAACAATCCATATGGAAAGCAGAAGGCAGTTTTCTCTTAATCAGTTTCTTGGTCCAAAATGAGCCACTGACTTCGAATATTGATAAAGAAGGAAACGCAAAATAAGCATTTGCTTAGTGTTATTATGGAAGCAGAGTATTCTTCCAAATAGTACTGACTGGTAGTCATTCACTGGTGGTCATTTCAACAATCAATCGTTTGTATTTGCAATTCTCTTCTGCAAAGCTAAAATATGATATTGAACAATTGTGTCTATTTTTGTGAGTGTGTTTTCATTTATTGCTACATTTCTTTTTTACTCATAATAATGCATAAAAAAGAGACAAAAATAAAACTAGGTTCTGGTGTTTGAACGAATTAATTAGATTTTCAAAAATTTAAATGGGATTAATTGTGAATATTTTTTATTGACGTCTCTCTGAGAAGCAATAAAAGGGCCATTGGCGACGGACCTCATAATTGTGCACCACGGAAGAGGACGGCACCTGAGCTGGCACCTCCTTCTCCAAATTTCCACACCATGCAAACGGGAGGACTTTGGATCTCAACTAGATTTACCGTGCATCCCACCACTATACAAAGGGTCTTAAGTGGCATCAAGACTCGAACTCATGACTCGACTTAAATAATGCCTGCTAAGAATTAGAGACCATTACCACGAGGCAACTGCGGCCGAAAAAGGTAACAGGTGTATCTGAGTAGGTGAAGACGATGTAGATATTGCAGGTATAAAGGGAGATAAGTATGCCAAAAGAATGGACGAATATAAACTGCTTTTACATGATGTAAAGAAGTATAATTGTTTTAGTAATTTTTGATCAATTTATGTAGCTTGAAAAACTGTAGGAGATTTAGTAGCCTGGGTGTGTGTTTATGATAACTGTGGTATTATTATTGTCCAAACTTCTAAATAAAGAAATATTTCGTGCGGATTAAAGAGTTTCTGTATCCACTTTTTTTCTTTCGATTTAGAACATAATTTTTAATCAGATGGATGTGGTTGCTCTCTATCAACACATTTCGGTTCCGGATGGCAAACTGTAGAAGATTGTCTAACAAAACGCGTCTAAAACATGTCCTTTGCTTCCTGCAAACAGTTTGACAATGTCCATATTTTTGACGCTTGAAATTGCTCAAATGATTCAGAATATATGGACATATTTTACAATTCAGATACTCTGCATTAATTGTAGCTGCTGATTGGAGAAATTTTGATAGTTAAAATAAAATGTGGAACTTTAAAAAGTGGTTTTGTCTTTTTTAGTATGATTCTTCTGATTGAGTGGCACCCTGTTTAGAAAATCTATCGATGATTTCCGTTTCAGAGGCGCACAATATGCCAGATTCTGAAATTACTCCATTGTCTGAACTTAAGGATTTATAAAGACAAACTCTCTCAGAATCGATGAACGTTTTGTTGACAAAAATTGTTAGGACTGCAAAGCGTTCTTGGTTTCCATGAGTAAATCACGGGATCGTAAATATTTTTACTGATTTCGGTTCATCTCCAATTGTGGACTACAAACGGAGACTTCTTAGATGTATCTTTGTGTTGAAAAGAAAGCATGATAAAGCGCGAATGAGCCGAAATTTCAACAACGATTAAGGATTTCCGTAAACAAGTCCTTTACTCGTGCACGAAAGAGATGAATCCATGAGAGGTAAGAAAGTATTCATTCTGATGTGTGCAAAACCACCGTGGACTTCAAAGCGAGGCAATTACTGGTCAACTCAGTATCCTCAAATACAGCACTTAACTGGAGATTACTTACGATATAGTACTGCAGCATCAGGACGAGGATCTCTCAGAAAACCCGATGCACCTCTTATTTGCAGCATTAATCCTACAGCAATGTCTCTTTGTAAATTCTGAAAAAACTATAAAAAGACTTACCATCAGCTGATTGATTGAAGTGTACTCATTCCTGTTTCCCGTTTACAACGATGCTTGGGACGAAAAAGATACCCCTGGGCACCACTTTCCTCCTTATGTGACTTCGCACATGGCAACTATGCTGATTGGCAACTCGACAGGGAAAATAAATTAAAATTAGATGTGGAAATCAGCCCTAACAAAGAAACTTTTGACTAACGAAACAGAAATCAAACAGTAATGAACTTTCTTTTTGACAAAAACATAAAAACTAATAGCCTCATGTCAAAATAGGGAAAGAATCTTGTAACTGCGAATTGATTGGAAAAAAGAGAAAATATAAGTTCTTGATACGAAGGAGGATCAAAAGTAGAGAAGAGTCGCTTTGATGTCGCGGGAATGCGTCACCCAGGTTTACCAAAAACAGCAAGCCTCGTGGGATAGAAAATTATCATTAGAGTATCTCAAAGTCAAGATTCCCATACCTGTCTAAAGAAGTTAAGTCACTACGAGGAGAGACACATACACACCCATTTCACCTTCGGCATAATTGGAATTGTCTATTTTTTTTCTAAGCCCTCTTTTCTGTATTATATTAAAACAATCAATTCGGAATTTTTATTATGCTAAAAAGGCAGTATATTCTTATAAGAAGAAAAACAGCTGTGTGCGGCAGTTGTAAGCAGAGTTCTAAAAATAAAAATATATTTCTGAAATGAAAAGCGTATTTTCGACATTTTACAAAAGCAATTTTATTTAAAATCGTGAATATACGTACTCTCTAAATTTAAGAGGTTGTTCAACAGGGGGATAGGAGCTAATTATTGATATTTTGTGTTATTGTAATCATCCCGTTAATGGTTAAGTCTGTCTTCGCGAGATGTTAAAGATTAAGATCCAAAATTGGAACAAATTTTCCGACAAAAAAGAACTCGAATACTGATTTTATATTCTGAATTTTCTATCCTTTAGAGAACGGTGAATTTTAAAATACTACTCATTTCTATCTCAATTAATCCCTTTTTTCTGGTGTGAAATGTTCTAATTTCGTCTCCTATACTATTACGCTAAAAGGCCTCTAAATTATGCATATTCAAGGGCAAAAGGACGTATTTTCAGAATATTCCTAAATTTTAAGAATATTGCATCATAAACAGATATTAGCTTCTATGAAAGTTTCTGCCTCAGGAATGTGTCCGAAGTTTCTACCAAATTCTTTGACATTAGGCGAAGATATCCTTAATACAGAGAATACTGTAGATAACTTTAAAGTTCTGAATGATAACCATTGCCATATCAAATGCCTGAAAAGAAACTCATGGGAAGATAAATAGATGTGTTTGCTATGTCAAATTTAAAGCTCTGTTAAATGGTTGGGTAGTTATAAAATATGCTTAGGTGACAATAGAGTATCCGAGCAATTTCTACAATTGATATAGACTATTGTATTAAGAGGGTGAATTGTCACTCCCTCAATGTTATTTGTTCTGAGTCTGACAATTGTGGATGTTATTATCTGGAGTAATTGAGATCTGAAATGAATGGTTTCTTCAGAGGTTGACTGAAAAGTGCGCATTCAGCCGAGGTGTTTGCATCTGCCAGTGTAGTGGTTGAAGTCTGAACTTCATTTTGTGCGTTTTTGGCTGGGAAGTCTTCACATTCATATTGAGATTCTAATGCTGAATAATTCTCTGAAATATAAAGAATTTTAAGTTTTCTTTCATTACTTCTGAATTTCAAATTTAAAGTTCTGTCTATTTCTAACGTGTTCCTGCCTGCATTCCCTTTTAACTAATCTTTGGGTCTACTTTACCACGTTATTTGAATTGAAAATCGTGCTTCCTGAAAGAACCGAGACTTATGTAAATTAACATTACTATATAATATGTGTAGTAAATAGGAAATGATTGGATAGAGAGATTAGAGTCATGAGAGATATTGGAGAGGTTAGAAGATATAGAGGGGGAAACAAGATTGATAAGCATATTACATAGATGCAAACAAGTGAGAGGAGAAATTTTAAAAGTGATTACCAGAAGATCCTGTTGTTAGAAGACTGTTAGACTCAGATACAGTTGATCCAATCCTACTTTTTGCTGTTATTAAGGTAAGAAGTATTCTCAAATATAATCTTTGGTTGAGGACGCGATTAGGAAAACGCTCCACACCATTGAATTATTCTAAAATTATTTATTCGAGACCGAAGAAATTACTTTAATATTCTTTGGAACTTATATTTATTCAGTAATTTTGTCTCTTAATATAAACAACAATAACGAGTTCGTTACACAATACTTTGAACAGGTTTCAAACTCGGAAATCATTTTGAGATTAAAAAGGTTTTCAATATTAAAATAAGATCATGTGGTTATAACACCATATCCATTTACCATACTTAGTACTCAAAGGCATGAAATATTTTATAAATATGCCATTTCTTTTCTATGATTTGTTTAGTTAAGTATATTAGCTTAAAATTGCAATTTAGGAGACAAAATACCTAGAAATTTTGAACCTCGGTCAAATGACGAGAAAGAATCCTGTGCCGTGACCACTAGGCTACTGCGGCCACGATAAAATATGGAATATAACACATTAATCAATAACTCCCGAGACTAACCCAGAGAAGGCGCTCGTAGTAAACCAGTAACCAGGTCTTTCTAGAGTACTAACCTTTGCTTGAAACGTGTCAAAATTTTAAGTCGATCGGACCAGAAACAGCTGAGTTATCGAGGTTGGAGTAAAGTCGTTTT
>BMAW01090589.1:0-14483 GCA_019974015.1 Nephila pilipes | reverse complement strand
GTTTTTATGTATTTCACTTGGTGTGTGTGTGTCATCAAATTTTCGATCGTTAATTTAACCAACTTCCCATCAAGCTAGAGCTCTCAACCTTTGGGAATCGTTTTTACTCGCCTAACAATGCATTATTTAGACATTTGCAACAAGTTTTAACTAATATTTCAATAAATTTTTTTAGTAACGTAATTTGTGTAGTAACCAGGCGCCATCTATGGGAGAGAAATTGAATTTCGAAGAGAGAGTGTTATTAAAGACGAGAGAGATATGAGGTTTTTTTACTAAGATTTAAATAATTTTTTTAATAAACTTTTTCACCATATAAAAACGTTGTTTTTAAAAACGTTGGTTTTTATCTTGAATTTTTATAACTTACATTATGTATGACTGGACAGAAATTTAGAAAAATGTGGATTGCCAGGATTAGAAAAAGATCGCCCATTTCTCAATTAAATCCAATAAATTCATTCTTACCCATCTGAAAAAAATTTATTTCTGGTCCAGTGGCTTGAAATCCCCACTTAAGGCTTCTGACTACCAGCCATTTTGATTTCGTGGACGTAATGTTAATCCTATGGAATTTCGATTTCCTTTCTCAAATCTTTACTATTTGAATGCATTAAAGTGCATTTGAAAGAGCAAAAAATAATAAAGGCTTCTACGGAATTAGTTTTCCCCTCAGATATTTGATATGAAATTTACCCCTATTTAAATGAATCGTTTGAGAGTTTTCCAAATTTTAAGAAATATTTAAAAAAAAAATTTATAAAAATAATCAAAGAAAAATTTTTATCCCTCAGAAACCTTCATTAAATTTTACACTTTTTGCATTCAAATAGGTCAAACAATAAAAAATTGAGAATGGTTGTAGAAATTCCATAGGATTAACATTTTGTTCACGAAATCAAAACAGACAGTGGACGGGAACCTTAACGTTGTTCTTAGAAATTACTTCTAAAAATTGTAGGTGAGTGATTTGTCATTATATTTCACATCGTTTATATACATCTAGAAGATATATTTGGGTTCTGAACCAGTATTTGGATTATAACGAAAAATTATCTCGATTTTTTCGTTAAGGCACTAAATGATCGTGTTTTGTTCCGTTCATGTTTCTAGATATTGATGCATACAAATCGTTCACTATTCAACATTTGCTCTTTATTCTAATAGCAAAATAAAAAGTAAAATTTGAAGTACTTTAAAAGTATTTTAAATAATGAGTTTTAATATACTCGTCAACATTTTTATTTTCAACACAATCGATTACCTTAGCGCAGTGAAAATATCTAGTTGAAGTTTAAATTCATCTTCGAGGTAGAATGGCATTTTAAAAGTACTTTTCAATAATCCAAGAAGTTATTTCGAAAGATCGGTAATGACTGTGACGTTGATAATCTTATAATAATTATATTAGCACACAAAGGTATTTCATATCAAAGCAATATATATATATATATATATATTCAGTAATTCTCGGGATTGAAAATTTTAGATTTAGTGTTATCTACAGTAGAATGAGCACTGAACGCTTTCTTAGGAATCTGAATTTCCTAATAAACATATATGTATTGTATAAAATTCGATATAAACTAAAAGAAAAAATATGTTTGAAATGTTTGTTATTTAAAATGTAGGAAAATAGATTAAATAAACTTACTTGAAGAAACAATGTGCAGCAGTTAAAATAAATTTCTTGGATATTACAGCCCCACCGCAATTCAATTTAGAATCTTCAAAAATTGGAACCTTATAAATAAATGAATAAGTGAGAAAAACATAATACGATTAAAGTATAAAAAATTTAAATTATTAATTGAAATAAAATAAGAAATTTCCGACTAGCAACAAAGAAAATTATAAAATTAGTTTGACATTTATAAGAACTTTTGACATCAGAATACTTTTTTGAACTTTCTGCATTAAATTAATAACGTACGAGAGTGACTACTTTTTTCTGCTTGCAAAAGCCGGAAATCTTCTTAACATCTTCATGAAAAATCATTTTAGAATTTCTAAAACATTTGATCTAGCTTCCTAACTCCCAAAAGCATCCTTGTCGATAATCGACAGTTATCACCGTTAAACTTAGTTTAGATTAAGTTTACTAAGACTGAAAATTTTTAGATCATTATCATTGTAATTTCAAAAAGATTTGCAGATATTGATAAAAAATATACATCATCATCTAACCATAATAGATTTCTGACGGGAAATTACAAATTAGACATGTAGTAAAAGATGATAGAGAAATACATTAAGAAGTACAACATCAGTTCAATTAATAGGCGTGTGTCAGCTGATGGTGGCTTTCTGCGACCAATTTGTTACTTTTTTACCTGTGGCTCTACTTTTTTTTAAAACTTTTTTATGTATTTCACTTGGTGCGTATGTCATCAAATTTTCGATTAGTTAACAACTTCCATCAAGCTAAAGCTTTGGTTGAGAATCGTTCTTATTCGCCCTAACAATGCATATTTCAGCATTTGCGATAAGTTTTAACTAATAATTTTCTTTGAAATGGCAGTTTAGCCCAAGAAATCATAGCGCGATTTCAATAATTAACAAACATGGCAGTTTTTTTTGGTTGTTATTGAGTCCGTAAAAGCAGGAACAGTGTACATTTGGCAAAAGTACTGCCAAATATGTTCGCCAAGGTCGGTTGGTTAAACTGCATTTCAAACTATTTAATTTACCAGTTGGATTAATTAATTTTAGTTAACTATTACATTTTATGTATTTCACTAGGTGTCACCGTCTGTCTGACTTTGTCATCAAATCTTCTATCTACGTTAATTAACATACTTCCCATCAAGCTAGAGAGCTCACAAGAATTTTTCCGGAACAAAATTCTTACTTACCCTAACAATGCAATATTTAGATGTTGCGACCAGTTTTAACTAATATTTCAATTTTCTTCAATAAACTTTGTCATCATTTAAAAACTTTGTTTTAAAACGTTCGTTTTTCATCTGGAATTATTACAAATATGACTGTTTTTTTATATGTGTTTTTGAAGAGACGATGGTAAAGATGAAAATATGAGTTTGAGTTAAGCGAGATCAAAAGACGATTATGCTCCAAAAGACAATGAATGATATATTTATTTGCTATGCTTTTTTTATTTATTATTTTCTTTTTAAAGCTAGTTTGGACATGTAATTGTGGATATCTAAATTTTGAAGGATACCTGTAAATGAAATTAGAATAACGGGTCATCTTATTCCACAAAGACCGAGAATGTAAATTTCGACGGAGAAGAAAGTGTATAGCCTTGTCTCCTCATATTTACACTTATTACACTTATTCTCATGTTACTTATCTCCTAATATTACTTTCAATTCATTTATTAAATAGAGGAATTGAAAGAAAAGCAGACGATATTGCTTTATCAAGACAGACATATGGCAATGAAAACATAAATGAAACGTATATGAACGCACATGAAACGTATTGAGGAACTCTCTCAGGATGTATCCCAAAAATTGGAAGACCTTCTCCATTCTTGTTCTTTCTTTTCTCAAGCTTTGGATGAATCAACGGAAATATCTGATGGTGCATAGTTAAACAGTTTTATAAGAGGAATTAAACATACCTAGTTTTAATTTTTTGAAGAACTTGATAGTCTGAAATGACTACATGGTAAAACAAAGGTAACCGAAATATTAGAAAAAGTAAATTTATGCCGAAAATCTACAAATAGGTTGTAGGAAACTCATCAGTTTGTGTATTGACAGATGCTATCAATGATAGGTAAAGTCAATGGCACAGTAATTTTGCTTGAAATTTTTTTAAAATCGTCCTATACTGAAATATCTTTGCATTATTGGGCATAAGAGGCAATGTTATTATACATGTAATGCTCCTCAATCTAAGTATTATTAATGTATGTTATGTTGAAGCGATGTATAAAATTAGAAAAGTAGTAGTAGTAGAAGTTTTTTCTTAAACACATCTGTGTTTAATACATTTATGTAAATAATAATTATAGATAAATGCGAAAAATATATATAATGTATATATTTAACTATTGTCAAATTTTAAACACTTGGTGAAAAGTAAAAAATTCCAATTAACTCTAAAATAGTACAAGTGGAATATATATATATGTGGCTGCTGCCTACGTCATCTTTTGACATCATTTTTGACTGCGGAGCTGCAAGTAGACTTGAAGAAAAGGAGGGAGTAATCTTTGCTCGCCACACTTGCTTCGCAGTTTCCAGACCTGTGAAGGTCGAGTTGCTATTGATTTGTTAAGTTTGAAATAAATTTTTAGTTCCTTGGTTCTTCTTGTCTTTTAGTCTTTCGCAGTTGTTTATTTATCCTACACCATCTGATAGGACATTATGGGGAACGGAAGGTGTTAGTAACACTCCTGTCCCCATATATATTTAAAAAAAGTGTTTGACATCTCCTGATGGGAAAAAATTATTATAGGGGGAGAACATTAGTATGTTGTTATAAAAAGAACACTTAACTTACAATCCATGGGTATTTATTCAATGGCTTGACAACATTTCCATTTATGACTCGGTCATCTCTCTCAAGCATGCTTTTTCCGCATTCTGAAACCATAAATCATAGAATCATGACATAATTATTTACATAGCTAAATAGAATTCATGTAGTGATTTCTTTTTTCACAAAAGAAGTGCTGTTAAAATGGAATTAACTATTGCGGTAGTAGAATCGATTACATTTAACAATAAAATTACAATTTACTTATTGAACACATTTTCACTTCCAAATACGAGTTTCTCCTGAAATATTTAGAGATTCAAAAAAATCGTTCATATAAGTATAAAACATTTCGTAGTACTTCCTTTAATAATGTACATATTATACACGTGAAGATGTTATTCCTCTCTTTTTTAAAAAAATATTCATATTTTTAACTAATGTATACTTCGAATTTGTGTTTAAAATTATTTAAGAAACATTTTCTGAAATTCAAAGTTTGAAACCCGTTATCATACAACCATTTTTTATAATATTACAGTGGAGAAAGGTGCACTAGATGGCGCTTCTCCCCTTTTTGCGAAAAAAAATTGTTATTGTAATTAGTTCAGATTCCGCCTTAGTAAAATGCAAATGTTTTTTGTTCGTCAGGAACTCACGCTTAAATTAAAATTTTATTGTAGAACTGATTGTGTAAATGTGTATATAGAACATTAAAATTATAAAAAGACAATGACTGGGGAAATGATTTTAGTAGTGAATTATTTACTTATAGTAAGTTATTATAGTTTCTATAACCACTGAACCATAGCTAGAATCTCAGTAGTGGAAATAAGATGCACAATAATTACGTAAGAGCTTTAGTGTATGAAGAAATAAAGTAATTTTCACAAAAAGGGGAGGATATTTGTTACTTTACTTAAATGTTTAGAGGAATGAGAACTTCAATCCATGATCTGATGGTAAGAACACCATCTCGTCGCACCATAACCACTCGATTACCTCGAAATACATGTGTTTACATTGCTATTACTATTGCATTGTTACGGTATAGAGTCTACCATATTTATAACGATAAGAGTAAAAATTTATTTATAATGAACCTTTACATTAGTTATTTGTGACACAATTTTTCCGTTTATAATTATTTTTAGTAACCTTTTAGGGAATTTAAATACTTGATATTAATTATTTTTGATAAATTTGATTATAAGAGAGTTGTCTGAAAAGTTAACGATCTTAACTTGAACATGGTAGCACTTATGAATGAAAGATAAGGAATGTAGCTGGGCATTTGTTGACAGAAACTCGCCAGAATTTCAACCATTTTGGAAGCTACGCTGTTGTTTGACTATAATTTGAGCTAGTCGATGTGAGTGCTTCTGAAAGATGAAAAAAACCGAGTATCGAGCTGTGTCATTACATATTTGATTTTGAAAGGCAATGTGCAAACACGAATGAAAGATGAGTTGGTCGCTGTATACGGGACTCTATGCCATTATTTACTACCGTGAAATTTCGGGCAGCAAAGTTTAAACGTGGCATTAACAGCTTAGTAGACGATGAACGTTCGGGACGATCAAACAATGCAACCACTAATGATAACAATACTTCTGCTCACCAAATGATGTTAGACGACCGTCGACTTAAAGAGAGAGAGATAGCAAAGGCTACGAATATGACCAAAAAATGAACTTGTCTCATATTGAATCAAAATTTAGACATTAGAAAGCTTGGTTCTAACAGCGCATTGGTTTACGCGTTTGCTCACGTTAGATCAAAAACGTGTTCTAATGAACGTTTCCAACTCTCTGTTAACAATAAATGAATTTTGGATCCTATTAGTTCCTTTAGATGAACTTGAATACACCATTGTATACCACAAAAAAAATATAGTCGAAACGGTGGACTGAGTTGGGGAATCGGCTCCAAAAAAACTGTTTTTTCGCCTGGGAAATTGATGGTGACTTTTTTTTATTTGATTATATTCATGGAGTTAATCGATTGTCTTTAAACAGGGAAATCTATTACAAAAGCATATTTCACATCAATACCTGACAAGTTGATGGCAGAAATTAAGGCTAAATGACCATATATTTGGAGGAAAAAATTATGTTGCACCATGACAATGCAGCGTCTCTCTGTCTTCAGTGGTTGGCCTGGTGAAATTGCATGAATTGCGGTTTGAAATGATTGACCACCCTCTTTATTCCTCAGATTTAGCCACAAGCGACTGCTTTTTGTTCCTTTACCTAAAATTTGTGCTCGGAGGGTAAAGAAGTTCGTTAAATGAGGAGGCCCCCAATTTTGCTAGCAATTCTTTTGCGGAAAAAGACGTCGACTACTATAATTATTACAGAATAAAGTGATGAGAGCATCGCCGGGAGAAAAGTGTAGACTTATAAGAAGAATATGTAGAAAAAAATAATAAATTTAAAAAAAAAATGTTTTGTATCTTTGTTAGGTCGGAACATTTTCAGACCACCCACCTTGGCATTAAATATTTAGCACGTTAAAAGACGATGTTTCATGCGTTGTGAATGTAAAATGGTTTTATCTCCTATTCTTTATATCATTTTATTTAAGAAAATGATGCTCGTTCCCAGTTTTTATTTATATTTTCATAACAAAAAGATTTTATATGGACTTTGGTTACTATTACTATTAACAATATTACTCAGAGTTTAGAGAGTCTGATATTTAAAATAAAAAAAAGTTTCTATAAAAATATTTTTTTTTCGCAATATAATAATTATTTTTGTACTTATATACCAATGAATAAAAATGGATATCTATGTGAATGTAAACTTTTTTCTTTTTTATAAATTTTATCCATTTATCCAGGGAAAGAAAACTGAAAATTCAATTTGCTGACTATGTGAAAAGTATAAATAATTGAATTATATTAATATCATCCTATTAACTAAATAAGATTTCTGCGTTTTCTAAAATCTTATATATTTAATTTCTCTGCAAGAAGCAAGATAAGTTTCAAAGATTTGTTTCTGTTTCCCTTTTATTACATTTTTCTGTGTTTTTTGATTACTTTTACAATTACAAATCTTAATTTATTTGACCTACTGATTGAAATATAATTTTGTTATCAGATACCTTTATATAGCTTTTGTTTTCTTAATTGCAGTGGAAGATAATTTACACCTTTAATAATATTGGTGATACTAAAATGAGAAGCATGCATCATAAAATAAGACACCATAACCAACATAAAGGTATTCATTTGAAAAAGTTTTTCCAGTATGAAATCCCCTCCTTCTTGCAGAATACTATAGAGAAGTATGTAAGCAGGCTATATTTCCAAATTTGTTCGATTATCGAGAAATAAATCTAGATATGTTTGGGAAAACCCATTTAAGGAAACTAAGCCAGATTAGTTTTTATTTTAACTTCTTAGTTTCTTTTGTATTGTATTTCAAATAAAAATAAATATTTTTCAAAACTATTAAGGTTGCTGATAGGTATCTGAAGCATATAGTTAATAAAACTTGTTTCCGTTTTCGAAAAACGTGTAATTGTAGTCCAACCATCTGATTTTCATTAGATTTTACAACTGTGGTTGGTGGTTGTGGAAAATGACAGAGACCATAACATCCACATCTACATCTCGAACCAAAAGTTTAGATAAAACTACAAGGTTGCTAATAATGTTCTTGCTGCTTTTGCTTTGCCATTGAATGAAGTGAGATTACTCGTGCAAATAGTGTATCATGTGATATAATAATCGGTCGGTCGAGAGTAGAAATATCAGTCATTATAAAAGGAAGTCTAACGTGCGCTTTCATCATTCGGGATTCGTACAGTAGTAAAGACAAATGGAATTGTCAAAGGTGCCTGTTCTGTGCTGTTTACCTTACAACTTCAAAGTGGGCATTTCAGTAGCTTCATCAGGTCGAAGAATATATCAAGTGTTTGGGGAAAGTGCTGTGAAAAAAAGTACTGCAAGGAACTGGTTTAAGAAATTCCCTTTGTGAGATTTATCCCTCTGTGATAAACCTCGCAATGGACGACTACACACCTTAGATAACGAAGCCCTGTCGGTAGTCATTGAGGAGGATAGAAGTCTAACGTATGGTAAACTTGCAAAACAGTTAAGTGTTTCTGATGACACAATTAGACTTCATCAGCACCTCTGAGGTAAAACTAATAGGCTGAGCAAGTGTGTTCCGCACACACTGTTGGAAGCTCAAAAGAGACAACGAATGGCACCTTATATGTCGTTGCTTTCTCGCCACCGTACTGCATCCATATTCAATCGAGTGCTGACCAGTGACGTAGAATGGATCATACATGACACTCTCATTACACAAGCATTGATTCCAAACATTGATTGTCACCCCAAGATTCTGTCCCTCATTACACAAGACCACCTATTCACCCTCTCAAGATTATGCTTTGTGTCTAGTGGACAGATCATCAAGTGGATCACAATGAGCTTCTATCAATCGGGCAAACGGTCATTGTGGACCTGTACTAAAAGCAGTTGGAATGTGTGCAACAGGCATTGTAACAGCAGGATACAGCACTGATGAATCGCTAGGGTATATTCTTCTTTCATAACAATACCCGACCGTATGTCGAGTGGGAGATCACCATACAACGACTTGGTTGGGAAACTTGTGCCAACCTCCTTACTAATCGATCTTGCGCCATCCTCCTGGGACAATCACCTTCACGAAAATTGTTTCACCAATAAAGTAGACTTACGACAATCACTTACAGACTTATTTGCGTCCAAAACAATCGATTTTTACCACAATGGCATTGAACAGCTGGACACACGTTGGCAGAAGATGCTAGATGCCGTTGGCGATTACTTTGAGGACTAACAACAGGCTACACTTTCTGTAAACATTTTCTCTTTGGCCATTAAAAACAGCAAAAACTTTATTGTTTACTTTTTATTTTTTGTTAATAATATTTTAGACAAAGTATTCACAGCAATGGAAAAGCAAAAGTGCTGTTTAGAACAATTAAAGACGTGATCGGATGTATAAATTGTTTGAATCATTTACCTAATTAATACAAAACAAAAACATTAAAAATTATGTGTACCGAAAGCTTAGAAACTTACTCCTGTTTTATATAAAAAATTAGTACCGTGCAAAATTTGCAAAGGATATCATCAACTGGAATCATTAAAGTTACTGTAACATATCAGCATTTAAATTCGAAATGTTGATAGCTGGCCAAATTAATTCTAGCAAGAGGACTAATGATGGAAATAAAAAATATGTTATAATATTATTATAAATACTATTTATAACTTATTATATATTGTACTATTATTACAATGTTTTAGAAATTAAAATAGGAAGAGAATATATTTCCGATATTGAATGAGTTTTGAATAGGTTAAAAAAGTTAGTAATTGTCGAATAATATTAGGAGAATTTCAGGTTGTGTGATCGATTTAAAATAAAAATGAAATTACAAATTAAACATACTCATACAATCTGCATTATCACCATCATCTTCGCCGTTATCTTCATCGTCTAGTTCTCGGTCTCTGTTTTTCTCACTTCGCTTTTGTCGGTGATTTTCTCCAGGGCTTCCTTGTCCCCTAAAATCAAGTTCAGAAACTTCTTCTAAACCTTGCAGACTTTGAACTTTGAAATATTCTCCAATCTGGGAATAATCAGATTCCCCATTCTGCAATATATTATGATAAATATATCTTTTCAAACCATTCTGTTGCACTATTTTGTATAAAATATGCAACTAAAGTAAAAAAAATGCAATTTTTTTTTCAAAAACTGTTAATTTTTTAATACGATTGCTTTAATTAAATCTTTCTTTTGCATGTCTTAATAAAAAAATACCAGCGTTTTATTTGAACCTTTCTTCACTTGAAATTCCAGATATTAATTAGGAATGGAATACATGAAATACATGGAAAATTGTGAGCTTCACATCAAAAGGAGATGAACCAAAACAATTCCCGTAACTCTATCCATTTCCTTATTTATTTATTTTTCATTCCTACTAAAATCCAGAAAACTGTTTAAAAAAAGGGTCATAATAGGTTAAAAATAACAAAATAAAATAAAAATAATAATAATAAAATTCATTTTGTCTTATTGTGAAAGTATCCTATTACCCGTCATCTTAAATCTTCTTCTAATTACAAGATCTAAATTTCAATTTTAATTCAAGCACAGATCAATTAATTAAATAGTTAATACTTAAAATATATTTCTATTTACTCCTCAAATAAAGGGATGCTCTAAAAGTTAAGTCTCTTTCAGCAAGTACTAATAACTTCTATAATCTATCAGGGAAAACTTTCTCTTTTTCGGAGAAGATACGATGGCATTACCTCCTTCCATTACTCCCACAGTGTTAAGTCCTAATATCCCCAAATCCTCTATACGCGTCAGAATACTTCCTCGCCATGCTAACACTGTTCCGATTACTATAATGTCTTATTTTATTTTCATTAGAAGACCTTATGTCTGTATTTTAGACTTATGTCTTTATTTTCATGTCTTATTTTATTTTCATTAGAAGACCTTATATCTGTATTTTAGACTTATGTCTTTATTTTCATGTCTTATTTTATTTTCATTAATGACGAATGAGAAGTATATTTTTTCAGTGAAATTATGGATATTTAGATCCTTAGCTCAATTTTACATTGTTTTTATACAGTTTCTGTTTTTTTCACGAATTATGTTACCTAAAGACTCATGATAATGACTTGTTTAGTTTGTAAGAAAAGATTAAAACTATGATCAATAATTTTAATGTCAGTGCTGCTTAATTTTAATTAATTAAGCCAGGCATCTAACCCTGTATTGAGCGGTCAATGGTACTCTTGTTGCTGGTACCTGTGCACGTAACCGTACTTCATGCAATTTGCTGCGAATGGTTAGGATGGACACACATCCATTTGCTCCTGGAGGCAACCAATTTCGGATATAACGTGCCGTGGAGAAAAGGTCTCGAATAGTAATCTGGCGAATATGCCGATGTGTGCGCTTTGACGTGCATCTGTTCGCACCACTTCCGTTTCGGCGTGCGCGTGGGCCTTCTTGAATCCATCGTGTGACACAAAGAAGGATGGTACTCACGTTGTATCCGACACGAGCTGCTATTGCGCGCTGCGACAAACCCAGTTCAAGGAGTTCGATTATACGGTCACGTTCCCCAGTCGTTAACTGATGGCATTTTCTACGCTCTTTCGAAAGTCGCATATGTTACTTAAAACCTCAGATGTTGTTTATGAGAAGGGAAAGTTGCTGGCCTTTATAGCCCGAATATGAGTACCACGTGATCAGATGCGTGCGCAAATTTAATCAATTGCATATCCATCTCACCACTATCGCTCCTGAAATTTGTATAACACTACGTGCATTATTTCTTGGTGTTACAATTTCACTTTTGAGGATTGTTTATATAATAAATTCATATTACTAATTTCGAAAATAGTATTTTATAAGAGATAAGTAGTTCTAAGATATAATTAGTTCAAATACGTCTGTCATAAAGACTTAGAAAACAAAATTGTTTATAATTAATATGGCTTATAATATGATTTTTACCGTCGGCAACCCTACTATAGTAAGCTGTCTTTATATATGTATATAGAATAAAAATAACTTTTGCTGCCTTCTTTTTCATAATTTTTTCTATATTTTATTTTCTTCACTTATCATACGTTATTTTTGAATTTATTTATTTATTTTCAATTTTTTTTTTCTATTTAAATGATTATTATGTATGTATTTATGTGTGTGTGTGCATATTCCTAAAAGGCTTTCTTTTTAGGTTTAGTTATTAAACAGATTGATAGATGGCGTTGACATACTGTTTCTTTTAATTTTTAAATTTTTGATTTTGTAAGTTGTTGGTTATAATTTTTTTAATTTTTCTTAATTTTTGTATTGGTCTATCATTGTTTTGTGGGTATGTCTAGTATTAAAAAATTGCATTCTGGCAACATTTAAAAATTTTAGTCAGCGTGCGAAAATCGGTGCATTGTATAATGATTTATGATGTTTAGCTCTGTGGTATATTTTTAACTACCTCATCTTTTGTGCAATTTCAAGAATTTTTTGACTTATGGCTCCCGTCTACCCGCTATTTTGATTTCGTGAACGTAATATTAATCCTATAGAATTTTTACTTTTGCTCTCAAATCTTTACTATTTGATACACTTAAATGGAAAAAAGTGCATTTGAAAGAGTAAAAAATAACAAATGCTTCAGTGAAATTACTTTCCCCCTCCGATTTTTAAAAATATTATTACTCCTATTTTAATGATTCGTTTGCGAGTTGTCCGGTCTTTAAAAAATATTCTTAAATATTTTTAAGAATCGGAGGAAAAAAATAATTGTACAGAAGCATGTATTATTTTTGCTCTTTCAGATGCAATTTATTGCATTCAAATATATCAAATAGTAAAGATTTGAGAACGATAATCGAAATTCCATCGGATTTACATTACGTCCACGAAATCAAAATGGCTGGCAGAAGGGAGTCTTAAAATGATGGTATTAATGAATATAGAAAGTGAATAATAATGTTTTTCTAAATTTGAATCTTTTGCGTTTTGCAAATTTTTAAATTTATTTGTACTCTTTGTATTACTGTTAGTAATATTAATATACGTTGTATGCTATATTTGAAAAATATTGATTTTTCTATTAAGATTCCAATTATTTTGTTTTTGTCAAGATCTTTTGTGCGCTTGTATGTTTTTCATTTTTCATCTTCTTAGTTTTTGATTTTTGCTACTAATTTTTAATTTGTTTTTTAGTGTTTTCTTTTTAATTTTTTCTTTGGATAAAATATTCAAAATTTGTTCTCAATTTTTTTTCAATTATGTTTTTAGTGTCATAAACTTATATTAATAATATATATTTACTGATGAGGATATTAAGGCCTTACACACACACACACACACACACACACACACACACACACACATATATATATATATATATAAGAAAACGATTTAAACTTAAAGTGATACACTTTTTCAATATTCTTTATCAAGCTAAATTTTTTTTAAATCTTTAAAGTAGTTACAAGGAAATACAATTATGCTATTATAAAGGTGCTATATATATATATATATATATATATATATAATGTATATATATGTGTGTGTCTGCCTGAGAGAGTGTGTACAATTATTAATGTTCAATAGGTATTAAAAAACACATAAATAAACTAATAATAAATTACTAATATATAGAAAAAAATAAAATAATCAAATTTAAAAGTAATTTTAAGAGAATAAAAATGTTGTTGATATCAAAATTAAAAATAATCATATTGAAAAAGTTAAATTAAAAGATGAAAATATATGAACTTATATATAAACATATATATTTTTTAAAAATAAACATCTATATTTCTTAAAAATAAACATATAAATTTTTTAATAAATAAACTCATATCTAAAGGAAACACAAAAGCAAGATGAAGAAGTTAAATTTATAGATTAAACTAATAATTAAAGAATTTGAGAAGCCTTAAAATTATAAAAGTCTATGATCTGTTTTAAGTATAATATTAAAAAATATAGAGGAATACGTAATAAATGAGTATATAATTAAATAATAAAATTAATGATTTAAAAAAATTATAGCAAAATTCAGATTTATTTAATAAAACCAAGACGGATGGAGCAAAGCTTTTGAAGAAAGAAATTAAATCTACAGAACTAAAAATGGAGAAAAAATATTTCAAAATGCTATCATAGGCAGAGGTCTGTGAATTGCTTGTTTATACTAGTAATATGGATCCAACCTATCGAACTTCAACAAGTACTTTATTACCAAATGTTATTGATAACTACGATACTTAACTGTGTTGAAAATCGAATGTGAATCAAAATATCAAATTTTATATCGAAATTTTATTAAAATATTAAAAAACTTCACTTCTTCTCGTAGATTTTATATTCCCTCCATAATCCTAATAATAACCATTTAATTCCATGCGATACGTATTCATAGTAAAGTTAAAAGTAGGATTTTGATTCCATTTTTGCTAAACTTGATTT